>OY821519.1:43992172-44592172 GCA_963682025.1 Cordilura impudica | reverse complement strand
TAGCCAGATCGGTTATGGCGGGGCTCCACGAAAATTCCCAAACAAATTAATATCCAGAAATTCCACTTTCCCCTGGCTCCCAAGGTCACCTGACCTGATTGCACTAGACTTTCTTTTATGGGGTTAGGTCAATCAAGAGGTGTACAACACAAAACGAAGGAATTTGACTGAATGGAAGCAGTTCATTAAAACTATTATTGAGGCGATCCCGACTTCAACCCTTCAAGCCACAATGAATAATTTCCTGATTAGGTGTAGCATATGCGTGGATGAGCATGGAGGTCATTTACGGTCTATCATCTTCAAAAATAATTAGTTGTATAATATTAAATTTAATTTTCTATACAATAAAAAAAAATTAAATACATTGTTTGAAAAAAAAAAGTTATTTGAATTTATTATTATAGCACAATTTATGTGCCACCCTCTCACAAAGAGGGTTAGCATAAATCTTATTTCCTTCGTTGTTTATAAACGGAGATACCCATATGTAAGTAAATCTCCGTAAATTTTTGTGTAAAATTTTTAAGAAAATTATTATTTTAAGCAAACAGATAATCGAATCGAGAAAAGATTTGCTCTTTTTACTTCTCAACGTTAGTTTTAATTGATCAATTTTTTAATATCAATTGAGCAGAATCAAAATATTCATATAATATTCATAAAGGGTGAGGGTCGTCAACATTAGCTAGAAAATAAGTAAACTAAATATT
This sequence comes from Cordilura impudica, assembly GCA_963682025.1. Lineage (NCBI taxonomy): Eukaryota > Metazoa > Arthropoda > Insecta > Diptera > Scathophagidae > Cordilura > Cordilura impudica. The sequence continues at coordinate 44,591,459 of OY821519.1, read as the reverse complement.
TTCATTGTAATCGAACTATGTAGTGTTCAATGCAAGTGTAAGGACGTGTCGATTTGAAAAATATCTTCCATAAAATCGTACCACGTCTGCATATTGAAACATAATTGCAAAGGTCGCGTGCCATGTTTATTGGCAAAATATTTTAGGGAGTTGTTTAATGTTGCAAAACACCGCAAAGGTGTTGTTTTGTAATCAATATGTTACCATTTGTTACAATAATAACATTGAATAAACAAACAAAAAAAAAAAAAAAAAGGTAGACGTAAATTTTGACTTTATCTTTATTAAGTGTCAGTGCTTATAAAATTATGGAAGCATTATAAAGTACTATTGTTTTTTTTTTGAGTAATTCGAGAAAGATGGAAAAACTACAATTCAACACAGGGTATGTGTTATGCAATTATTGTAATGAAATCTGGATGTTAACTTTCATGTGCATAATGTAAACTTGATTGTGCACGCATAACTTTCCTCAAACTCAACAAATTTAAACAGTTAATAGCTTAAAAGAAAGAGCTTGATCCAGTGAGTGTTCTGAGAGTGAAACGATCAAGATCCATTCATTAGAAGAGGAGCTATGAGAATTCGAATTGCTTGAGTGAATGTGTCCCATAAGAAATATACAGGGAAGAATCGCGTTTGAGTATAACTTGAGTAAGGTGGGAGTTGAGTAAATTTCAATGATTGATGACATATCTGTGTCTAAATACATTTCATTGAAAAAAAATGAAGGAAATCGGCCGGATAGAATGGCCAGAAGGACCGACTTTAGTTTTCATAATTTTTTTTAATACATAAGATTACTTTTACATACTACCATATGGTCAACCCCGACCATCTTTGGTGAGATGAATCATTTGAAATTAAAGAACTGAAGTTTTAAATATAATTTGCATTGGTCTCCCCTCAAGCATTGAAGCAACCTAAGCCACAAAATGCTGTAGGACATAAAATTAAATGTTTAAACAAACCTAAACTGTCAGTATTTGGACCTGTCAACGAGTTAACGATATATCTTAAATTCAAATAAAGATTTTTTTCTTCTTCTTACAAATGTAATGATCAACTTATGTACATGTACCTACTGTACACTGCTGTGGATAGTATAAAAAGAAAAGTACTTCCAAATAAATATGCTATAGCATTATAGATAAAGTAACCACCTTCACAAAAACAGCGTAACGTGTGAGCTCACGTGTGAGCTCACATGTTACGCTGTGAGCCGTAAGACAAAGCGGTGTGACTTATGATTGTATTGGTGAAAAAATTATGATAAACAATTATTTCAGCTAATTTAACAACCCTTTGCTATAACATATACATTATTCAACAACCTCACAAGTATTACCAGAGTCCCTGCAGTTGTTTGCTATAAGTGATACATATATGACGCTATCTGTTGGATTTTAAAAAAGTGACATAAAAAAATCTTTAATTACTTGATGTTTACACATATCCCCTGTGATCGGACTCATATGATTTTTTTTAATTAAGTCGTTGTTCTTTCTTGTACGAAAATTTCATTAAGACGCTTCTAGAAGTGCTCAAAAGTAGCTAAATTTATGCAAAAGTCCTTACTATCGATTATATACTCAAATCCGATTTTAATAATATTTATATATAACTAATTGATTTAATGAAAAAAAAAAATAATGTAAAAAAATAATTAATACAAATTAATGCATGACAGTTTTAAAAACATTTAAATTTTTCTTAAAAATTATTTTATTATTATTTATATAATTTAATATAACAAATTTTCTTCTTAATGTTTTTCTTAATAAATTAAAATTTAAGCTATTGCACAGTTTTGTAAAAAAACAACAAGATATACTTTCATAAATAAACACTACACATCCGGTGTTTGAGTTTCTTTTTTCAAACTTATGGCCTCGTTGAGAGTAGGACTCATTACTAAAGCAGGATTGGCCACAGCTATAATATGACTTCCAGCTGCCGATATAACTTGAACATCGCCCGTTAAGGGTACACGCTTGGCTGGAGTTCCAGTCTCCGATAATGTTGGGTAATTTGAGGAAGGTGATAAATCCAATGAATTGTTATTTGTTAAATCTGATTTCATAAAAGATTTATCTAATAAGCCAACTGACTGGCGGACCTCCTCCTCCTCACCTTCTGGAGCAGTATTCTGTAAAGTGATAAGGCAGAACGGTTTTATTGAAAAATTTGACTCTCCACTTTTATTTCCAAAGACACACATACTCACTGGTATTGAGGAAGAACTCGAATTACTAAATGAAAATCTGGATTCCTGATCCTGATCTTCAAATTCCGATGAATGTTTATTTAGTCTAGAAAATTTGATATATTAGTATATATATGGCGATTTCGCTGCCATTAACAGCACAACAAATGCACTTACGTAAATTTGGCTATTTCGGCCAACTCAAACGGTGGTTTTGCTGCAAATTTCTGGTACATAGCAAATAGATTATAACGCGGATCTTCCAATGAATCCTTTAAGGGTTTTTATTAGTTTGTTATTATGTAGTTAGAATATTATTTGAATGATTTGAAATAAATACGCAGCATTTTTTATTTGTTTGTTTAAGGTTTTTAAAGCATGTATAAATTTTTATTGTTTAAAAAAGCCAAATACAGGTTGTCTTAAAATGGAAAAAAAATCTTTATACTAAAGTATCTAGAACTGGATAAACAAACTACAAAATGAAATAACAAAACTAAATAAAACAAAATGGTTAATAGTTTAAGATTATAACAGAACTACGAATAAATATATATTTTGATAACAGACAACAACTAACAGTTTAATAAATATTAGCTGAAATCAAATCTAATAGATTTAGTAAGAAAACTTAACATTTAAATATATGTTAACCGCTACTCTTATACAAATAATTTGAGATACATAAAAGAGATATAAATAATTTATACGTCGACTTCATGGGCAAATAAATTACTCACTTCATCAAAACATAGGAGAGATAAAAACGTCATTAAAATTAATTTATGTCCTGGTAGAGATATACAAAAATCTTGGAGTCTTCATAAATAAAACAAAAAAACTTGAAAAAAAACTCGTTGAAACTTAAAAAATTTTCAGTAGAGTAAAACACAAAACTTTTGCAAAAGTTTTCTTTGTTAAAAAAAAAACAAAGCTTGGAAGTTTAATAAAAACAACTTAAAAAAAAATTAAATATTTTGCTTTGACACTAAATCTAAATAACAGAAGTGCTAAAACCTAAAAGCTTAACGTAGAAGCTTAAAACATAGAAGCTTAACAAAAAAAAACTTTTATATAAGTTCTTAAGACCAGAACAACAAGGTCGTCAGAAAAATAAAGTTTCTACTGTCAGAAAAAAAAGCTCTTCAAAGCTTTAGCTTCGACACTAAAGATAATTTATAGTAAGTAAAATCTAAAACTTCGAAGATAAATAAGAAAAGTGCTACAAAAGTTTTTATTAACAAGAAAAGCTCATTGTGTATTTACAAGTAAAGTGGCTAACACATAAAACTAGGAAGCTTAATAAAAAATGTTATAAAATTTCTTATTGTCCGAAAAAGAAGGTCTTCAGTAAAACCAAGGCTCCCACTGAGAGAAATAAAGCCAATTAAAGCTTTACCTTCAACACAATTGTCAATTTTTGATAAGAGAAATACACAAAACTGGCAAAACTGAAAAAAATTTAAAAATAGTTCAAACTGTTGGAAAAAGGCTCTATGAAAATAAAGTTTTGGTAGTTAAGCTTCGACAATGTTAAAGTAGAGACATATATAAAACCAGAAAGCTTTATAAAAAGCTTTAACTTAAACAAAAGCTTTTTTAAAGCCAAAGCTTCGACACTAAAATTCAAATTTTCAATTCACAATTTTCTAAAAAAAAAATTCAAAGCTTAATAAATGATTTGAACAAAAATTCTTATTGTCAGATAAAAAAGCTCTTCAAAGTTTAAGCTTTAACATTAAAGAAAAGAACATTCTTTAAAATATATAAAAACTTAACTTGATGCATGGAGGTGGCAATACGGAAAGATTTTTACCCATAAAAATTTTCATAGCTATAAGTTTTACATATTGAAAGTGCTGAATTCTATAACCAAAAAGCTTAAAAAAAAACCTAATATACTAAGTTAAGTTCCGAACTATATTTTAACTTTTTATAAAAAAGTTTTATTATAAAAAGATACAAAAATTTGCCTTTTTGGAAAGGAAAAGCATTCCAAAAACTAAAGCTTCTGTTTTACATAAAAATTTTAATAAAATTGAACTACTATTCAATATCAAAAAATTGTCGGAAAGTTCATGCACGGTTGGCAACCTGCACCTATTAATTATATATTTGAAATTTTAATCGAAAAACTTGAAGCTAATTTCCTTGAAAACCAATCGTATACAGTCTCTAAAGCTTTTCGAACGTAAATTCAACTGGAACTTTGAGCGCCTACCAAATCTTATATTAAATGCTACAGTAAATTATGGTAACATTCCATCTTAATTTAAAGATTGCGTTAAGCTGCAATATCTTTTCAAAATCGAAAATGTTATCAAAAAGTTATTTTCAACTAAAGCTCTCTCTCATAGAAAACCTGTAAGCTATTAAAAGTATCTGACAATTATTTTTAATATTGAATTTGGTCTTAAAAATTTCCCAAGTGTTAATGCCACGAGAATTAATTTTCGAGAAAAAGCTATATTTAGGCAATAAAAAAACCGACAATGTTTTGGCAGAAAGCAATTTTTCCAAAGAGAAACAATAACAGCTGCAAAAAAGTATGTGGGAAAAATCTGTAAAGCAGAAAATAGAAGCATGAATTCGTTAAGTTATTTCAAAGCCATTACCAACCACATTAAAGCATATGAAGCTTAAAAGCTTATTTTTGTGTGTTTAATGTTCAGACTTTGTAGCTCTTACCCGATTATTATCCGACGCCGTTAATGAGGCATCCGTTGACGAAAGTCTTTGTCGTTTTGAAGGTGTCAAATTCGATTCACTAGACTCACAATCTATTTGAACGGAGATCGAGCGTAACTGAGCGCTTGAAGGTTGACTTGAGGTCATTTGAGATAGTAAATTTCCATAGCGAGCTATGTTAGCAGAATGACCAAAACCAGCATCCTTAACTATTTGCCGAGCCAAAGGGAATAACTCATCACGACGTGTTAGCAAAGCAGGAACCATACGACACAATTGAGCGGCAGCCTCATTAACGCAAACCTCATGTAGAGTCAAAGGTTTTTCGGGACGACGTTTACAATCGAAACGACCATAGATAGCGGAATACTTACGAATTTCCTCCATACGTCTGGGATCAGTTTCAGCCATAGCAATAACTTGTTCCAGTTCACGACTGGTGCGTTTTTTCGAAGTATGGGCTCTAGGTTCTCTTTGGGGTAATTGGGAGGCAATCTTTTCGGCACCCATCGTTATACGGGCCACTTGCAATTCACTTAACACAGGCGTTAATTGGGGAGATGACGAGGTAACCTGATGGGAGGTATTTGTGGGATTTCCTAAGGTAGGTATTGTTTGTAGGGAATGAGATCTTTCTTGTACTGCCAGAGCAGCCGTTAAATTATGAGTTGCCGGATTTGGAAGTGGCAGAGAGGGCAAAGAACAAATTTGTGACAATAAATGAGCAGAGGTCGAAGGGGTTACTGTATTTAACAAGGGCGTGGGATTAAATGTGGGTGTAGGATTAAATACTGCATATTTAGGACGTGGGTTAATATGAGTGGGAGATGGCTCTGTATTAAACATGGCTGTCGATTTTGCTGGTGTTTCAAATTGAGCTGTAAAGAGATATAATAAGAAAAATGTTATTACTAAAATATTCCCATTTTTTTTTTTAATTCTACTAAACTTACCATTAATATTGGCCAGACTATGTTGAAATAGTGCGGGATTTAAGGCCCATTCATGTAAGGCCTTTTGCAAACGTCTAACATGCAGAGGTTTTGAGGCCATACCCACCAAAGCCATAATTTCTAAAAATTCTTCTTCTCCAGCTTCATACAGTTGCTGAACATCATCACCACCCATTTCCAAAAGTGTATCGTAATACGCCAAAAGACTGGCTTTTTGTAAAACACGATACAATTGTATTTCGGCTTCATTGCTAGGACGGGAAGTAGCCACCACTAAAAAGACAAGAAAAACACAGAAAAAATTTTGTTAAAAACCGTTTTTTTTAAAATAAATTAAACTTAAAATAATTTATGCGTTTTGTTTTACTAAAATAAAATACAAAAAAAAAAAAAACAGTCCGACAGATCCTTTGCTTAACCCTTTTGATAAGAATACAAAAAAAATATATTCTATAAAAAACTTTAAATCCTTCACAATAAAAAAAGTAACCTAAAAAACTGGCCGTCTCACTACCCTAACAAAGCCAGCAAACAATCAACCAAACCAACTAATCTGCATAAGGACATGTGAGCATAATCAAACTCAATACGTCCGCTTTATTCGTAGAACAACACAAAATTATTGTGTATTCTGTACTTGCGTGAGATTTCGTTTTAGGGGAGGAAAGTTTTTTGGTAGACTTAATTTGTATAGTGATCTTTTTTTTTATAAAAAATCGCTGAAAAAAAAGGATCATCACAATTTCTGGTCTTCTTTCGATATGCTTGGAGATTTTTTTCTTTTTTTCAGTATATTTTTGGGTTTTTTCAACTTTTTTTATCACTTTCGTTTTTTTTTTTAAAGAAGTCTTGTTTTTTGGGAGATTTTTTGTAAAAAAATGAGGTATTCAAATTTATAGCGTGAGAATATTTTCGATGGAAGAAGATATAAAATACAAATTTTTGCTTCAGTTGTCTTAAGAATTTTTTTTTTATGTTCATCATAAATCTAGTTTTTTGCTAAAACGTTTTTAATAGCTTGAGAATAATACAGTTTCTAGGTGGCAAACAAAAGTTTTTAAATGAAAACTTTAAAGTTTTTTCGTGCAATTCATTAAGTAAAACGATTTTATATTATAAGTATATTAAAAGTATATTAAAATTAATATTTGTCAATTTTAAACCCACTTTTTATCTAAAAGGGTTCCATTGGCCTACTTTCTAATAAGGTATTGTATTAAGACTTATTTTCCTTGGAACTTGATTTTAGTTAATTAAATTAAAATTAACCAATAATATTTTCAGGCAAATAACGTGGTTGTAGAGTCGAATTTTGTGGAAAATAGTCCCAAATAACCAATGCGGTATGAGGGGGCGCATTATCGTTATATTTTGGGAATAGCTTTATCCAAACAAATAATATTCCTTGTTGAAAGTTTGTCCCGATGGAAAGCCACATCACTATAATCGAAAAAAATATTTGATCTTGCTTCACTATACCCTAACTTTGTACTGATGTTTGTAACTACCAAAAATATTTGATACACTGATCGACTCAGAATAACTTTCTGAATCGATTAGCGATGTTTGTCTGTCCGTCCATCTGTGTGTGCATGTAAACCTTTTAATCATACTACAGGTCCCAAATATGAATACATTTGATGAAATTTAGTAGCTTCTATCGGTCATAGGATGGACTCTATTGAAATTGATGAAAATCGGTGGATGTTAAGGCCTAGTCCCCATACAAATGACCACTATATGATCGATTTAAATTCTCATAAGATCCAAATTATCATGCAGATCTCGTTCAAATTGTGTGTTAACTACATACCTTATTCAAAAATAAACTCCATAGGATAATTCATAGTCATAGTCCCCATATAAGGCATAGTCCCCGATCTTCACTTAAAAATATCAAAAAACAAAAATCTGTGATCACAAGCATTAACCGCCTTGGTCGAAAATCATGCTTTTGAGAAAAATAACTTTTTATATAAACTAGCAGATTCCAGCCCTCGAAATTCGAGCGCAAATTCTAGGAAATTTTATTTTTTTATTAAATAATGACCCTAAAAGTATGCTAATCAATTGTAGCCAATTCACAATCAACACAAAAAACAAATTCATTTTTAATACAAACACATTAACAAATTTAATAAACACACACACAGCATTGTATAATTTTATGTATGTGTTAGTAGCAACTTTAAATGCAATTTACTCAAAGTAAAGGAAAAAATTTTACAATCTGTAAATCTGCAAATCGGCTAAAAAGAAATACCTTTCAAATAATATACGTTTGGGCAAAATCGGGATAAAACGGTAATAGTATTACAGATGTAATTGGGCTTCATTCGACTTAGGTGGGAATGTTTTCATTAATAACCTTTTAATAAATAGTGTTAGAGAAATGGGGATTTCACGTAAATATAAAGCGTTTTTAGTAAAACGTTATAGCAAAGATAACCCAAATCGTCGAATACCATGCTTTCGAGAAAAATGACTTTCTATATAAATGTAATAGGGCTTCATTACGACTTAGGTGAGACTGTTTTCATTAATAACTTTTTAATAAACAGTACTAGAGAAATGGGGATTTCACGTAAATATAAAGCGTTTTTAGTAGAACATGATAGCAAAGATAACCCAAATCGTCGAATACCATGCTTTCGAGAAAAATGACTTTTGATATAAATGTAATGGGTCTTCATTACGACTTAGGTGAGACTTTTTTCATTAATAACTTTTTAATAAACGTATTAGAGAAATGGGGATTTCACGTAAATACAAAGCGTTTTTAGTAGAACATGATAGCATACATAACTCAAATCGTTCTTAAGTCGACTTGTGACCACAAAAATATTTCAAAGATTTTTCTCAAATTTCGTTTGTATATGTTTTTGCAAAAAAGAACTGACTTTACCAAATATGGCCAGGATCGGTTCATTTTTCGACCTAGTCCCCATGTAAATATAGCAGCAGATATGAACTTTCATAAAAAATACGTTGAAATTTGGGTTATGCTAATTTTTTATACCTAATTAGTTGATCCTAAGACCAATTCTCTAAACGCGTGGTATAGGGTATCGCATAGTCGGTCTTTTCTTTCTTGTTTTTTTATACGATATTCATAGGCATAGACCCAAGTCTCATAACCCAAAATGATTAACTTATTTTATTTTGGTAGTCGGAAACCTTTATTTCGGAGATATTAATGCGAATTGACAAGCTTGAGGTCCGAGATGTGACAAGTTTGAGGTCCAAAATATCTTTTAAAATGCTTTTGACTGAAAACACTGTTATTACCTATCAACGATTTTTCAGCTTTTTGATTTCCGTGATGTGTTATTCAGTTGATGTTTTTTCTCGTTCGGAGCGCTCTTTATCTTCGCGCTTCCGCTATCTTCTTGGAACTGTTTTAAGTTCCTTCAAATTTTGTATGTGGAATGACATCGGTGACATCCTTAACGTTACAGTAGCAGAAATTTCACTCCACATACAAAATTTAAAGGAAATTCTTTGTTCAAGAAAACCAGACATTGTCAAAATTATTTACAAAATGGAGGGTAACTATTAAATAAACCTGAATAAAATTATTATTCGCCCAAATCGATAAACCTGGAAAGTTTAAATTAAGAAGTCACGTCTTCATTTGAGAATAGTGCCCATAATAAGCTCAATTCGATCCACCTGAATATGTCATTCTGCATGTAAAAACTATTTTTTCTCCTGTCTGATAACAAAAATAATTCCTTCCTATTTGAAATTTTATAGTTAGTGTAATATTTTCACATCACATTTAAAAAGTGATTTGCCTTGTTAGGAAATGTTTAAAAAATCAATGCCTGTAAAAACTTTAAGCTAGGCAAATAATTTTTATTTTCGATATGTACTGCCGATTGAAAGCAGCTGCTAATTATACCGTATACCACTATCCGGACAGGGTAAAATGACTTTGCTATAACTAATGACTCAGAATCACTCTCTGAGTCGAACTAGCGAAGTCCGTCCGTCCGTCTATGTGTCCATGTAACCTTGTAAACAAACTACAGTTCACAAATGAATATATTTTGATCAAATTTAGTATATAAGCTATCAACCAGCCATAGGATGAAGGCTATTGAAATAGGTGAAAATCGGTTCATGTGTGGACCTAAATTGCCATAATATTCAAATTATCATTCACATCTCGCTGAAATTGGGTTTGTTTATGTTTATTACATCCATTTATCAGTAGTCCAAAAATAAACCCTATAGGACAATTTTTAGTTATAGCCCGCATATGAAGTTGATTCCCGATCTATAAATCTATGAAAAAAAAAAAAAAATTGCACAGCTTTTTCTCAAATTTGGTTTTTATTTGCAAAACATAAGTGACCTTATTTGATCAAACCAATTTTTTGTTTCTCTTAGCATTATTGGGATATAATGTCCAACTGTAAAATCTTATTGGGATTATATATCCCACGATAATGGTAAGGATCTCCGACTTCTTATGTATCCCCAACATCTGGCTAAGATCCACATTTATAACCATACTCAAAAAAATTTGCGCAAATCTTGTAATGAGTACAGACTTATAATGAGCCACGTCCTGACAGTATTCCGAAGAGTTTTTCACTCGAGAATATATTCAAAATGCGAAAAGGAAATGGGCGAGTACCGTTTGGACTTCAAGAAGGAAGGGGTACCCGTGAAACGCTTTTCTCTCTACAGATACCAGTTGAAAAATGTAAAGATGTACAAAGGATGCTTCGTAGATTACGTATAATCATTTGACACAATGCAACACGACACAATAATGAACATGTCAATCGGTATAGATGACAAGGAAATCCGATGCATCAAAAGCCTTTATTGGTACCAATCCCCACAAATTGAGGTTAATGGAGAGCTGCCTGAAAGCATTTCAATGTCGAAAGGCGTTCGGCAAGGTTATATACTGTCCCCACTACTGTTTAATATTTATTCCGAGAGTATCTTCCAGGTCTTCATAAACAACATATCAAGGGTTATTTATATAGAAATAATATTAGATATGCCGATGACTCCACAGTACTGGCTGATAGTATTACTGGTCTCCAAGATTTAATGAATAGACTGGTTACATATAGTGAAATATAAGGTTTGAAAATAAATATTCCAAAAACCAAATATATATATATATATATATATATATATATATATATTGTGAGCAAAAAATATAACTACATGCCATAGCATGTAACTTAAAAATACACAACTTTGCCATTGAAAGGGTTCATAACTTCATAATGGCAGGAGATTCATTTTTTAAATATAACAAGTAAGAGTGTTAAATTCGGCTGTGCCGAATCTTTGATACTCTCCACATCGGTTTGAGTATTGATAATAAATGTAAATGTAATGTAGGTTATATACCTATATGCATGCGTTTCCGGTTATATGACATAACTTCTCGTTTAATTTAGTTTTTGCTAATTAAATAGCTCGCCCTAACCTTCATTGCAAAGGTAATGGTTGTGTAGGGTGGCTATATACATTAAATCGTTCTAATTGGAGATGGCTGTATAGTTTCTTTTAACTGGCCAAATATTTCTTCATTGCGGCCATATAGGTCGGATGGAGTAACAAAATAATAACCAAAAAAAAGCTCTCTCAAATTTTTTATTAAAACATTGCCATATTTTAAAACATAGAGAATAGATTTATAATAATAAATATTCAAAGTAGGGATGCCAAACGCAAAAAACCAAATGTCCCAAACATTTTAAATAAAAAAATTTGTTATCTTTATTTTCTGAAAAACTTCAAAATTTTCATCCAAAAAAAATTGTGAAATTTTATATATAAATAACATTCTCATCAAATTGTGTTTATTTATGTAACAATTTTTATGTTCGCAATTCTTAAATATCATTTGAGGTTTTCTAAAATTCATTGAATTTAAATTAATGTTTTCTGTATGCGATTCTGTAAATTTCAACGATCCGACTATCGCAAAATATATCGACAACTATTGTTGTTTGCACTAAGGATTAAGTGATTCACTAAGTACATACATCTTAACCACAGTCGAAAATCAATTTTTCTATTTATTTAAATTGTAAACGAGTGGCATCTCTGTCAAAATAAGCGAAAAACACAAAAGAATAGAAAAAAAAATTACTTCGTGTTTCACAGGATGATTTTATGTTTATGTTTAATATTTTTATTTTGTTTACTAATATTTCTGTTTATTTATTTGAAAATGAAATAATGAATTGAATATGCTATTTAATTTTTTTATTTATATAAAAAAGTTTTTTAATAAAAGCAAAATATTTTCACTATTTTATGATTTTTATTTATGTATGACGACATTTCAACCTAAGAATTTAAGTTTTTATCGATTGAATAAACAACACAAAAATGGTTGTCGTTTAGATAACAACAACAGCTGACTTTAACAATAGCGAATATCATTTCGATTCGACTATCGTTAAAAGAAGTTACTGAATCGCGGTACTGAAAAGCTATTAATTTCTCCTGAATGGCAATATTTTTTTTAAATGTAAAAATTTTTTAAATGTAAACATAGGTATTTGGTGTTTTTTTTTTTTGGAATTTCAACTTGTGTTTAACGAATAAAATTTATATATTAAAGATGCAATTGATGTCTTCTAAATTTAAAATTATTATTTCCGACTTTTTGATATGATTTTCTGAAATTCAATTAATATTTTCTAATTTATAATTGGAAATATTAATTCCAATTTTTAGAATTGATATTTTCTTAAATTTGAATGGAAAATTTAAAAAGTGCAATTTTGTATTTTTGTGAATAATAATGCTTTAGTAATTATAAACAATTTTGTAAGAGAATATTTGTAAAAGAATAATGAAAAAACGTATGAAATAAAAAACCAGCCCGTGTATACTCTTAACATTGTTCTGTATGATATCTATTTGAAAATATTGGCATTCATGTTAAAATAGAAATAACTATTGCAGAGCTAATTAGAACAAAAATTGTGGCGCCATCTACTGTGGCATAGTCACGCTGAGCAAAATGAAGTGACACTCTGTTAATGCAAAAGAAATGTATTTTCCCCACAACAAAATATTGCAGAATTTTATGTAAAAAAAATAATCAGCCCTGTTCTTGAAACGTTATTATTTGAATAAGAATGAATATGAAATAACATGAAATTGAAATTTTGGGTTTCTTGAAAACACAAATTTTATATTTTCGAAGTATTTTTCGAAATCATATTTTTTATTATCAAATGACATGAAACATATGGTTTAGCTTCAGAACCATATGTTATCTAGAAACCGAGGTGCCATATGGTTCTTTAGTCTCTTTCACAAAAAAACTTTAAGTAATTTCTGCATGTTTTTCCTTAAGATTATAAAGAAAGTAAAAAAAAAATATTTTCTTTTAATATAACAATTTACTTGTTCATTTAATTGTTTTTATTCTTCAATTTCATTCAATTAAGAATGACTTCTCTTTTTGAAATAAGTTAGGCATCACCAAAGAAAATTCGAAATTCAAATAAATTGGATTTGACTGGCATCACTTCTGTGTCGAACATAAACAAAGTTGTGGCAGTCATATGCAAAAAAAAGAAAAAAATATGTGATTTGAGTGAAATATTATTTTAAATTCCTTTATTCGTAATAATTAGTACGTAAAGAATCGATGTTATAATTGAAGAAATTATAAAGGAAATAGATTATGCAAATAAAAAGTTTTTATTATAGTTATAGAACAACATCATCTCCAAAAGTGTGTTTTATTAACATTGACTACTGATTACGAGTTTTTTTTTTAAATCAGCGCAAAATGTAGACGTTTTTTAAAATCGTTTTTTTTCATAAAATTAATGACTAATTTTTTAAAATAATGACAAGGTTCAATAAAAAACATGTTAGAGTTTAAATATCAATTAGTTTTTTTTATCTCTTAAGACCTGCTTAGTAGAAAAAAAGGGCATTTGATTTCACAAAGCCTTTTCTATGTGAATTAAAACGAGAAAAAATATTCGTATTGAAATTAGAGAACAGCAAAAAACTCGTAGATTTAAGAATTTTTTCATTTACGAGCTTTTTTTGGTGATAGTGGTTTCAAGAACAGGGGTGAATATGATTTTTTATAATTACTATATTTCGATGGATTGCAATTGCTTTTATACTTCAAAAGTATAAAAGATGTTATAGGTTTGTGCGATTTTTTTTTAACGAGTCTGTGTCTACGTATCAATATTCAACCGCTCGTTTGTAAGCCAATGAAACACTTGCAATCAAACTACTGGTCGCAAATTCAAATTTAAAATTGAACACGTAATCATTGATAGCCTTAGGGATGATCGCTGTTGCGTTTGTGAAAATCGATGTTAAATAGTTAAATAAGATCTATCTTATAGCACCTGACTTCTGCCTTATGCTGATATAAAAATCAATTACATCATAAATTAAATGTATTTTGGCCAGATTTTTTAAATAACCAATCATTTCGACTGGTTTCAACAATGTTTATATTTAAAACTTAATTCAGAGACTTACTTTTTCAGGAATTTATTATATAGAAAAATCGATGAAAAAGTCTAAGAAGCAAAAATTAGTCGTAAATTATAGAAAACCTTTCAAATTCAAATATATAAATTCTACATTTTGTTTCATTCTTCAAGTAAAGTCAAAAATTCCTTTACATTGTCCCTTTATCAAAATATTGTCCTTAACAAACTTTAGGTAAACACAAACAAGCTATTTAGTGAACGTTTATAGAAAAATCATTTCCATTGGTGTGGCTTCTTGTACCAATGATCGTAGCCTGTCTTCCTCGCCAGTTAACCAGCCATAAAAACTAACAACCCTAAATACAGTTTTTTTGCCATTTCATTTCTTTTCTAAACATTTCTTTTGCCGAGTGATGAAATGAGTTGGGTTGAGTTGTGATTGTGTTTGTGGTTGGAAAAAAGGAATGTATTTTTGCAGCAATAAATAAATGATACGTGATTTTACTACTTAAATAGTATAAAAATGATCTAAGGAAAAAAAAAATAAAACATTATCATGTACCTTTTTATCATGATGATGATCATGATTATTGGTTTCATTAAAATTTACTATATAGTCAGATATTTTTTTGTGGCATGCGGTTTTTTTTTTTTTGCTTATACATTCATTATTTAATGTGGCTGCAACAAGTAGAAGTTGATGCAAACATTGTCATTTACTAAATATGCTGTTTTTATGCGTGTATATTTATGTGTGTGTGTGTGTATGTGTGTGTTTATTGCAACTATTTCGTACTAAACTAAAATGTGAAAATGAGCGTAAATAAACTTGGAAGACCCCAATATAGCATGCGAAAAAAAATAAACAGAACACTATAGAATCAACTTCATAAACACTTGAAATGTTAGCAGCTAGCACAGAACTGGAAAGGAGTAGTTTCTTTTTTTTAATTTTTAACAAATTTTTCGATAATATACATATATTTTATATAGAAAAAATATCTATATGAATCAATAAATTTACAATAAAATGACATCAATTTTATATGCATACTTGGCTTTAATTTATTTTCTTTTTTTTTTTTTGTATTTTGTCCAAAATATTCATTTATTTAGCTTTTTTCATAAATATCTACCCGAATCAATATATTTAAAATAAAATGATATTGATTTGCATGTATTTCCATATATTGACATATTTAGCTTTAGATTAATTTTTGGGATAAATATTTATCCGAATCAATAAATTTCCAATGTGCATATTTTCCATATTTTGCTTTAAAATATTTTATTTGCACACTTTCATCAAAATATTAATTTATTGAGATTTTTAAATAAATCTATAATATTAATAGGCAAGGCGATTTCTTGTTACCGATGTTAGTGTGTCAGTTTTAATCCTATTTTGACCAAACATCCCGCATTCAAAAAGTTTTTCTTTTTAGCTGTGCGCCAGAGTTGCAGATTTTTAATTTTTAATTTTGTTTTTTGAGTAAAATGAATTTAAAGTTGCTACTAACACATACATAAAATTATACAATGCTATGTGTTTATTAAATTTGTTAATGTGTTTGTAAAAAAAATTAGTTTGTTTTCTTCATTCACAATAATAATTGTGTTGAATTGAAAAATAGTCATGGACATAAACCAAGAAATAATAATATTGAAAAAGTGTACAATTGTGAATTGGCTTATAATGATTAGCATACCTCTAGGCCGAGGCCACGCAATGAGCGGCGAAGCGGCAAGCGGCAGAGCGGTGAGCGGCAGAACGGCAAGTTTGAGCGGCAAGTGGCTTATTACTGAGCGTCATTACTGAGCGGTTAGTTGTCAAAATGCCATTGTCAATGTTATTATTTATTATTTATAAAAAAAGTTTTTATAATAAAAGCAAAATAATTTCAATGTTTTATGATTTTTATTTATGTATGACTACATTTCAACCTTTTATCGATTGAAAAACAACACAAATATTGTTGTCGTTAAGATAACAACAACAGCTGACTTTAAAAATAGCGAACATCGTTTAAAAATTTTACTGAATACCAAAATCGATTCGATTATCGTTAAAAAGAAGTTGAATCGCGCTACAGATTGACAAAGCAAAGAAAAGCCATTATTTTTTGCCATTTTTATTCTTTGCCGCTCAGAAAACAACTAAAAATTAGAACAAGTTCTATTCCTGAGCGACGCCGCATAGACGCTCAAAAATGCCGCTCACATGCCGCTCATTGCATGGCCACTTCAGTAGTATTTCATATGTTTTAATTTTTTTCCACTCAACGCTCTGCCGCTCGCCGCTTTGCCGCTCATTGCGTTGCCTCGGCCTTAGGGTCTTTATTAAATGAAAAAATAAAATGTCCTAAAATTTGTACTCGAATTTCGAGGGCCGGAATCTGTTAGTATCTATAAAAAACAATAAATTTTCAATAAAATGACACCGATTTGTATTTGCATATTTTCCTAAAAACCATTATTCTGTATATTTTTTATCAAAATATTTGTTTATTGAAGTTTTTTCACAAATTTTTAACAGAATCTGTAATATTAAGTGGCAAGGCGATTTCTTGTTACCGATTTTAAACCTTCGATTACCAACCGATTTTGAGAAAAAAAAAATACCCCATTTGAAAGGTATTTCTTTTTAGCTCTCCACCATATTTACAGATTTGCACCGTCTGGAACATTTTGTTGGAGTAAAATGCATTTAGAATTTCTACTAACACATATATAAAACACATGTTTAAGCTTCAAATAAAAACTATACAATGTTGTGTATGTGACTATTAAATTGTTTTGAATCGTGAATTGGCTGAAATGAAATTATTTTTTAACAAACCCATTTATATATATTCTGTGTGTATAACTAGCAGTAACCCGTAACCGCAAAAAATAAACTGGGAATACATCTTTTAGTAAACTATTTTATTAATTTTTGGCGAGTTTTGATTTTAGCGATTTTTGAATTTTATCGATTTTTAAATTTTATCGATTTTTGGCTTTAGCGTTTTTTGTTTTCTGTGATTTTTATATGTTGGTTTAAATTAATTTTTTTTTATTTTTTCATCGAAATGTTCATTCAAAAAAATTTTCAGAATTACAACAATCCGAAGATTGTTATCTAGTGTAATTAGAAAAAAATGACCTCCATACAATGTATATATATTTGTGATCATTATAACAAGTGATGTCCGTCTGTGTAAATCACGATCATGCCCTCAATAGCTATTTTATGTTTACACAAGATTATATATGAGAAGTGGCAATTTTTTATCAATGCCAGACGCTACTAACACATACAAATCACATTCAGCTATATAGTAACGCATTAAAATTTAAAAATTATGTTCTTAAATTATATGCTTAATTTCTGTCACGATTTTGTTATATGATTTTAAATTTACATTTAATTCTTATAAACAAATTAACCTGTTTAGCTCTATAAAATCTTATGCTGTAATTATAAGATTTAATCTTGTAGCATAGGACAGTCAATGAAATGAATAAATAAATAAATAGGTCAGCTGGACTGCAAATTTTTAGTGAAATGGTTTATTGATTCATCATCAGAATCGGTTCTTTGAATTTGTTTCTTGTTATTGTTTTATTCTAAATTTTTTAGTTTTTGTAATTTTGTGTGGCAGCAATTCCTGTTGTGGCCATTGTGTTTGTAGCATTTGGATCTTGAGTTTGAATATTGTTATACCCCACGTGTCATAATCGTTTAGGCCAGTATTGCCAGACTTTTTTAACGTCATAATAAAATAAATAAATAAAATCGCCAATATGAAAAAAAAATAATAAAGTACAATTTCTTAAAAAGAGCCTAGTTAAATTACACTGGTCTACAAATTAAAAAAAAAAAAAATTGACTGCAGAAACGAAGTATGTTTTTTAACTAACCTGAGTGCGTTGAATTCTAATCTGGCATACAAATTGGGCTATCACGTCTTGTTCATTTTTTATGGTAGGCTGGCTATACTGTCAAACAGTCAATACTGATACTACAATTTCACAATTAATAATTTGACAGAAACCCACATTATTTCTAAATCTTCATAAGTAGCGTTTAAGTATGTCAGGGAGATCATGTGTTACTGATTCAAACTATTTTTGCTTTGTGTGTGGTGAAAATTTGGTTGGAAAAAAAGGATATGCAATATCAAAATCATTAAAATATATTTACATTATTTTGGTTATGCTGTCAGAAACTTGGACAAACCGTGGACACCGACAATGTTTTGCAATAGTTGCAGAACTGTTTTATACAAGTGGCCAAACGGCGAGAAGATCTACTTCGATTTTTCAATTCCAGTACCTTGGAGAGAGTCAAGTAACCACCAAACCGATTGTTATTTCTGTTTAGCAAAAGTTGCTGGATTCAATATGAAAAATCGAAAAAAATATTACTTAAGCGAATGTCCCATCTGTTTCCAAACCAGTTCAACGTCCACCAAATTATCCACTACCAGTCATTCCCAGTGCTACGAGCAGTGAGTACGAAACATCTTTCACCAGCCCATGAGGCTGATGATGAACGCCATTTAGTGACTCAAGCTGAGCTGAATGATTTAATTCGGGATTTACATTTAACGAACCAAGACGCAGAATTACTAGCTTCATGCATGCAGCGGTGGAAACATCTTGCAGTTGGGACAAAAGTAACAATCTAGAGAGATAGACGTTTGGAATTGGCTGCATATTTTGAAAATAAATACTCTATTTTATACTGTACTGATGTTGATGGTTAATTTCAAATAATGAACCAGCCAAAACTGAGATTATTTATTGATGGCGCTAAGTACGGTTTAAAGGCTCTTCTTTTGCATAATGGGAATGAAAAACCATCCATACCAATTGCTCATGCCATTAATACAAAGAAACATTATGAATCAATGACTGAAATTTTGACATTACTTAGATACAACGATCGTAAATGGAAGATCTGTGATGACCTTAAGGTGTGTGATTTAAATTTCTTTATATATAGTATAGACCATTGTAAATAACTGTAAATTAATCTTTTGACTGGTATGCAAGGACTTTTCACAAAATATTGTTGTTTCCTTTGTATATGGGATCATCATTATGTCAGAACAGAGTGGCCAAAAAGAACTGAGTATTCACCAGGAAAACAAAACATTTCAAATAAACCTTTAACTGATCCAAATGACGTTCTACTTCCGCCGCTGCACTTAAAATCGGGAATTTTTAAGTACTTTGTCAAGGCTCTGTTTGCGGTTTTTCTTAAAATTTCATATGCCAAATTCAAAGAAGGCATATTTGTTGGCCCTCAGATCAGGAAGCTATTGAATGATGACAATTTTTCACAATTTTTATTGGAGAAAGAATATGCAGCCTGGAAATCTTTCAAGAGCATCGTGGACAAGTTTCTTGGAAACCATAAGAGTGAAAACTACAGACAAATTGTTGCTGAATTATTGAAAAATTATCATGAATTTGGTACACGAATGTCACTCAAAATGCATTTAGATGTTTTTCCACAAAACCTAAGTGCGGTGAGCGACAAACAAGTAAGCGTGCTCACCATTATTTAATGAAAATTGAAAGAAATTATCAAGGATGTTGGGACTAAAGCATGCTGGAAGACTATTGCTGGACTCTAATATGTGAAACCGAACCAACAAAATACAAACGACTTGAACGTCACTTTTTAAAATTCATTGATTTTTAAATAAAATAATGATTTTTTATGTAAAAAATGAACAAAAAATTTTTTTGAATCTCGAAAACCTGACGTGATAGAGATAAACCAATTACAGATTCGAATTCAGCCCACCAAATTACTCTAGGAAAGATATTTGTTTGCTCCAGTCCAAAACATTGTTAAACATTTTAATAAAATTAAAAATTAATCAGATTTTCATCACTTTTTTGCAACATTCTAGATGTAAGCAGGATTTATTTTTAAGAACTCTAATTCTAATTTAAAATCTCTCAGATTTGAAACTTTAAACATTCTAAATATATTTTCTATTAAATACGTTCGGATGTTAATCTTTAATATTTTTATCAGATTCTAATAATTTTCTTATAAAATCACTGCAAATATAACTAAGGTTAAAACAAGTTGGCAGAAAAAATTTACTAGGTCTGGCAACCCTTCTTTTAAGACAAATTATACATACATATATTCCTTAACTCTTATGTTTTTGTTAGTAATACATTCAATTATTTGACGGATATCTTCTGAATCGGATTTTTTCAATTGATTCAATTGATTATAAAGCCCCGAAATAAAAAAAAAAAATGATATACAAGTTTTTGGATAGCTTTTATAATATTTGATTTTGAAATTAATTTTATTATATTATTTTATACACATCACGATTTTCCTTTTATTGTTTTGATATTTTTTTTGCTACACATTTCCTTTTTTTTTACGAAAAATTTGTAAAATATTAATACTTCCTATAAAAAAAACTATGTGAGTCCGATCACAGGGGAGATGTGTAAACATCTATTTACACATCAATTAAAATCAAACAGTAAGCGCCATCTATGTATAACAAGCAACTGCTATGGTTGCTAACTTGACGGTTGCAGTTATTTGCTATACATTCATGGCGCTTTCTGTTGGTTGTTGAATCAGGTAAATAAATTTAAATCATAATCTTTGCACCAATACACTTACATATACCTCACACCGATTTTCCCTTACGATATTTCTGTGATTGTATTGTGAAATAGATTTTTAACCCCCTGAGCGCATAGATGTTTACACATCAAAAACGATCAATGTTTTTATAGAAAAAATAAATAAGAAATTAAATACTAGTCAAAGAAGAATAACAATAAACTATAAATTAGAATGGTATTAGAACTTAAAGATTAAGCAACTGTATTAAAATGGTAACCATACCCAACAACGATTACAATACTGAGACCACGTGGACGATACCAAAGATTCGTCTATTTTTTAGTATATTATTTGTTTTTTTTTCAAAAATTACAAAAATTCCTTCTTTAAATTTAATTAACTAAAAAACTAATTATATTTTATTATTTAAGACAATAATTCATGCATAGGAGTTCTGGCTGTCAAGTTCCAATAAAAACAACAACAGTATTTATAATGACATACGACGCCACATGCCTAAGTACCCGCCAACATTCAAACTGGAGAAGAAAAAAATAACATGTGAAAAAACGAGATTGTATGTTTAAACATTGTTTTATATGAGATTCTGTCTTTTATGGCCATGGTGCTGATGACTGACTCTCTGCTCTGCTCTGCATGTGTAATATTAAATGATCAACATAATAAAAAAAAATAATAAAAAAATTACCACAACGATTGGTCATTTAAAACAATTGATTATTGCCAACCATTCCACCAACTATCAAGGCAGGAGCATCAACAGAAAAAAATAACCACATAACCTCTCCAAGCTCTCGCTTCATCATCAACTATTTCTCATATACGCATGTTTATGTCGTTATGTTTTTAATTTTTTTTCTTTTCTTTCAGTTTTTTTTTTTGTTAAATATTTGTGTTGTTTGTTTTTATGAGAGCTCAAATGATAAATTAAAAAAGAAAATGTTTTTCTTAAATGACCAAATTCTTGTCGATCAAAATTCCTTACTAACCTGTAAAAGAGAAGCGGTAAGTGAAAAAAACAAACCGAATCTTTTAATATATATAGAAAAACTAGCAATTTTTTTTTTGCCCACAAACTTCAGTTTTGCTGAATGTGGTGCTAATGGGCTACTGGTTGCGAAAGTTTAAGAACGAGTGGTAGTTAGGGTGGTTAAACAAACAAAAAAAAAACGAAACCAAACAAGAAGATATTAAAGAAATACCTTGGAATGTATATAGTTTTGAAGACATCACTCACATAACGAATAAATAATATAAATCTATTAAAATGGTTAATGGAAAAATGTTATCATACAATATAATTTTTCTCTAGAGACAAATTGCATGAACATACAAAAAAAAAAGATTTAAAATAATGCAATTCTATGAATCATTATTTCAAAAGCTGCAAAGAAATTAACTAGATATACAACAAATACTCCACTTTGGAGTTCTGGCTTACTGTTTTCAAGCTTTGCGAATGATGAAAACTTCAAAGAAATTAGGTTTAATTATTTTCCATGGACAAACTTTGTGTTTAGAACAACAGCAAGTATATGAGTTATAGCCAGAGCTTTTAAAAATATATTTCAATATTTTTTCGTATGAATATTTGGATCAATCATATATATGATCTTTAAATCTTAAGATAGAAAAAAACAACTTGAGAGAACAAAATTATAAACTTTTTCCTTAATGACCTTAGCCAGCGTAGAGCAAAAATCCAATAATTAGTTTTCATTCAAATTCTCTAGCAAGACGGCGATCTTAGATTAATTTCTCTTTAAACAAAAAACATGTAAGAAAATTATAGTCAGTTTAGACCGACTATACGATACCCTATACCATGCGTTTAGAGACCCTATCTCTTAGGTCCAATTGGATATAGAAAATAAGCATAAACCAAATTTGAGTGGTTTTGTTATTAATTGTTTTGCCTTCAGATATGAAAGAGTTCATATCGGATGCTATATCTATATGGGGGCTAGGTCGAAAAATGGAACGATTCTTATCATTTTTGGTAAAGTCACTTATATTTGGCAAAAAAATATACAAACCCAATTTGAGAAAAATTTGTGCAATATTTTTGTTTCTTGATAGATTTAAGTGAAGATCGAGAAGCAGCTTTATATGGGGACTATGACTAAGAATTATTCTATTTAATTTTGGAATACTAATAAATGGATTGAAAAAACATAAACAAACCTAATTTAACCGAGATTTATATGATAATTTGGATATTATGAAAATTTATGTCGTTCTCATAGGGGTCATTTGTATGCGGACTAGGTCTGAACATGAATCAATTTTCACCAATTTCAACAGCATTCCTCCTATGACCGACAAAAGCTTACATACTAAATTTAATCAAAATTTATTCATGTTTTCGCTCTGTAGTTTGACTACAAAATTTACATGGGCACACAGACAGACGGACGGACGGACGGACGGACGGACAGACGCACTTCGCTAAATCGGCTCAGAATCACTTTCTAGGGTCTAGGTTAAATAGTTGTGGTAATTGCAAACATCAGCACATTATACCTTAACCACATAGTGGTGTAGGATATTTTTATTCGAATTTATAAAATGTACCTTCCTGCCAAATTCGGAGGCTGAAATCGCTGTGAACATCCAAAAAAGACTTAAAAAGAAGGTATCCCTGGTGAAACCCTCGGATCGTATGAATCTTGGCTTTAGTATAGAGAATGCAAAAATGAAAGACCCATTTTTTTGCAACTGCCCAATCTCATAGTTACAGAAGAAAGGAATATAAAAATGTTTCTTTTCGATTTTTAGTTTTTTATATTTGTCCCAGAATATAGAGGTACGCAATTGTTGTCACAAAATAAGTAATTTGAAGACCTTTCTAACTAATTCAAAGGCATAAAGTTATATTCAAAATTTTTAGTGCCTTATAACCGGGTTTTTCTGAAGTAACCTCTTTTATGGTCGAATGGCAACTCTAGGATCAAAGAGTGATATAGTTATCACTGTTTATACCTATACCACTATGTGGTAAGGGTATAATGAGTTTGTTCTGACGTTTGCAGGTACCAAAAATACCTGACCAAGTCCCGCCCTTTATTACACCAATCAAATCAGAATAATTTTCTGAGTCGATATAGCGATGTCCGTCAGTCTGTCTGTCCGTCTGTGAGCCCATTTAAGGCTTGTAATCAAACTACACGTCGCAAATATGAATGTGTTTTGATGAAATTCTCTATATATGCTTTTGTCGGCACGAAAGATACAAATTATCATATAGATCATATGGATCTCAAATTATCATATGGATCTCAGTCAAATTTGCTTTATGTGTGTTAATTACACCCATTAAAAAGTACCCCAAAAATGAGCCTTGTAGCACCATTTTCGGACATAGTCCCCATATAAAGTAGATTCCCGATCTTCATTTAAATCTACTTAAAAACAAAAATATTGCACAGATTTTTCTAAAATATAGTTTGTAAATATTTTTGGGAAAAATGAGTGACTTCACCACATATGGTCAGGATTGGTCCATTTTTCTACCTAGTCCCTATATGAAATTTTACTCCGCCTAGACCGACTATACGTGTTTCGAGAGAGGGTCCTGGATACAACTTTTCTGAGCCAATAACTGGATACAAAAAATAAGCATAAAACAAATTTTAGTGCTATTGTTATTAACTTGTGGCATGCAGATATGAAAAAGTTTATATCTGATATCATTTTTAAAATGGGGATTAGGTTAAAAATTTTTAGCATTTTTTGACAAATTGTTTTTTTTACATTTTTGTAATATTTGGGTTAAAATCTTCTTAAAAAAAATCTAATAAGCAAAAAAAAATTTTCTAACCATGAAAATGGATTCTTAAAAATTTTTTTATTTATTTTTTTTTATCAAAACGTACTTTTTCCATAGTCTTTGTCAGTTTTTCGTGCAGTTGCACCTTTTGTTCCAATGAAAGATGCAATCCATGTATTAATAAAACTAAAAAAAAATTGACTTAAACAGATATCAAACCAATATAAACTCTACTGTTTGGCTCTCTTTTTATTGTTTTGTTTTCATAACATTTCTAATAATTCTCAATATGTTTGACGTTTATTCATGTAAGTCGTTCCATTTTCGTTCAAATTAACAGTTACATCTATAATATTAATAGGCTAGGCGATTTCTTGTGACCGATATTTTGTTCTACCTTTTTATACCGATTTTGACCAATTTATATTATTTGAAAGGTATTTCTTTTTAGCCATTTTGCAGATTTACAGACTTTTAAATTTTTTCCTTTATTTTGAGTAAATTGCATTTAAAGTTGCTACTAACACATACGTAAAATTATACATATGCTATGTGTGTTTTATTAAATTTGTTAATGTGTCTGTTAATGAGTTTGTTATCTTCATTCACAATAATAATAAACCATAAAAGTGTTGGTTTGTGAATTGGCTAAGTTGAAAAATAAAACTGCCTAGAAATGGCACTCGAATTTCGAACGCTGGAATCAGCTAGTAAATAATAATTTCACTATTGTTTGATGACTGAGTATTATTAAAAATTTTTTAATAGTATAATTAAGATTCCAAGAAAAATTAAATATGGGAACACGTAAGAAGAAAAAATTTAAAATATCACCAGTAAGAGGACATAGAGAGTATTTGGTCGCATTGAAAAACACATAAAAAACATGCTGTTATAACGACAATAGAAGAGTATTGTCAAATTTATTATAATCATGGTCAAATTTTAAAGATGGGAAAGGACTGGAGTTTTCTCAATATAAAAGATCATGACTCAATTTATAAAAAGATTGAAAGTATGCAAAGTAATAAACGGATAACATTTTATAAAAATGTTTTGAAAAATGGTATTACAAAGTGTTTAATTAAAACTTTCGAGTTCTTTAAATTTGAATCAGCTGAGGAACGAAACACAATTTTAATTTGCTGAAACGAGGAAAAACACCTTTTTCAATTTCTCGGCTAAATGAAATTAAAACAGGCCGTTGGATTAGCACCGACAAAGAAAAGACGTGGAAAATCTTTAAAAAAAAAAACAGGTTGGTGAAAATTGGATTGAAACACAGGCTTTAGTTTGGCACCAGTATATTTTGTATATCCAAAATAAAAATATTGAGGATTTTAGAGAAGAAGATATTGAATGTACTTAAATAAAAGTTTAATTTTTTGAAATGTAGTATATTTAATATATTTAAGATCAATATTAAAGTGCATGAAAGAAATGTTTAAGTTGCAACTTAATTTGAAATAAAATATTTGAGTTTTTATTTGCCTCATTTTTTGTTTTTTATTTTAAAATAAAATTGTCATTAAAGTGTACAGACAATGTAACTTTTTTTAGCATTTAATTTTACTAAGACAATTTTTTAGAATAATTTTGACCAAATTGTTGTATTTTGAAGATGATATTACCAAAAGTAGAATTGTCATTAATAACAACAAGCAAAACTATTTAATTTCAATGTGTATTTTTTCTTATATGTATTTTAGATAATATTTAAAAACATTCATTCAAAATATTATCGTTAAAAAAACGCACTCCACAACGTCCTTTTTCCTTTTTTTTTACAAAACGTCCTTTTTTCTTTTTTTTTTAACAAAACGTACTTTTTCCAATCTAAAAGTCGTTTGATATCAAACAGCTTTAACATTTAATGTGGTGACTTATGGTAGTTTGATGCATCTTTTGATAAGTAAAAAACTTGTTACTATTTCCAGGTTCATGCGGCATAAATAAAACTCAATTTCCCAAAAATTTTAAATAAGCAAAGAAGTACGTTTTGTTCTACGGCTCCTCATATATAAACCAAATTTAAAAAAAAAATCTAGGCAATATTTTTGTTTTTTATAGAGTTAAGTGGAGATCGGGAATCAGCATTATATGTGGACTAAAGAGGGTCCTAAAGGGTTTATTTATGGACTGCTGATTAGAAAGTATAATAGAGACATATCGACACATATACATATGTATATATGATAAAATGGATTTTACGATTATTTTAGTCTCTCTTGTAGGGGTTAGTGGATGGGGGATAAGTCTCAACATGCCACGATTTTCAACAATTTCAATAGCGATGGTGGATGAAAGCTTATGTATCAAATTTCATCAAAATATATTAATATTTGCGACCTGTAATTTGATTACAGTGTTTATATGGACACACTGACGGACGGACAGACAGACTGAAAAATGGATGGGCGGACATCGCTAAATCGACTTAGAAAGTGATTCTGAGACGACATGTATTACAAAAGGTGGGTCTATGTGATTTATTACTTGTGGACTTGCGAAATACTCGCAATTGTTCATAAATATGACTCTAAAATGAGCCGAAAATTATCAGAAAAACGTGTAATAAAATACTCCTCAAGAAGGGTCTTGGGTAGGTACCATTTTATCCCAACAAAAGAGATTATGATTATTTTAATTGCATAGAGATGTCGAAAAAGTCTCGAATATGATCACTGAGATATGACTGGGATATGATACGTAGAGTATAACGATACATACACACTCATTAAGCAAATGCTACAAACATAACCGCCACAACAATAACAATTATAAAACGTACAAATGCACAAATTACAAAATGTGGAATAACATCAACAATAGATTTTTATCATTTTAAATAAAAGCCTACGTAAAAAAATTATTTTATTTAAGAAAGTAGATTTAAGGCTAATTTGTGTTAAACAAATTACTCAAAAGCCATGTATTATCTAAAAATTGTACTCCTTTTTACATAGAATTTTTTGAGTTTCATATTTAAAATCCAAGTGAACAAAATGATTACAGTCAAATTACTTACATTCCAATAAGATTTTTAAAAATATGTATAGAAATATGCTGTTCAGTTTCAGGCATAGCTGTTACCCTCTAATTTTTTTTCTTGCTTATTTATTAGAGGGTAGTTTTTTTTTAAATATATACGAGTAGTTTTGAGGGTAAGTAGAGATTTTTTTTCTTCTGGCCTATGATCAGTTTGTATTTTTTTTCGCTCTTTAGTATTTTCAGAAAATAATTGGCTTTTGTTAAAATTTCAGGAAATATGATTGGTTACTTAATTTTGTATAAGAAATTCATAAAGGGTGGTTTAGGAATACGTTATTTTTTTTAAAATGTTATTGTGTTTTTTTTTTTTAAATAAAACTTGTTTTGATTTGTTTTCTTAACTTCTACAATTGAAAAGGGTTAAAGTAACGGTTAACAATTATATTTTTTCTGAAATGTGTTAGCTTAACGGGAAGACCTTGAAATAAGCAGCCATGTTTTTTTCTAACAAGGGGTGGCGGCAGAAAAGCCTTCTGTGCAAAAAAAGCGTTAAGTAATTGTTTTTAGAAAAAAAAATTTAATGGACTTTGAAGTTCTAAAAAAAAATTAGCTTCTTTACATTATAAAAGTTAGAAAATTTTATTTCTCCACATGACACCAGCACCATATCATTGATTTTTTGTAGGATGGTTTTAGAATGTTTCGATGTTTAATTATATTCTATTTTATTTGGCGTAATTGCTTTTAGTGCAGCCAAATTTAATATTCATGCAATTTTGTATGTCATAAGTTTTATTCACCAGGATCTATGATATATTCTAAACATTTTTAAAAGCGTTCATCCTTACTTCAAAAATGTTAATATGTCAGATTTCTTTGCCAGACAAATGGCGGTTGACTTGAAAGTGATAATAAGCACATATGATATCTCAACAAGAAGTCGCTGGGATACAAATATTGAAGTATTTAAAGAGTTCAAAATTATAAAAACTGCCCTTCATTATATGGAGGGGAAAAAAAAGTGTTCAAATTTTAAAGTCTCACCCCCTAGAAATATGAAAATAGCAAAAAACTGAGAAATACAAAGTTTTGGGTCCATAAAAAAAAAAAATTTAGAGGTGCCTCAACACGTCTGAGAATTTCAAGTGCCTTTATATGGGGAAAATATGGCTTTTTTCTGATTTTACGAAAATTTCGTTCTATAGTTTAATTTTTTCGAGAAGTTGTTATATGAATCGATATCAGAACTAAAATCAAAATCAAAAATCAAAAATGCATCTGGGACTTCAAAGTTTTGTTAAATATAGGTTAGAGATTACGTGTGTGAATTTTTAAGTAAATTCTCCTGCCAGAATTTTTTTTTACAAATAATTTTTTTTGCGGATTTCGAGAAAAATGGGATTTTTGTGAAATATTCAGTAAATGTACTCTTTCTAAATACTTTGTATCAAAAATTTATAATTTTTCTACTTTTAAATGTTATATCTTATCTTAGTCACCTAGGGTTTCTGAAAAAAATAATATGACACATATAACCCTTTTAGGCTTGGGGTCGCATATGACCCCAAGCTAATGATAGACAATTTATTTTAAAAAAATCAAATATTTTGTAAGTGCTGTTGAATTTTTAGATGTGAAGCTTAAAATATAATAACCAAATGTGCAAGTCTTCCATGCTAAAAATTTGGAATAAATTGAACAACGTTAACCCCATTCCTGGTCGAGGCTAAGCTATGAATTTTGGCATATTTAAAAAAATTAATTGTTCTAGTAAACTAGATGAAACCCTTACTATGGGTTGGGAAATAGAATTGTGCCATATATTACGAAAACTTACCCTTATGTGCTCCTAGGGTTAAAATGACCCAAAATTCAGCAGTATTTGCAAAATATTTTAATTTTTTGACTTAATTGCCCTATACTAGCTTGGGGTCATTTGTGGCGCCTAGTCCAAATAGGCTAATGACGTCAAATTATAAAATCACCATAATCATCAAACCATAAAAATCGGTAAAACATAGGACAATTTTTTTCCCAACCCATAGTAAGGGTTTCATCTAGTTTACTAAAGCAATTAATTTTTTCAAATATGCCAAAATTCATAGCTTGGCCTTGGCAGGAATGGGGTTAACGTTGTTCGATTTATTACAAATTTTTGGGATGAAAGACTTGCACATTTGGTTATTATATATTAAGCATTATTGCCAGATCCATTTTTTGAAATTTTGTTTAAGAAAATATTTTAAAACTTTAAAAAGGAGTTTTCAAAATTTTATAAAAAAATTTTTCCATCTTTGGTCTCATCTCGCAATACGTTAACAACGTGTTAATAAAACAATACTTCATATCTGCATACTTATAGGTATAGAGACAAAAAATTATCGCTTTAATCAATATGTTAAAGTTGAAAAAATGTTCATCACATTTCATGACCTAGAATTTTTTGGCACAAAAGTGGTCTGGGGCATTTGTTATTTCTTGGCGAGTTTTTATTCGATTTTGCAGTTATAACAGCTTGTCGCAAAAATTAAACTGTAGAACGAAATTTTCGTCAAATCAGAAAAAAAGTCATATTGTCCCATATAAACACACTTGAAATTTTCAGTCACGTTGAGGCACCTCTAAATTTTTTCTGATTGACCCAAGACTTTGTATTTCTCAGTTTTTTTTTGCTATTCGCATATTTCTAGGGGGAGATCGAGGGTTTGAACATTTATTTTTTTTTAAGGGCCACCCTAGTAAACATATGTTTTTCAGAGCCTTCACTATTATCGTACGCCGGATATATAGTATTAAATAATTTGCTTTGGAAGTGCTTCGCCCACTTTATTTATCAAAAATATTTATAGGCTATGTTACTTATTATAGTCACAGTTAGACGCAGTGAAAATTTCAAGCAGATCGATCGAAAGGAGTAGTACATTCTCACTTATATATTAATATAGAAGAAGAAGAAGAAGAAGAAGAAGAAGAAGGAGAAGATAGATAGATCGCAAATTATCTAACATTATTAACATTATTATAGTATTAACAAAAACTATCTAATTTGCATTATCAATTTACCGATGGATTTTGCCATTTGTTTAGTTTTCCAGATGAATAAAGCCATAGCTTTTTGAATGTAAAAAAATGATTTTCTCAATATACTTTGTCTCCTTGTAGCTCTATACATATTTTCCAATGTTTATCCAATTTTTTCACCCTTCCACAAATTAGGCATTTGTTTGATCAATGATTTCACTTTTGTTTTAAGCATGGAAATAGTCACTAATAGCTAAATCGGGAAGATATGGCAGTAGAAATTCATGGATTTCGCTCTGATATGCAATGTCTTGATGAAAAAGCACTGCGGTATGTTTTTTTTAATCATCGTTGAATCGGTAGATAATTTGACATAATACACTATGGAAAGCTTTCAGGGTAATTGTCTGCGGAGTGAGAAACTCCAAGTCGGGGTGAAAATACTAGGCCAGTATAGTAAAACCTACAAAGGGCTGGGCGTTCTCAGGTCAAACTTATTTTTATGACCTTTTATGTTTTATCTTTATCCTGCTGTTTTTTTCCGCTTGGTTTTTCAACTGTCACATTGATGATTTCTTATTTCGTTCTTTATACCGGATTAGTACTACTTTTTCCCTGACTCGAGATTTTGAGAGAACTATCGGCCATGCCCAATAAACGCCGCCCAATAAGCTCTGCACATCTTATATTTTAACCTGTGCACCAAATTATGTCCTATATAATGACTTTGTGCTGATGTTTGTACCTACCAAAAATATTTGACCTATACCCATCTCCTATTATACCGATCGACTCAGAATCAATTTCGTAGTTATTTTAACGATGTCCGTCCGTCCGTCTGTCCATCCATGTACACCTTATAATCAAACTACATAGGATGAACGTTATCGAAATTGAATAAAATCGGATCATGTTCAGATCTAGACCTTAGACCCTATGAGATCGATATAATCATAATATCCGAATTATCATACTGATCTCGGTTAAATTGGGCTTGTATATGTTTTTTACACCCATTTATTAGTAGTCAAAAAATAAACCCTATAGGACAGTTCTTAGTCATAGCCCCCGTATGGAGCTGATTCCCGATTTTCGATTAAATCTATCAAAAAACAAAAATATTTCACAGTTTTTTTCCTCTCAAATTTGGACTGTATATATTTTTGCAAAAAATAAGTGATCTTACCAAATAAATATAGCATCCGATATGAACTTTTTTATATTCGAAGGCAAAATTATTAATAATGCCATTCAAATTTGGTTTATGTTTATTTTCTATATCTAATTAGAGATAGGTTCTCTAAACGCATGGTATAAGGCACGTATATTCGGTCTAGACCGACTATAATTTTCTTATTTGTTGATAATGTTTTTCAATTGAAAAAAGTTTAAAACATTTTGATAAAATCAGTTAATCCGGTATACTTAATGATGGAAATTATATAATAGCATCTGGCCAAGACCGCCTAAAAACCTTTGAAGTCGAGTTAATGGCATAAATCATTTTGAGCACTCTTTAAACCCTTATTATACGATTATGCAACGATGCCCAATATTTTTGGAGCAAAAAGTGTGAAACAGTACATCAAAAAACTAAAAAGCGCTGGTATTTCATGGTGCTTTTTAAACGTATATCAGTAATGAATAAATATAAATATAATTACAATTATAATTCAGATAGAAACGTATCAATTTCCTTTATATGTTCTGGCCATAATATTGTTTATATAAAATCTTGATTCTTTCTATTTTTGTAGTGAATTAATTTAAGTACAAATATTTGATAGAATTATATAATTAGCACAACATTAATTTTACTATTTTAATCTATATTTAATATGTGTTAAAAATTACCGGAATAATTTATTGAAGAATTTTATAAATTCATTGCACTCTTTAGACTACAGTGTTTGAGTGTATAAAAGTTAATATGTGTATACAATGTAACTGTACGTAGATAATACAAAAAACTGATATTTATTCACAGACTTAAAAAGAAAACGGAAAGCGAAATTTTAGGGTTTTCATCAAAGGCTATTAACTTTGCCCGTCCGTCCGTCTATGTATCCATCTTACATTTCTGTGCAAACTATAGGTCTTGTTTGTAAAGGTATTTGTATGAGATCCTGTACGCAAGCTTTGATTGGGGCAATGAAGATCGCTATTGGTACCCTATACAAATGTCAACTAAAAATTCGATCTAAAGTATCCTAAGATCCAAAATATGATATATATCTATAGATTATCAGTTCAGAAATAATCTATATTCTCAATATTCGTCCGAATTTATCTAAAAATATTATAGTACAGATTTTATGAATTTGTTGTCTGCAGCTATGAAAAAGCCTATACCGGATGATTGTTTTACATGGGGAGCAGGTCGAAAATTGAACCGACTGTGGCCATATTAAGTAAAGGATAGAGTGTGAAGTTTTAGGACGATCAATATGGGATATTGGACTTTGATCTGATCGACCTTATCAGCTATCTTAATATCACAGGTTCGATCTAGTACTCCTCTCGAGTGCTGGTGTGTCCATTCAAAATGGAGTCACATGCATCTACTTGTTGATTTCACAATCAGTGAATTGTCATTTAAACCAATTAACCAAGCAAAGATCGGGACTATAACCAACAATGGCCATCACATGGTTTGTTTTGATGTATTGTTAAATCAGTGTAGTAACACATATACACCAAATTTTACCGAGATCTTGATAATAATCTGGATCTTATGACAAATTAAGCCGATTTCATAGGGGTCATTTATATGAGGCTAGGTTTAATATCAAAAATTTCATGGCCGATAAATATCATCAAAATATATTAAATATAATAGTTGTCACATGTAGTGTGATTACAAGGTTTACATGGACATACAGACAGTTAGATAAACAGACGGACGAACATAGACAAATCGACTCAGAAAGTGATTCTGAACTAATAGATATACTTAAGGGTAGTCTAGGTCAGATATTTTTGGTTGTTACAAAAATCAGCACAAACACAATAACCTGTAACCACAGATTGGATTAGGGTATCTAGATACGGTCAAAATCTGACAATTTATGGACATAGTTCACATTCAATATATCTTTCATTTCGTTTTATTTCATTTCATTTCATTATATTTTATTTTATTTTATTTTTTTTATTTTATTTTATTTTATTTAATTTTATTTAATTTTATTTAATTTTATTTAATTTTATTTAATTTTATTTTATTTCATTTTATTTTATTTTATTTTATTTTATTTTATTTTATTTTATTTTATTTTATTTTATTTTATTTTATTTTATTTTATTTTATTTTATTTTAATTTATTTTATTTCATTTTATTTTATTTTATTTTATTTCATTTTATTTTATTTTGTTTTATTTTATTTTATTTTATTTTGTTTTATTTTATTTTATTTTATTTTATGTTATTTTATTTTATTTTATTTTATTTTATTTTATTTTATTTTATTTTATTTTATTTTATTTTATTTTATTTTATTTTATTTTATTTTATTTAATTTCATTTAATTTTATTTAATTTTATTTTATTTGGTTTTATTTTATATTATTTTATATTATATTATATTCTATTTTATTTTATTGTATTTTATTTCATTTTATTTTATTTTATTTTATTTTATTTTATTTTATTTTATTTTATTTTATTTTATTTTATTTTATTTCATTTCATTTCATTTCATTTCATTTCATTTCATTTCATTTCGTTTCATTTCATTTCATTTCAATTCATTTCATTTCATTTCATTTCATTTCATTTCATTTCATTTCATTTCATTTCATTTCATTTCATTTCATTTCATTTCATTTCATTTCATTTCATTTCATTTCATTTCATTTCATTTCATTTCATTTTATTTCATTTCATTTCATTAATTTCATTCATTTCATTCATTCCATTTATTTCATTCATTTCATTCATTTCATTTCATTTCATATCATTTCATTTAATTTCATTTCATTTCACTTCATTTCATTTCATTTCATTTCATTTCATTGCATTTCATTTCATTTCATTTCATTTCATTTCATTTCATTTCATTTCAATTCATTTCATTTCATTTCATTTCATTTCATTTCATTTCATTTCATTTCATTTCATTTCATTTCATTTCATTTCATTTCATTTCATTTCATTTCATTTCATTTCATATCATATCATATCATATCATTTCATTTCATTTCATTTCATTTCATTTCATTTCATTTTATTTCATTTCATTTCATTTCATTTCATTTCATTTATTTACATATAATAAAAAGGCTTAAGGCCAAAACTGATTACAGAGTTAATATTAACACGTTAGAAATTTTTAAAATACTTAATATTTCGGATTAAATTAAATACGAATATGGGTAAAAATTTGAAAATCATATGTCAAAAATAGGGCATCAACAACGTTTACTTTATAATTGTTTGTATAAGATCTATCAATTTTAAGAAGCATTGGACAGATAAAAAAAATCATGTGAGTCCGATCACAGGGAAGATGTGTAAACATCTAGTAATTAAAGATTTTTTATGTCATTTTTTAAAATCAAACAGAAAGCGTCATCTATGTACCACTTATAGCAAAAACTGTTTCAGCTAATTCAACAACCGTTTGCTGTAAAACGTTAAAAATATCCTAATATAAACGTATATAAGTGATACATAGATGACGCTTTTAAAAAAGTGGCATAAAAAAACAATTTTATATCATAATTTTTTCACCAATACAATCATAAGTCACACAGCGTTATCTGCTTCAGCTCACACCGATATGAGTTACGCTGTTTTTGTGATTGTATTGTGAAATAGAAATTTACCCCCCTGCGCGTATAGATGTTTACACATCAATAATATTTCGATTACGATATGGTATTATGCTGTTCCATACACGAATAACTCGTATCATAAAAGATCTTTGCATTATGGTTGTATTGAATCGGGGACAAATAAGAACACAAGTTCGTGATGAGCTTGAAAAAGGGAATCTCGAAGCTAGGTAACCTAGGAAACCAAATGTATATTTATTATAAAATAGCGTGAGCAATTTTGCAACTGACAAAGTCATCAAAATTACATCCTAAAAAAACCAAAAACATTATCCACTACATGGTCCCAAGGACGAAGGTGATATACTCACCGAATAATTCTGTTAAATCGCACTTTAGTAGAAATATTCACATCAAATAAGAATTTAAACATAAATTTGATTTATGAGAATTTTCTGTGTCTATTTATGACACCAAAAAACCTTGGTATAGCCTGACTTTAATTTGTTAACTTCTTTTAAAGTAAACTTTTTACCCCTTGGAGAGGAAAATGTAATAATCCACAATTGTGGATCGCTCGACAGTCAACGGCTTCCTGAAAACTATCTAGTTTTACATAATGAAATAAACTGTACTTTTCAGAATTTGAAGGTTGTGTACACTATTTTTTTAAAGGTCAGTTTTTTCATACTGCCTCAACTTATGCTAACTTAATCCGAAATAGTTGAAACTTTAAATGAATAACTATGTAACCGAAAAGTATTTGAAAATTGTAGTGCTTTGTAAACTGCTATTTAAAAATTTAAAAGTATATATATTAACTTTTAAAGCTAAATGTGGTTAATAGTACTATTGTTACTTTAATAAAAAAGTTTTATTAGAATCGAAATCAAAATTTTTTCATTAATATAAAAAATTTTTATTTATTTTTGGATAACCAGGTTTGAGACTATAATTTTGTGGAAAATTTTTGTAATATTATTATTGTAAACTCATTTGTAAACATTTCAATAACATTTATAATAGTTGTCAAAAATAAACTTCATTAATTTTATGCAAAAGTTTTCATTATTTTAATTAAATTTTATTTATTCATTATTAATATAAAAAAACTTCTTCGCGTTTATGTTTAACTTAAATTTGAAAAAAAATTGTTTTTACTTACTTGTGCCATTAGCATTCCGTCCAAATATTTTCCCAGGTGGACTTAAAATCGGACTAGATGAGGCCGAAGGAGCAGCTGACAAAGATCGTTGACCTTCTGATAAACCGCTGGCTAAAGATAAATTATTGCTATCATCTTGTTTGCCAGTATCCAAAGGTAATATTTGCAATAAAGGTGTATGCTGAGGATGATTAACAACAACAGCACCAGCAGCAGCAGCAGTAGCAGCAGTAGCAGCAATAGCAGTTGTGACAGAAGGTAAATTTCCTGTAGCGGTCAAATTGCTAGTACTGCTAATGGAAGTCGATGAAGCATTGACAGTTAAACCAGCCGCCGCTGTTGCTGTTGCTGTTAATGCTGTTGTAGACGATGAGGATGATGGTATTGAAATGGACAAAGAAGAATTTGTGACATTGGCGGATGTTGTTAAAGATTGAGAATTTCCGGTCGAGGACTCCATAGTTATGATTTAATAAAAAAAAAACACACACACAAAATCACAACCACAGCAACGACGAGAAAAAGCAACGAACTCACAATTTCACTACAAATATTTTTTAAAATCATGCATTCACTAAAACTACTTTTTTTTAACGAGAGATTACTGAAGATTTAAATTAAACTAATTCGAACTAAATAATGATGTTTTTTATAAATATTTTTTCGTAATTTTTTTTCAAACACTTTTTCTGTATTTAAGAATATTCAGTAATTTTCTTTATTTTTATAGTATTTTTCTTAAAAAATCACGCTAAGCGTGTATTTATTAATTCCGATGTTGTCTTGTTGAGACCAGACAATGTTCTGTTGTGTCTTAGTTTAGGTGGACACTTTCGTAACCCTTGCACGACGCTAAACCAGCCAAAGACACACGTATCATTATACCTTTGATACCAAAAAAAAAAAAAAAACACATACACACATACACAATCTGGTAGATCTGCTTTTTGTCTTGAGATTCCTGTAAGGGAAGAAATAACATAATTCAAGAGTGTGTTCTCTCAAATACTTGGTAAGATCACAAACTCTAACGCCACTTAAGTAAAGGGTTAAATACTCATGCATGTGTTAGATTATCCAGAAGACTTTGGTATCAAAGGTTAAAAAAAGGGTGACATTTTTATATTAAATGTTCTTATTGGAATTTAAATCATACGAATCATATTTAATTTCTTTTTTTTAGCAGTTCTCTCTCTGTTTTTCTCTTCAACATGAACTCCGCCTTAGAGTAAAATAGTTTTTTATGTTTTTTTTTGTCAATCAAATGTATTGTGTCCTTATTTGATCCTTGTTATTGTTGAAATTTGCATAACAATAATGTTATTTTTGCTTAGTATGGGTGCTGATTATATAACCATAGTATATAATTTTTTTTATAATTTTTTTTTTAATTTCTTTAGATATTTTTTTATATTCTCTATTGTTTGTTTCATGATAAAGTAGTTTTCTACATCTTTTTCTTTGTAAAAGGTCTTAAATTTCAGGAAGCTGGCTCTAGCTTTTGGCGCAAATATTTCTTTCAATAGAAAAATAACGTATTTGGATTTTTTTTTTAACAGATAAATAATTCCAGTTATATTTAGAAAACAATTTTTTGTAGCAAAGTTTTTAACGGATTTTTTTTTGACATGAATAGAACTGAAAATGAGCAAATGGTTGAGGAATAATTAATAGATAACCGTTTTGTAACTGTTCAAATTAAATATTCAATTGAATATGGATATGAACTATTCACACTCTATAGCACTATGGGGTGAGTGTGTAATGAGTTAAAGCTGATATTTTAACTACCAAAATATTTTACCTAAACCCTTTTTTATACCTTTTATTATACCAATCGATTCAGACCATCTTTCTGTGACCATCTAAACCTTGTAATCAAACTACAGTTCGCAAATGTGAATATACAAGGAGAAACAATGTTATGGAAACTTAAAAATTATATATATTTCTGACAACTTAAGCCATAAAATTAAAAAAATTTTATTAATTTAAAAATTTATTTAAAAAACAAAAATATGAACAAAGCATAGCGTTTCTTCAGAAAAGGGTAACAAAACTTAAAAGTATTAAAAATAAATTTCTTTCAAATGAGGTATGTTTGGTAAAAATCAGTTTAAATCTGACAAAGTTATATCGGTCATAAGAAATCGCCTTGCCTATTAATATTACAGATGCAAAATAAACGTATTTGTAGTACATATTAATTTTTATGTAGATAATCTTTACTATACAATAACTCAAAAATTTCCCCATATTTTTGGTTTAAATATTATATTGGGTATCCATTATTTTTTATAACTGCCGCAAAATGCCATTGAGTTTTTTTTTGCCACTCTGAATTAACTGCATCTTTGAGACCTGTCTTTTTTATGTAATTACGTATGTTGCGATCTACAATATTCCATAGATTTTCTTTCAGATTGAGATGTGGTGATTAGGCTGGCTACTCCAAAACAATAACTGCTTTATATTGCAAACATTCGCTTGCAATTTGGACTTGTGGTTTTGGTCATTCTTATATTGGCTCCCAGACCAGGAAGATAACAACAAAAATCAGCCTTAATTGCTCATTGGGAAGCAGATCGATCACATACTTTTAGTTCCAAATTGTAAATGACCTCTTTAAATAGAATTTTTCGAAATTTTTTAAACTCCCTTGCTATAAAATTATCCTGTTTTTGGCTCATTTTACGGGGCCTGCCGCCTAAATGCTGAGCCTTCACCATACCTTCTTCACGATATTTCTTGATAATTTTTGAAATTATGGATTTATTCATAGAATATTTCTCACAAATTTTCTTTTGCTTAAGACCAGTAGTAAAATCATCTACTGTTTTAGCTTTTAACTCTTCACAAAACTTTATTTTGCTTTATTCAAAATAGTTAATTAGAAGATTACAAGATTGTGGAAAGAAAGCGTCAGGAACTATAAATACTTAAATAACGGTTAAGATTTTATACATTTTTTTCATAACATCATTTATTTTTATTGTTTAAATCCACTCAGAAGTTTAAAAGTCATAATTTTTTGGCATCACTAAAAAAAGTAATTTTTTCGTTCATCTATTTTGTTTTTATTTGTAAATACTAAGAGGAGGAGGAGTAGCTCTGTTAATTCATAAATCTGTCGCAAATAAAACTCTCTTTATATCAAACACCTTATCAATTGAAAACATCTTAATTGAAGTTATTATAAATAATAGACCTATTGTTGTATCTTCGTTATATTCACCAAGATATACCCATAACTTCTGTGCTGATATCTTGAACCTAACATCTTCCACCAAAGAATACATAGTTTTTGGTGACCTAAATGCCAAACATTGTTCTTGGAATTGCCGTTCAAATAATATTGCAGGAATCGCACTCAACAATCTACAGCAATCAAGCAATTTTTTCATACACTATCCTAATAGTTCAACCCTACTCTCCCATTAACACAATCGCGGAGCATCCACAGTCGATATTATTTTAAGCAATTCCGCTTTAAATATAGACGTAAAAACAATGGATTACGAAATACCATCAGACCATCGCCCCATTATATATCCACTTAAAAGATCAATGGCCTTGCAATTATTATGCTTATGATGGCCTCAATTATTATGATTATAGGGCAACCAACTGGAACATTTATGAATTTTTTAGGCAATAATATCACGCTATATTCGGATATATACAATACCAAGGTATCAATTGATCAGGAAATATAAAAATTTATAACAAATAATTATACATTACTAGAAAGTACTGTGAAATATATTAAACTAAGAAGAAGCTTTAAAAGAAAAAGCCAACGATCTGCAAATATAGCCGAGTAAACTTTTTATAATCAATGTACTAAGTTTCTAAGTAACATGATAGATAAAAGTATTAATTCGGAGCGCAATAAGAAATGGTGTCAATTATTATCCAATTTAAAACCAGGTGATAAATCATTTTGGAAAATAAGCAGGAACTTGCGGGGAAAATGAAAACATCAAATCTCTAACTTTTAAGTTGGAAATACAAAAATAACATCTGATAAGGACAAGGCTGAAGTCCTGGCAAATACATTTGTCCAAGCAAATAACCTCACTTCGAACTACAAACATACGGCAGAAACACTAATAAATACAACAGTAAATAATATTAAGAAGGAAAATCCCATTTCTGAATCTGCAATTTATACATCTCTTGAAGAAGAAATGAATATTTTCTCATCAATAAAACCGTCAAAATCGCCTGGTTTTGACAATGTTCCCAACCTGCTCTTAAAGAAATTACCACTCAAAGCTCTAAAATTACTGGTTATAATATTTAACAGCTGCATCAAACTCAACTATTTCCCAAACCATTTCAAAAATGCCAAGGTTATAGCTGTAAACAAACCTAATAAGCCAAAAAATAACCCAAATAGCTATAGGCCTATTAGTCTATTAAGTAGCTTAGGTAAAATATTTGAAAAACAAGTAAGACAATTATAGTCGGTCTGGCCCGACTATACGATACCCTATACCATGGTTAAGAGACCCTATCTCTTCGGTCCAACTAATTGGATATAGCAAATAAGCATAAACCAAATTTGAGTGGCATATTTATTAATATATTTCGCTGCAGATATGAAAAAGTTCATATCGGATACAATATTTATATGGGGACTAGGTCGAAAAATGGACCAATCATGATCATATTTGGTAAAGTCACTTATACTTTGAAAAAATATATACAAACCAATTTTGAGAAAAATCTGTGTAATATTTTTGTTTTTTAATAGATTTAAGTGAACATCGGGAAGAAGCTCTATATGGGGCCTATGACTAAGAATTTTCCTATAAGGAGTATTTTTGAACTACTGATTAATGGATGTTATAAACACATACAAACCCAATTTGACTGAGATCTATATGATAATTTGGAACTTATGGCAATTTATGTCGATTTCATAGAGGTCATTTGTATGGGGGCTAGGTCTGAACATGGACCAATTTCAATAGCGTTCATCACATGGCCGATGGAAGCTTATGTTCCAAATTTCATCAAAATATATTCATATTTGCGACCTGTAGTTTGATTACAAGCTTTACATGGACACACAGACGGACGGACGGACGGACGGACGGACATTGCTATTTCGATTCAAAAAGTGATTCTGAGTCGATCGGTATAATTAAAGATGGGTCTAGGATGAATATTTTTGGTTGT
This sequence comes from Cordilura impudica, assembly GCA_963682025.1. Lineage (NCBI taxonomy): Eukaryota > Metazoa > Arthropoda > Insecta > Diptera > Scathophagidae > Cordilura > Cordilura impudica. Next base: position 44,549,615 of record OY821519.1, on the reverse strand, counting down.
TACAAACAGCAGCACAAAGTCATTATACCCAAACCACATAGTGGTATAGGGTATAAATACTACATTCTCGTCTTAGTAAATTTGTAATGACCAATTCTATTGTTGGATTTAAAAAAGGGCATAGCACTACTCACCAAATACACAGGATCAAATAATCACCAATAAAAACAATAAACGTTCAACAGTTCTAATATTGTTAGATATTGAAAAAGCGCTTGACACCGTTTGACATAATGACCTAGTATTTAAACTTCTTGATGCAAATTTGCCAAAATAGCTATGTAAACTTATTTCAGATTTCATTCACGGCGGAAGCTTTAAAGTTGCGATTAATAATGAAACATCAACTCCAAAAACCATTACCTCAGGGTTACCTCAAGGATCAGTCTTGTCGCCATTGCTTTACTCGATATATACATCCGCTTTTAAAGTCCCAAAATATATGAAAATTGCTTATTACGCAGATGATTACTTCAAACAAACTTACAAGTGCACTACTGAAGAAAATGGAAAAGGGTCTTGTAAATTGCAGTAAATATTTCCACAAATGAAAAATCAATATTAATCCAAACAAGGCCCAAGCAATAATTTTTCCATTCAACAAATCTCCCAAAAGACAGCCAAGACATCTTATTGGAAATAATACCATAAATATACTTAACGGTGTCAAATATCTCTGAGTTGTCTGGACAAAAAGCTTACATTTAAACAACATATTCAGTCCAATTACGAATATTCTCAAGGAATTTCTTTCTCACGGAAAATACTTTTCTCGAAAAAAAATCCTCCAATTATAAATTCCTCGTGAACAAAAAAATGAATACGTGGCATCATCGAATTTCGAAGCCAGTTGTTTTGCTTATTGACAATAAATTTTCTATTTTTTTTTGTGTGCAAACGCAAATAAATTTATTTTAAAGAAAAATTAAATAAAATGTGAATAGCACAGCTATGATGCGAGCACTTGTTGAGGAAATTGTGTTGTAGAATAACAACAAAGAAATAGCCAAAGGATTACTAGAATACAATTAAGGGCTGAATCTATGGAAACCGTAATCAATCCCTGAATTGGCTTAAATTTAATGAAACAAAAGTAAAAGTTGGGCTTTATTTGTGATCTTCGACCTACAAGTACAATAAAACATTTATTTTTCTAATTTAAATTTTGTTTTATCAAAATACTTCTTACATTTTTATGTAAGGGAAATTTTTTGAGGGAAAAAAACAAATTCAAGTGCATTGAGAATAAGTACTTTTTTCCCATTGAATTTTTTTCCGAAGGAATTTTTATTCATAATTGGGGAAAAGGGAGAAGTGAGAAATTTCATGCTGAATTTTTGTTTAGAATTGGTTATGGTTATGGCTACGTGCCAAAAAGCTATAAAATCATTAAAAGCATTATGGCCACTACTAAATAGAAGGTCATTTCTAAACCACTAAAACAAAAATCTACTCTTCAAAATTGTTATAAGGCCGATATTAACATACGCGTGTCCTATTTGGAGTGACGCTGCCAACTGTCTAAAACGCTTACAAATTATACAAAACAAATGTCTTAAAATGATAAATGAAAATTCCTGGGGGTATCCTACAAATCTTCTTCATGAAGAAACAGGTTATGAAAAAATTATCGATTTCATAACAAGGATTAATAACAATTACTTTGCCAAAATTGAAAATTCCTCTTACCCACTGATAAGAGAATGTAGAAAAATAACGTAAAATTAAAAAGAAATCACCAAATTGAAAATTATATGCTTACAGAGGTCTATTATTTCTAATAAGCACATAAATATTTTCAGCTAGTATTTGAATATATTAAATCATATAAAGGTTTTTTCCCTCCCATTTTCCTTTAAAAATCATTAAAAAATAAAATAAAAACTATTTAATGTCTTTAGATCCTATATATTATTTGTTGCAATATCTATATGTAAAGATAAGATCTCATATGTAAATATCTAATTTGTTAAAATATGTAAATAAAAGAATATATAATTGAAAAAAAAATAAAAAAATTAATTGTAAATATTTTTTTTGACAAATTTGTTATCTTTCGATGGAGAACATACCAAAAAGTTACATCCCAAAAAAAAAAAAATTTTAGTACCTGGCAAATTCAGAATTTTATAAAAGTTTCCATTTTTAGTTATAGTCCCCATATAGAGCCGATTCTCGATCTTCACTTCAAAAAAAAAAATTTGCACAGATTTTTCTCAAATTTTGATTTATATATGTTTTTGAGAAAAGTAAGTGACTTTACTAAATATGGTCATGATGAGTCCATATTTTCACCAAGTCCCCAATATAAAAACAAGTAAGAAATTTGCAGTCGATCTAGACCGACTATACGTTACCCTATAGCATGAGTATAGAGACCCTATCTCTTAGGTCCAAATAATTATATATAGAGAATAAGCATAAACCAAATTTGAGTGGCACTGTTATTAATTTTTTTTGCCTTCGGATATGAAATAGTTCATATCGGATGCTAATTTTTATTGGGACTAGGTCGAAAAATGGATCGATCCTGACCATATTTTGTAAGGTCACTCATTTTTTGCAAAAACTTATACAAACCAAATTTGAGAAAAATCTGTGCAAATTTTTGTATATTGATAGATTAAAGTGAAGATCGGGATTCAGCTTCATATGGGGGCTATGATTAAGAATTGTCCTAATGGATTTATTTTTGGACTATTATAAATAGATATAATAAACATACACAAACTCAATTTAACCGAGATCTATGTATATGATAATTTGGATATTATGGCAATTTAAGGCAATCTCATTATGGTCATATGTATTGGGACTAGGTCTAAACATGAACCGATTTCAGCGCCATATATTCTATGGCCATCAAAATACGTTCACATTTGCGATCTGTAGTTTGATTAAAAGGTTTACGTGGACACACAGACGGACGGAGACGGACATCGCTAATTCGACTCAGAAAGTAATTCTGAGTAGATTGGTATAATAAACTGTGGGTCCAATATTTTTTGTCCAATATTTTTTGTAGTTGCAAACATCAACACAAACATCAGCACAAAGTCATTATACCCTAATCACATAGTGCTATAGGGAATAAATATCATGTTGTGCCATTTTCGATATTTTATAAATTAAAAAAAAAATATTTAAATTTTGCGCAAATCAAAATTTCTCCATTTCATTCTGAATAACTGCGAAAATGTTGAGTATATAAAAAATTATATTAGCATAATTTGTGTAATTAGTAACTTAGTAATGCAAAATTTGTTGATGTTTTTATAACAAAATTGCTTAAGTTGTTCTCAAGTTATCATAAAATTGGTGGAACATTCTCTTCAAAAATCCCAAATTTTAGAAACAAAATTAAAAAAATTTACTTGTCCATACAATTTTAAATTTCGATTGTTTTTGTTCTTAGAGGACCGTAACCCCACAAGAAAAAGGTAGTGAGTATCAAGTCTCATAAAACAATTATCATTTTTTTGCATAGTCTTATCGGAAGCAGTATTAAAATAGTAACCATACTCAATTCACAGGAATCACTGTTACTTGTTTGTGTTGAGTTCTTCCAAAAGTCAAAATTTGTAGTACATTGTATTTCAAACGCTGTCATTTATATTTGGAAACACGTTGATTTCATGATTTTAGAGTATAAAAAGTAAATTTGTTTTTATTATTTACTAGCAGAGCCCAACCCTTGAAATTCGAGTGCAAATTTTAGGAAATTAAATTTTTTCATTCATAAATAATTTTATAAGAGCCTAAAGGTATGCTAAGCAATTCTAGCCAATTCACAATTCAACACAAACTTAATAAATACCACACAGTATTGTATAGCTTCTTATTTAAAGCTTAAATATGTGTTTTATGTATGTGTTAGTAGCAACTTTAAAAGGATTTTACTCAAAAAAAATGTATCAGCAAAGATATTCCTTTCAAATGATATATTTTGTTGTCGAAATCGGTTTGTAATTGAAGGTCTAAAATATGTCACAAGAAATCGCCTTGCCTATTAATATTACATATCCTCATAGTGAATTTAATAACACTTTTGCTCTCGTGTGTTATATCCTATTTGGCTCCACTTTAGACTAAGCTTATGCTTTTATTTCATTCATGCCATGGCCATGAAAATTACAACATTCATTTTGTAGCAAAAAAAATTTATTTATATTAATTGACTTATGAATATTTACAAAAATATATAAAAATATTTTTCCTCTTCTTTATCATCATCTACATTTTTAATTTTTCATCAAAACTTTTTGTCCATCAAAAAGTTGTAGCATTAAAAATAGATTAAATAAAATTAGTAAATAATTATATTAATGATTAACTGTCTAAATGAAAATATTAATATTACTAATATAAAATAACAGTCATAGTTAAGATAAGATACAATAAGATAGCTTTCCAATTACATAATACTATAATTGAAAGAAAGAATCAAAACAATCATAGAATGCTCATATTATAATATGGATGAGTAAACTACAAGTATAAAGATAACTACAATCCGGTATTCTTCCTTTAATGCAATCCTATTGTTTAAGGTTAATACGCTTCGATTCTAAAAAAAAGAATTGTTAACTTAAAATCTATTAGATTTTTCTGTTTTTATCATAATAAATGTTTAAGACGACTATAAATTATTGACACTTATAATTTGATTAATCCAACCAATGAAAGATGAGACTTTAACGTAAACACCCGGTACATCAACACGACCGCAACCGAAACCCCATGAAACCAGACCGGCCAGTTCATAGAAACCATCATCCTGACATACCAGAGGACCACCACCATCACCCTGACAAGCATCATTGCCCTCCTCACCACCAGCACAGAAGCTAGAGGCTGGCAATATGAAGATTTTCTCGGTTACAGCATTTACTTTACGTATGCATTCTGTATCACTGACAATGGGAATTTCAGCCTCACGTACTCGTAAAGGTATGGGACCGGCTAGGAAGGAAAAAAAATGGGTAAAGTTTTTTATGAAATATGTTGATTATAAGCACATGACTTACCTTCTCCCATATAACCGTAGCCAGTCACAGTGCAACGTTTACCGGCGGCATGATTTACCCCACGAGCTGGTAGACAAACCTGGGGAAGAAATGACATTTTTTTATAATGTGAAAATGTAAAATGTATTCCTTTTATAAAATCACAGAATTTCACAAATTGAAACCGTATTATTAGTTTGAACAACGTTATAAAAGTTTATAACTTAATTTTTGAAATATATTCCTTCTGAATTGATTCCTTCCAAAATTCAAATGTTAGACTTACCAAACAAACACCATCTCGTAACTCAGCTTGACCGTGGAGTTTAAGTAGAGCAATATCATTGTCCAAAGTCTGGCTGTTATGATTGTGATGAATGTAAGTGGTGGCTACTCTCAAAGTTTGAGCTCCAGGACTGCCATATTTTCTAGTCAAATCATAATCACCCACTCTCACATAAATGGCATCACCCGAACGAACAATACTAAGAAAATATAATAATTTTGATAAATATGTAAAATCTATAAAAAAAAATATGAACTTACTTGGTCACACAATGAGCCGCTGTCAATACCCATTGAGTACCTATCAAGGCTGCACCACATAGATATTGATTCATGGAATTGATTAAAGCAACTTGCCAACACCATTCACCATTGTCACCGTCTTCACCACCCACAACACGGGCACGTCTTCGGCTACTGATATTGAAAGTATCATAATATGATTTGGCCATTACCACCGTTGAAGGTGCATCATCCTGATATGCTCTCACTTGATTGAGATTCGTAGCCTCATTCTGTATTAAATCGCCCAATAAGTCATTATGTATTTGAATGGGTACAGTGTGCGAGCCTAAAATCAAACGTTCCGCAGTTTTTTGCACAGCCGTGTGCATGCCACTATACGTTTCACTTAGTTGACGTGATTGACGTTGCAGACCATATTTAGCACGCATATATGAGACCAGTGATAAAGATGGAGTCGTTTGAGAACGTCCACTGCGAAGAGTACCTTTAACACCGCATACATATTTGGAATAGATATGAGGTCTGGCTGTTGTAGTTGTAGTTGTTGTCGTGGTAGTTGTTGTTGTCGTGGGTGGTGCAATATGTTGTGGCTGCAGCTGGGGTGGTGGTGGAGGTAGACCAGATTGATGAGAAACTATTAAAGAAATATTTGGGATTAATTACATAAACAAAACAATAATTATTTAAATCGAGATTTGTTGAAATTAATTAAACTCAGTTTTGTTAAACCTTTAAAGGAGCTAACGAGTAAGAAACTTGTGATTATTTAAACTAGTTTAATTATCACACACACAATTTTATTTCGGTGTGCGAAAATACTGCTTCAGAGTCAACAAACTTTTGAAAATCATATCAATAAAGGCAGGTCTTTCTTCTTTAATTTGTACTCTTACAAACTTTCTTTTATGGCTCAAGTAAGAGTGGGAAATTTAACTTCTCTGGAGAGTTCATATCAAGAGAAACTTATATAAAGCATCAAATCACATTGTTTTATGATTCTTGAAACTTATTATTAAAACATCAAATTCTCTCAGTATAAATATTCTGAAATATTCAAATTAGTAGAAAATAGTTTATATTAGCGGATCCCAGCCCTCGAAATTCGAGTGCAAATTGTAGGAAATTTTATTTTTTTTATTTAATAAATTATTTCATAAGACCCTAAAAGTATGCTAATTAATTTTAGCCAATTCAAAATTTAACACTATATTGTGGTTATTGGTTTATGTCTAAAATTATTTTTGTTTATGTCCACAAAAATTTTGAATTTTACACAGGGCTTTTTGCGAACATATTAACAAATATAATTAACACATACGGCACTTATAATTTTATGCATGTGTTAGTAGCAACCAAAAAAATGTAAAAATGTAAAAATCTGTATATCTGGTGAACAGCTAAAAAGAAATAACTATCAAATGAGAGATGTTTGGTCAAAATAGGATTAAAACTGATATACGTACATCGGCCACAAGAAATCGCCTTGCCTATTAATATTATAGGTAAAAGTGGAAAGAAAGGCTGAAGCCGTGCGGAAAATCGTACCATTAGTTGGGAAGAAAATTCGAATGCTTCAAAGACACGATCACCAATATCTAAAATATATGGGCATTAGGGCATTTCACAAATTTTTTTTGATTTTTGAAACTTATGCCTCAAAAGATTTTTGAAAATTTTTTCAGATTTTTTGGATCCCGGTACGATGTCCCTGAAATGTACATATTTCGTCTAAAAAATGACATTACGAAACATAAATTATGCGGTGGAACATTTTCAGGGTCATTGTCTGGAGGGTAAGTAATTCCAAGTCAGGGTAAAAGTATTATGTCAGCATAGTAAAACCTACAAAGGGTTTGGCGTTCTTGGACTTTTTAATGTTAATTATGATAATTATGATATATATCACTCAAAAGTCTAAGTATGTATAATATTAATAGGTAAGGCGATTTCTTGTGACCGCTGATTTGTTCCACAGTTTTCTCCCGATTTTGCCCAAATTTATTTTATTTGAAAGGTATTTCTTTCTAGCTATCCACCAGATTTACAGATTTTAAAATTTTGAAATATTTTTGGAGTAAAATGCATTTAAAGTTGCTACTAACACATACGTAAACATATACAATGCTATGTGTGTGTCTTTTACATTTTTTAATGTGTTTGCAAATAAAAAAATATTCTGTTTTCTTCATTCACAATAATTGTGTTGAATTGAAAAATAATTTTGAACATAAACCAATAACATTGGCAATAATTTTGGACATAAACCAATATCTAAATTAATTGATTGGTAAATTTCCTAGAGTTTCCACTCGAATTTCGAGGGCTGGGATCTGCTAGTTTATATAAATGTATTGATTATATTAATTTATAATATTAATAAGCAAAACGATTTCTTACGACCGCTACTACGCTTTTAGTTATCAACCGATTTTGACATAATATATACCATTTGAAAAGAATTTCTTTGCAGATGTCCACCATATTTACAGATGTGTACCATCTGGTACATTTTTTTGCACTAATATTCATTTAAGGTTGTTACTAACACATATATTAAACAAATACTATGTGTTTATTTATTATAAATATCAGAAACCCTGTGTTGAATTGTGAATTGGCTAAAATTGATTAGCAAACCTTTAGGATCTTATAAAATTATTTATTAACAAACCCATTTATATATCATCTGTGTGTGCAACAAATATTTATAATGACATTTAATGAATTTTGTTTAAATATACATAAATTTTTGATATATATAGATAAAAAAAAATATGAAAGAAAAGATTTAATGAAAAAATAAAATTGCCTAGAATTTGCACTCGAATTTCGAGTGCTGGGCTCTGCTAGTATTGTGTTAATATAAAAATAAGTAAGAAAATTATAGTACGTCTAGACTGACTATACGATACCCTATACCATGGTTGAGAAACCCTATCTCTTCGGTCCAACTAATTGGATATAGAAAATAAGCACAAACCAAATTTGAGTGGCATTGTTATTAATATTTTGGGCAGCAGATATGAAAAAGTTCATATCGGGTGCTATATCTATATAGGAAGTAGGTCGAAAAATGGACCGATCCTGACCATATTTGGTAAGGTCACTTATTTTTTGCAAAATCTTATACAAACCAAATTAGAGAAAAATCTGTGCAATGTTTTTGTTTTTTGATAGATTTAAGTGAAAATCGGGAAGCAGCTGTATATGGGGCCTATGACTAAGAATGGTCCTATAGGGATTATTTTTGGACTACTGATTAACGGATATAATAAACACATACAAACCCAATTTGACTGAGATCTATATGATAATACCCTATACCACTATGTGGTTTCGGTATAATGACTTTGTGCTGCTGCTTGTAACTACCAAAAATATTTGACCTAGACCCATCTTTTATTATACCGATCGACTCAGAATCACTTTCAGAGCTGATTTAGCGATGTTCGTCCGTCCGTCCGTCCGTCCGTCTGTGTGTCCATGTGAACCTTGTAATCAAACTACAGGTCGCAAATATGAATATATTTTGATGGAATTTGGTATATAAGCTTTTACCTGCCATAGGATGAACGCTATTGAAAATGACGAAATTCGGTCCATATTCAGACCTAGTCCCCATACAATTATCATATTATAGATCTAGGTCAAATTGGGTTTGTGTGTGTTTTTATTACATCTATTTATCATTTGTCCAAAAATAGACCCCATTTGGCAATTCTTTGTCATAGCCCTCTAATAAAGCTGCTTCCCGATTTTCACTTAAATCTATTCAAAAAACAAAACAAAAATATTTCGTTGATTTTTCTCAAATTTGGTTTGTATTTGTTTTTTCAAAACATAAGTGACTTTACCAAATATGGTCAGGATCGGTCCATTTTTCGACCTAGTCCCCATATAAATATAGCAACCGATATGAACTTTTTCATATCTGCAGCCAAAAAAATTAACAACAATGCCACTCAAAATTGGTTTATGCATATTTTATATATCCAATTAGTTGGACTGAAGAGATAGGGTCTCTAAACTATGGTATAGGGTATCGTATAGTCGGTCTAGACCGACTATAATTTTCTGACTTGTTTTTATTTGTTTTATCTCTGGTTCTTTATTTCTAAAAACAAAATACATAAAACACTCCTAAAGAGTACGAACCTGCTAGTAAAGGTCATCTGCGGTAAAAATTAGTAATTTATACTTTAAAGTATAAATTGAGTATTTCTAATGTTCAAACCTCTATTACTCGAGAAATTGGCAACATAAAATTCTGTTAAATAATAGCCTTCAAAATACATTTGAAACTGATCTGTATTTTTTGCACTTTAGAGAAATATTAAAAAATAATAAAAGAATTTTAATTAGAGATTTCATGAGATTTGTACGAAATGAAGACCTCAGCATCGGTTTCAAAAATTGCATATTTCTCGAATAACTGAAAGTTGAACTTCGAAGTAATAATAATAAAACAGGAGACAAAAAAGTTAAAAAAAGATTGTTTTTAACCATATTTATTGATAGAATCGATTTCAGCGCTTCCTTACCAAGCTCAAGAAAATATGGACAAATTCTCAAAAATCTTTGAATTGACATTCCGCTTTAAGTTTGCAAATATTAAAAATAATTTCATTGAAATACCCGCTACAAAAAAGGCGCAATGCTAACAAAAATATTTCTTTCAAAAAAATATAACTGGTATTATCTAGTTGTTAGCTGCAAGATAAAATCGTAACGTACTTAACATAAATTTGTATTCAAAATTTTACTTAATGATTTAGAACTAAAAAGAAAAATTGGTTTGGGCAGGAAGTGTTGATTACAAGACTTGAAACTACGAAATAAATTAAAAGCTGCAATGTTGAAAATCGTACCGTGAGTTGGAAAGAAGATTCGAATACCACCAACAAACGATAAACCAGAATATAACAAAACTACCCCAGAGACGAAGAAAGATATTAAAAATTGCCTTAACTTTCCGAAAATTACTTTTATGCCTCCTTTCAGCTTGAATATGTGCTGGATGACGAGCCTGACTTAACCATTGAAGGCAGCGAATGACTCTCAAAATATTATTTTGGGATTTCAGTAAGAAGGCAACCGAAAACTCCAAATATATATGTATAATTCGAAGTTCCCAGAAAGGTTTTATTATGGTTGACAGTAAATTAAATATACGGAAATATATATTCCAACTCTTCACAAATTTACATAACTCCCATAAATTAATCACATCCGGCAATAATTTTTACATTAATCCAGCTTGAAAATAAGTTTTATGGTTATTTTCTATATGCATTATTGCCCTCATCCAATATCCTTGCAATCTGAGCATTTTTGGACATGAGATCCTTCCCTGAAACTGATGGTTTACGTATCGTTTGTTCGATCAAGATCGACTTTAACTTATTTTTTATGTATTTGCCGTCATTACGTATTGAAAATGTTCAGCTGAGGAAAATGTTCTCTGAGAAAAGTACCAGTATCACAGTTAAGAATAGAATTCTTTGAACAAAACGGCATAGTATTTTACATCACACAAAAGTTAGTCCAAATTCTACCTTTTAAACAATGTGGAGATAGAATTGCCGCAGCAGAGAGAACTTTGCGTCTTAATAACCCCCACCACAATTAAAAGTACTTCAAAAAGTCAGAACTTATGACAAAATAGAAGCAAAAGCCACTGGGTCAGATAAAATATCCGGACTGGGACAAAGTTTGGATCAAAATATCTAAAATCGACCAAAACTAAAAATATTTGGAAAAACAGCGACCTTATAGTTGAAATAACCTTGATACTCGAAGAAGATGACACTGCCGTAATGACCAAAACTTTTGACTTACCCATACCGGGTCCATACAAGGAATAATCATAGTTCGATTGCTGCTGTTGTGGCACCTGCATTGGTGGTGGCTGATAATGATTGTGCAATAGCGGTGGCTGTGTAGGCATATAAGAGAGAGGTGGTGGCGGTGGATAAGCTGACTGTGGTGGATATGCCGACTGTGGTGGATACTGCTGTGGTGGAGGTGGTGGTGGAGGATAATGAGCATAAGATGTATCGTTGCGAGTCTGGAATTGTTGTTTTTCTAAAATTTTACTTTTGGGAGCACAACATGTTTGGCCAGAACGTTTACACTTGAACAGATCGGTCATTTCGGCATTCTTGAAACAAGTAAAACTTAATAAGCTTACAATACAGGAACCGGGACATTCTTCACGGGGATCGGGTAGCGGAGTATTGGGAATGACGTAGGGTGGTTGTGTGGCTGGTGGAGCAGGTGCCGCTGTTGGCGGGTAACGATTTTGTGGTGGTGATTTAGGAGGACCAGCTCTAGAGTTGTCACAGCAAACAGAGCCCTTGGCACATGTAGTAGGACCTGACAACAACACCGAAGGTCTTTCACAGAATGCAGCCATTATGTTAAGTAAACAAAATCCAGGACATCTTGGTATCTTGGGAGGAGCTTGTGACACCGGTTGTTGTTGTGTTGATCCACCTGTACCACTTAACGTATTTTCAGCAAAGGATAAAAATTGTGAGAACAAATCATTTCCTTCCGACTGTGCAGAAGGAGGTGCAGGCCGCTGTGGTGGTGGTTGTTTTTGTGCCGGTTTCGTTGACGGTTTATGCGAGTTTTTAATGGAAGCTTTCGTGGGACTAGTTTTAATAGCCGGAGATGTTGCTGCAGGCTGTTGACCTGTTATACAACAGCTGCCCTCATTAGGGCAGAATGCATCCGAATCAATATCATCACAGAATATGGCTAAAATACCATTCATACACTCTCCTTCACATTCTTTCAAGACCGGATCATTGGAAGTTTCCAAATCGTTTTTATTATTTTCTTCTTCTTCTTCATCTTGTTGTTCTTCCGTTGGCTCTTCATCTTCTATGGGATCTTGGGTAGTGGTGGTGGAAGTTGCTGCAGTCTTCTTATGTTTCACAACTTTATTCTGACTAGAGCTATGGGTGATAATCTTAGTGCGAGCTGGCTCTGGTGTGGTCGTTGTGGTAGTGGTAGTAGTAGAAGTTGAAGTTGAAGTACTGCTGCTAGAACTAGTTTTTGGTGCACTTGTTGTTTTTGTAGCAGCTTTAGTTTTATTTTGTTGACTACTCAAATTGCCCATGTGTTCTGTAAGATAACAATACACGGTTTAGATATTTAATTAACTATTTATTTAACTAGCTACTTACTAGCTGGAATATAGATATCTTCTGGGAGCTTTGTATTGGAGTAGTCATCTAAGGGAACACAGCATTTAGTTCCTTCCTTACATAATCCATCACTGGTTAAATAGGCTTCACAATATTCGGCTATTCTATCGGCCACACAAACACCATTGCATTTTTCGTCTGGAAATATAAAATTTAAAAGTCTATAAATAACTTGAAAACTCGAAAGTGCATAACTATTGGAACAAGAGGATTAAAAGTTAAAACTTATAATGATCTTTTCTGATTAAATTTTCTTCATAATCATTAATTATTGGAGATGGTCTTATTTATTGATGAAATTTTCTTGAAGTTAACGAAACTTTCAGATAAAAAAACCTTTGAATGCTAAAAATGTTATACGGATCTGTAATATTCTACATTTCTCATTTGTAAGAACATTTTGTTTGTAACGAATGATCTTCGGAAACGTAAGTGCTATCGAATTAAGTTTTGGATTTAAGTAGTAATGTAAAAATAGCGGGATCTTATAGTGGGCGTGGCACTTTCCATACAAAACAAAAATATTTATTATCTAATATCAATAGTAGATGTGTAAGTTCATAAGTTATTAATACGCTTAGGCTAGTCAAAAATCCCGAGAGCGGAATGGAGTGGGTGGCACTAGAATGATATAATATTGAGATTCTTGAAACTTGGTATTAGTCAATAGGTTATTATTATAATGTTTAATGACAACGCTGTTCATTTGTTGTCAGTTTGATTAGAATTAGTGATGAAATAGAAGTATGTGCTAACATTGTACGAAAATTTGGCCAAAGAATCAAAGATCAACCTTCAAACAGTTTCCAATGTCATTGACCATTGATAGAAAAACTGGTTCGGGAAGAAAAAAACTCCATATGATATATTTAAGGCAAAGAAAATAGGAAGCATATTGTAAAGAGTACACAACACATCCAATAGACTAGTGCTTGGGCAATTTGGTGCCAAAAGTTCCAGACAGAAACACTGTAAAATATTTAGAGGCCAAAATCAAAGCACGGAAACTGCAATCAATATTCATTGAAAAAAATACTCCAGTTACATAAGGGACGACGAAACGTATGTAGCGGTAAATTTGTGGCAGTTTCGGGGTCCAAATTTTTGTGTTGTAATGCTTGAGGAAATGTTGATGATAACTTTAAGTCCTAAAATCAGACGAAGTTTCCAAACAAAAATTCCTGGTATGGCAAGCACTATGCAGTTGCGACCAAATAATCAAGTTATATGCTACAACGGTATCCATAAATATTTATATTAAGGAGTATTTATATTAAGGAGTATTTTAAAAAAGATTTCTTCCTTTCCTACACAATGTGTCCACAACATTTTTTTTTTTCGATTTGGAAGCCCGCCACTACGGTAAAGTTCTCTTGAGTGGTACAATAACAATACCTTGGTTTTTATCCTCCAAACTGTTCAACTTACGAAGCGATAACGGGCTCTTTTGTCTCAAAATGTGAAAAATTTTAAGATGGACTACCTGTTCCAAAAAGTGCACTTCTGTTACTATAAAATCCTAATCAACGGACTTCTTATTATTACATTTTCTGCATGTTAAATCTTTTCGATGTCACTCCTTAATATAATACTAGCAGATTCCAGCCCTCGAAATTCGAGTGCAGAGGTATGCTAATCAATTATAGCCAATTCACAAATCAACACAAATAAACAAACTCATTTTTATTAGTAACACATTAACAAATTTAATAAACACACACATAGCATTGTATAATTTTTATACCCTATACCACTATGTGGTTTGGGTATAATGACTTTGTGCTGCTGTTTGTAACAACCAAAAATAATTATAATTATACCGACCGAATCTGAATCACTATCTGATTCGATTTAACGATGTCCGTCCGTCCGCCCGTCCGTCCGTCTGTGTGTCCATGTAAAGCTTGTAATCAAACTGCAGGTCGCAAATATGAATATATTTTGATGAAATTTGGTATTCGATATTTCATCGGCCATGGGATGAACGCTATTGAAATTGGTGAGAATCGGTCCATGTTCAGACCTAGCCCCCATACAAATGACCCTTATGAAATCAACATATATTGCCATAAGATCCAAATTGTCATATAGATCTTACTCAAATTGGGTTTGTATGTATTTATTACATCCACTAATGAGTAGTCTAAAAATGATCCCTGGGACAACTCTTAGTCATAGGCCCCATATAGAGCTGCTTCCCGATCTTCACTTAAATCTATCAAAAAACAAAAATATTGCACTGATTCTTCTCAAATTTTGTTTGTATATATTTTTGCAAAATACAAGAGGCTTTACCAAACATAGTCAGGATCGTTACATTTTTGGGCCTAGTCCCCATATAGATATAGCATCCGATATGAACTTTTTCATATCTGCAGCCATAAAAATTAATAAAAATCCCACTCAAATTTGGTTCATGCTTATTTTCTATATCCATTTAGTTGGGCCTAAGAGATAGGGTCTCTAAATGCATGGTATAGGGTATCATATAGTCGGTCTCAACCGACTATAATTTTCTTACTTGTTTTATTAATGTGTTAGTAGTAACTTAAAATGCAATTTACTCAAAATGAAGGACAAAATTTAAAAATCTGTAAATCTGCAAAACGGCTAAAAAGAAATACCTTTCCAATAATATACGTTCGGTCAAAATCGGGGTAAAATGGTAGAACAAAACATCGGTCACAAGAAATCGCCTATTAATGTTATAGATATGTAGAGTCCAAATATTATTAATGTCACTGCGAAAATTTTTTGTCTAAAATTTTATATCCACGCAAAAATAAATTTCAACTTCTAGGGAGAAAAAAATTCGACGGGATCCATTAGAGTATATGTGCATAAACCATAGTGCATATTATCTTCGAAAGAAAGAATCCTGGATGCTCTATACAGAAAATACTATATTTTAGATATTTAATAAAAAAGGGAAAACGAATTTACTCCTATATTTCAAACTTCAGATTAACTAATGCCAAATTTAATATAAAATAACCATTCTCTGAGGACCTATTATACCAGACCTATGGCACGATAAAAAAATTATAAAAGAAGCCACTAAAACTGCTTAGAAAATCTGTCGTGTTAGTGAAAAAAAACAATATCTATAATATTAATAGGCTATTTGATTTCTTGTTACCGATGTTTTGTTCTACCGTTTTATCCCGATTTGGACCAAACGTATATTATTTGAAAGGTATTTCTTTTTAGGCTCTTCACCAGACTTACAAATTTTTTAATATATTCCTTTCTTTTGAAAAAGTTGCATTTTAAGTTGCTATTAACACATACATAAAACAAGTAAGAAAATTATAGTCGGTCTAGACCGACTATACGATACCCTATACCATGCGTTTAGAGACCCTAACTCTTAGGGCCAACTAATTGGATATAGAAAATAAGCACAAACCAAATTTGTGTGAGATTTTTATTAATTTTTTTGGCTGCAGATATGAAAAAGTTCATATCGAATGCTATATCTATATGGGAACTAAGTCCAAAAATGGACCGAGCCTGATCATGTTTGGTAAAGTCTGTTGTATTTTGCACAAATATATACAAACAAAATTTGAGAAGAATCAGTGCAATATTTTTGTTTTTTGATAGATTTAAGTGAAGATCGGGAAGCAGCTCTATATGGGGCCTATGACTAAGAGTTGTCCAATAGGGATCATTTTTGGACTACTGATTTATGGATGTAATATATACAATTTGACTAAGATTTGTATGATAATTTGGATCTTATGGCAATATATGTTGATTTCATAGGGGTCATTTGTATGGGGCTAGGTCTGAACAAGGACCGATTCTCACCAATTTCAATAGCGTTCATTCCATGGCCGATAAAAGATTAAATACCAAATTTCATCAAAATAGATTCATATTTGCGACCTGCAGTTTGATTACAAACTTTACATGAACACACAGACGGACGGACGGACGGACATCGTTAAATCGAATCAGATAGTGATTCTGATTCGATCGGTGTAATTAGAGATGGGTGTAGGTCAAATATTTTTGGTTGTTACAAACAGCAGCACAAAATCATTAAACCCAAACCACATAGTGGTATAGGGTATAATCAGTGTTCGTGCGTGCAGTTAGAAAGGTTAAAGTAAAATATTTTTAAAATTTTTTAAATTTTAATTATTAAAACTAAAATGAGTGGCACGAGTAAGAGAAATTTAAGAAGGCTATTTAAAAAAGACACAGAAATTTATTCAAATAAAATAATTTCAAATAATGTAGTTGAAGCCACCTGCTCCTTTGCCGATTTGCACTGTCGAAGTGAAAGTCGTACTGAAAATATTAGTATTAGCAATATTTTAGAAGGAGAACCTGTAATAAAAAAAAACATTAAAAGAAAAAATCGGTGATTAGTATTATAAAAATAAGCCATCTCGCAAGTGTTTCGAAGAGTTGTTAAGTATTTTAGTTGAAGAAAATTTAGGTTTCCAAGCAGTTCCTCAATGTAAGTATTAACTAAAAATGTACCTAATTTTGCTCTACCAAATAATGATTTTACAGATGTCAAGAACGCAGGTCACTGCGAAGGTTAATCCAACCTCAAAGAACTGTTTGAAGAAAGATTTAAGGAAGTAAACAGTAAGATATTCCAAAAGTAAAATATGCATAAATTAATATTTATATAATTTTCAGATACTATACAAAAGCTTCAAGGTAACTTACTTTTTGCAACACATTTTCCTAGTTTTACCTACTAATTTCACCTTGCTTATTCCTTAGCATATTTAATTACAGAAATTATAGTCAAGCAAAATGATGTTATAATGAAGTCCCTGGCTGAACAGTAAGTTCTGACTGAAAGGGTTCTTCATCAAGAAGTAACAAACAATAATGTGCGCACAGTTTTCCGCATAAAAAGTATAGGTGTTTTGACTGAACTAAACAACACAATTAGTGAGGACAATCATGAACTTTATGTAGGTTTTCAAAATGTTATTTCACAAATTTAATACCTCCCTAAAATTTTATTTCACAAATTTTATACCTCCCTAATATACTAATAGATATTAGTATATATATTAATATATACTAGCAGATTCCAGCCCTCGAAATTCGAGCCCAAATTCTAGGAAATTTTATTTTTTCATTAAATAAAGGCCCAAAAGTATGCTAATCAATTATAGCCAATTCACAGATCAACACAAAACAACAAACTCATTTTTATTACAAACACATTAACAAATTTAATAAACACACACATAGTATTTTATAATTTTATGTATGTGTTAGTAGCAACTTTAAATGCAATTTACTCAAAATAAAGGAAAAATTTAAAAATCTGTAAATGTGCAAATCGGCTAAAAAGAAATACCTTTCAAATAATATACGTTTGGTCAAAATCGGGATAAAATGGTAGAACAAAACATTGGTCACAAGAAATCGATTTAATGCTTTATACAGGTTAATATGATGGAGTTAGTGTTAAAAGGACGCCTGTCAAAAACTTAAACAGATGTAATTTCCATGAATATCTGTCTAGAAATTAATATGGATGGAATACATCGCTAGAAGAGACTAAATTTTTTTTTCCAAGCTTTAACGGGTAACCTTTATACTAAAAACATATTGATTTCACATAATATAGGACATTTATATTTTAAACAGATGCCTGTTGATCGGTTGGCTCTAATGAGGTGGAAAACGACATCAGAAATGCTCTAGGAGTCATTATACCCTATACCACTATGTGGTTTGGGTATAAACCACATAGTGGTATAGGGTATAATGACTTTGTGCTGCTGTTTGTAACAACCAAAAATATTTGACCTACACCCATCTTTAATTATACCGATCGAATCAGAATCACTATCTGATTCGATTTAACGATGTCCGCCCGTCCGTCCATCCGTCTGTGTGTCCATGTAAAGCTTGTAATCAAAATGCAAATATGAATATATTTTGATGAAATTTGGTATTTAATCTTTTTTCGGCCATGCGATGAACGCTATTGAAATTGGTGAGAATCGGTCCATTTTCAGACCTAGCCCCCATACAAATGACCCCTATGAAATCGACATAAATTTCCATAAGATCCAAATTGTCCTATAGATCGTACTCAAATTGGGTTTGTATGCGTTTATTACACCCATTATTGAATAGTCCAAAAATGACCCCTATGGGACAACTCTTAGTCATAGGCCCCATATAGAGCTGCTTCCCGATCTTCACTTAAATCTATCAAAAAACAAAAATATTGCACTGATTCTTCTCAAATTTTGTTTGTACATATTTTTGCAAAATACAAGAGACTTCACCAAACATGGTCAGGATCGGTCCATTTTTTGGCCTATTCCCCATATAGATATAGCATCCGATATAAACTTTTTCATATCTGCAGCCGAAAAAATTAATAAAAATCCCACTCAAATTTTGTTATGCTTATTTTCTATATCCAGTTAGTTGGGCCTGAGAGATAGGGTCTCTAAACACATGGTATAGGGTATCGTATAGTCGGTCTAAACCGACTATATTTTCTTACTTGTTAAAAAATGGCATATCCATGCTGAATGCGTTAAAAATAAAAAAAAATAAATTGTTAAATTCTTCTATGTGGAACCTCTGATACCCTCTACCTTAGTTTTACGTTTCTACATATTTCACTAATTATTTATAATAAATGTAAACAAAATATTTGAAAAGGTAAACAATTTGATAAACTTAATACTAAATGTTGTGTTATTTTTACATTTACATTTTTTTTGGGGGTTCTACTTTTGAATAAAGTAAAGACTATTATAAGCTAACTACTATTTGAATTTAATTAAGTCAACTTAATGCCAACTTTAATATATAAAATATAATTAGTTTGTAGCTAACTATAAATAAGCTAACTTTAAGTTAGTTGAAAAGTCATACAGAGTCGGATAATTGACTGCCGCCTAGGACCTCGCAATGTTAAAATAGTCAGTTTGTTTCATTGAAAGTAATCCAAGTATCAACCACCACTAGTTGCGTAATAGTTAGATATAAGTGCATTAAAAGTTAGTTGAGTTGCCGGCAGGGTATCTTCATTCAAAATAATAATAAACCAAAAAAGTGTTGGTTTGTGAATTGGCTAAGTTGAGAAATAGAATTGCCTAAAAATTGCACTCGAATTTCGATCGCTGGAATGTGCTAGTTTACATAAATACTTGAAATTCAAATTAGAAATCAAATTAATTAAAATAAATTCAGTTAATTCGATTCTTTGCATAAAATTTGGACTTAGTCGACATAATTCCTGTTACAAAAATTAATTATATTTATATAATACATATGTGTGTAAATATATTTTGTTAAACGATTCTTAGTAATGCTATAATTATGTATTTTATATGAACGCACTCTTAGTTTTTTGTTGTCATCTGTCAATGTCAAAACGTCAGCCAAGTTTATAATTTTTATCAGGTTAAAGTTTACGAACGAGCTACATTTCTATTGAAATTCTGAGTCGGTCGGCGCAATTTTAATAGCGCTTACTCCATCGAAAAATCATCTTCAGCGATAAACCTCATTTTTGGTTTAATGGTTTTATCAACAATCGAGATATTATTGGACAGCAACAGACTCACTTC
Organism: Cordilura impudica; assembly: GCA_963682025.1. Taxonomy (NCBI): domain Eukaryota; kingdom Metazoa; phylum Arthropoda; class Insecta; order Diptera; family Scathophagidae; genus Cordilura; species Cordilura impudica. The sequence goes on along the minus strand of OY821519.1, from coordinate 44,529,284 downwards.
ATCCATCCATTTTCGGCACGGCTACTCTAGTTAAGAACAGAAGACCTCACATACATTTGCAAAGCTTTCAGTCAGGGTATTCTAGAGATGCGATATCGAAAATTAACTTTGTTTGGGAGCTAACACGCCTACTGATTTCGCCTCACAATAATAAGCTGTATTACTCAAGGATATTTAAAATTAACTTTGTATGGGAGGTGACACTCCCAATTAATTTTTCAGATAGTTAATTAGTTATTCTACTATTCGAATCCAACAAATCAAAAATCATAAAAAACGATCCAGCTGTTATTGAGTTGGTGCAACTAACCCAACTTTGTTTTATGTATGTATATTAGACATGCCGCAACCGCCCACAAGTTGTCAAAATTTTTTAAATTCATATAGAAGAACTACAAATGCTGAGTTGAGGGTTGGCTTACGAAATATTCTGACAATTTTTAGGTGGATTATAGTAAGTATATTTGTTGGGAGTGTAAAAACGTCCTTAAAATTATAATAAAACAGCGGTTTTTAAAGTTATGACATTTTTCATACACATGCTCAGCCATATATTGATTTTAACAGTTATTATCAAAATGAGTAAAGTTTTTCGTTTGTAAGGTAAGGCAACGGAAAAAAATGCATGTTAAATAAAATCAGACAGCTTTAGAACTTTAATAATGGATAGTCGTGTAATCTCGCTACAATTTTTAAACAAAACGGTGAGTCCCCCAATTAAAGCGTTCTTTGATGAAATCAATTTTTTTTTCACTTGAGAAATAGTACTGGTGTTTGAAAGTTAAAAAGTAAAATTGTTAAATAAACAAATAAAAAAATTAAAACAAATAAGTTTGTGATATTAAAGAAAAAATAAATGAAATGAACACAAGAGAAAAAGAGCAAGTGTATCTCGGCTATGATGCCAGCCAAATAATAGGAGCCAAGCTGCCTTCTAATGCTCAAATTTTGGGTGCATTGTTTTATAACATGAGGAAGGTAAAGCTAGAACTTCGTGCAAGTGCTTCTCTTGTAGTAAAAGAAGTAGAAGTTTTATGGAACAAAGCACGAATCCCAATAAGATCTACTGATAAATGTGTTTTAAAGTTAGAAAGTTTATATTTAGAATGGAGAAATTTACAGAAAAGCTCGAAACGCCAAACATTACAACAAGAGAAACGAGAGAAGGATTTTGTTGATAAATTTGACGATTTGTTTTACGTTGCTCATTCTAATCCATTGGATATGATCTCTATAGCGGAAGATAAGATTTTTTTAATAAATCAAGGGAAAAAAGGAAGACCTGGAGCAATGATAGGTAGTGACGGCAAATTGGCAAAAAAGAAAAAGCCAAATCGATTCGAGAGAAGAATAACCAACGTTTTCAAGACAAACATACGGTCGTATTGTAAGGTAAATATTAAAGTTAAAGTGTGCTTTGTACTAATTTATATTTTAAAAATGATAATTCTATATTGTTGTAAAAGTTGTTTATTTTTGTAAAACTACATTATGTGTTCCCATATTTCTTAAACAATTTTGTAGGCGAATATGACAACTTTGAATCCCAGTCAAGTGACGAAGAGGCTATTGACAATTACGAAATTGAAAAAATTCCAGACCCAATGTATGAAATAGGTGCCAGTACTTCAAGAAAAAAAAAGAGGTCGACAAAATTTTATAACACTAAAGCTAGTATCAGTTTTAGATAAGTGTAAAATAAGTGATCGCGATGCCGTTCGAATTCTAATAGCAACTACTCAAGCTTTGCACCATGACGTAAATGATTTAGTAATAAATGCCACTCCAATCCGCCGGTCACGTACGAAGTTTCGTTTTGATGCAGGCAAGAAAATTCGTGAAACGTTTCAAAAGAAACATATTACAGCAGTAACTGTTCATTGGGATGGTAAAATGTTGCCATCTAATGGGCAGAGAACGAGTCGATCGTCTTCCTGTAATTATATCTTTTGATGGTACTAAGCAGTTACTCGGGATTCCGGCGATAAGTTCAGGTACGGGAAAACAGCAAGTAGCGGCCGTCTTTGATTTACTTAAACAATGGGAGATCGATAAAAAAAAGTTGAAGCTCTGTGCCTCGATACAACGACAGCAAATACAGGAAAGTTTAAGCAAAATGCAACTACGGGAAGATTACAAATAACTCCTTCAGTTGGTAATAGTTTTCCTAGGAGGGACGCCTCCAAATTTTACATTTCGAGTACCCGGAGCATTCCACCATGCACGTTGGATGTCTAAAGCAATATATATTTATTTATTTCGGGACCAGCTTTTTTCGTCTGCCTATGAGATTAATGCCATTCGAAATGTATGAATTTTCATTATAAAAATATGATTAAAAGTTTGAATTAAAGCGCCAATTGCAACAGAAGCTCCCAACCAAGATTTGACATTATTAAAAAGTTTATATCTTTACAATAATGTTGATGAAATTTAAGTCGAGAGCTAACTATAAAGTTCTGCAGCCATTTGTGGTACATTTCGTCAGAATTAGTAGCGTTTTCTTTCTTTGATAAACAAATTTCAGACGACTCAAAACGACTTATGGTAGCAGCTTTAAATCAGCCTGATGAAGATAACAACAAGAGAATTACAATTCTTCCTCATCAAATAGATCAGTATATGAACAAAAATATCGAGAATTTTATTTTGCAAAAGACCTTAAATTTTTTCAAAAGCTATTCAATTTGAACGGATATTTTACAGAAAGATTCTGGAGAATGGCAAAATGATCAGTCGTATAAAATTGGCTTGGCTTTTGTAAGTAAATTGAGGGTTGTTAACATGATGATGATGAAGAAGAAAAATAATTTATAATGCAAATTGTAGCTGATTATAGAAACAATATCCTAACGCATACAAATCAGTTTTAATAAGTGAATAATTTTTTCGAAATTTGCTTAGTAAAAATAGTATATCATAAAAATATATATATTTTTTTTAATAAGTATAATGAGCAAATGTAATTAGCTAAATAATATAATATTATTAAAACACCACAATAAATTAAACACAACAGAGGCTTATTTAAGATGTTTTTTGTAATAAAAAAAAAGAATTAATTTCATATAAACTATCAAAATCTTACTGTTTGGAGAATTGGGGGCAAATCGTCGCATTCGATATCGAGTAAAATCAATCGAATTTCCATATTTTGGATTATTATTTAAAGAAGACGGACAATCGTCAGACCTCGTTTCACTTTTACTATTAACTATGGACCATAACTCGTTAGCTGTGATAGAGTAAAATTACTCTAAAGATTTTATGTTGTAAAATGAAAAAATAATTTCGATAGAAAAAATTCGATAACGAATGCTACGATTCGACCCCTGTTTGAACACTATTCGTTATGTAACTCAGATTCAGAAGGAATGGATTCATTATAATCTTTCCAAAAATATATATCACATATCAACACGAACTAACATTTAAGCAACATCTGTTGTAATTTTGTATTTTGAAATTTATTTTGATAATATTACCATTTTGTGGGCCGATGCGGCACGCTTTCTCCTATTCCAATCTGGCTAAAATTTTCAACAACGTATTTCTTAGCTACAGAGAACATTTCTAGGGGGAGTTTTCACTTCTAAAAATAAGGCGCACCCTAATGTATATAGACTTCTAAACTTTTTTAAGTTTGCACAAAGTGTGTGGTACTCTTTTCGATTTTTTGACCTTTTTTTTGCTTTTCACTCTTAAATAGAATAATTTTAGTTTTTCATAAACCATTTTTTCAACTCGAAAATTTTTCACATAAAATTTTTTTCACCTAACAATATTTTTCACATCAAAATTTTGCTTTTAGCCGTAAAATAATTTATATGCTTAAAAATATGTTAACCTCCAAGAAAAATAAATTATTTTCCTAAAAGATTCGGCAGAGCCACTTGCTTCCTTTTTTGTCTCTATCGATAATTCTTTTACGAAACTTACCCATTTTCTCATCAACTTCCTTTTTTTTCTCAGTCTTTTTAGGAGCTGCCGCTGCTGTTGTTGTGGTAGTAGTTGTTGTAGGTCTCTTGGTGGTAGTCTTAGTAGTCGTAGTACTTGGCTTCTTTTGGGTTGTCTTCGGTTTTTGTGTAGTCGTTGTTGTGAGCTTTGGTTTTGGTTTAGCCGAAGTCGTAGTCGGACGTCTTGTGGATGTTGTAGACGTTGTAGTCGTAGTGGCGGTTGCGGTTTTATGTTGAGCCGTTACATTTCTGCCTGGAGCACTTTCTATACAACATTTCATACTAGGCGATGGACAGGGTATATTTTCCAAAACCTCATAACATATTAAAGTGGCCAAAGTATGAACGCATACTCCGGGACAATCTTTAGAATCGGCTGTACTTGTTATTGTATCCAAAAGACCGGACAGAAAACTGCCGGCCAATGATTCATCTTGTGTTAAGACATGTGGTGTTATGACACTTAATATTATTAGTCCTAAGACTATTGTTGTGGTTTTGTGTTTATTCATTTTTTTTTGTTGTTTTCAGTTTATATGATCCACGTTCGGTGTTTCTTTGTCACTTGGCTTTAGTAACTTTCGCTAGATGTCATATCTTTGAATTTCCCTAAAATCAAAAAAAAAAAGAAAATATTTGTTCAGGCATTTTATTTACATTTAATAAACTGTTTCAAAGTAAAAGTGTATGAGTTTTATGACTAATTAGCACGTTGTGTTTATTATGATTTATTTTTTTTTGTTTACAAAGCTTAACGCACTTTTTAAGATTTAGTTTAATTTATAAATATACAAAAGATATTTAAAATTCATCAAAGGGTTTGGTGGTTCATTAAACTATTTTATGACGCGACTCATAAAAATTTTCTTTTCACTTGCAATCTCGAAATAACGTATGTTAAAAAGCTTAGATAATTATTAAATTTTTTGTATTTCATGTAACGGAAAATAACTAATTGCAAGCCTTCTATGTTGTGACTGTACTCGTATTGTATTAACATAAACTTTCCCAATTGCACTTTAGAATTGCTGTTTTAATAAATGCATTGGTTAAACGTTCACAGAAATAAAATTTCCAATTTAGGAAATACACATTTCCGTTCCACTAGTTTAAAATTAAAGTGAAAGTGTTTTTCTAGCTTATAATTTAAAGTTAAACCAAAGAAAACGTCAATAACATAAAACTATAGACAACACCCTGTTGTTGATTTGGTCAGAATTTCTTAACTAAATATTACGGTAAAATGCAAAACGAGAAACATATAACTGGGTCAGTGTGATCATGTAATGTTGGCGATTGTATTCTAAATTCGTACAATAACGGTACACCTTCATTTAATACTCATTCATAGAAACCAGAAAGAAAAACAAGAATTAAAAAAATACAACAAATACAACAGTGGCAGTGACATAATAAGATGCACGTTTTCCAAGTTTAGCGAAATGTTGTTTTAAACTTGAAGATTCTTGTAAAGTAGAAACAATTCAAACCAAACAGAAAAAACCAAGAAATCTTAACAAAAGTATTTGGATTAATAAAAAAAATATATTTGGATAACAAAACTGGTATTTTAATCTCTTTATTTATATTGTTAATTTTTTTTCCGATGCTCTACAGAGAAACGAAAGTTTGCAAGAATAGAATGCTAATTATGTTAACACTTTATTTATTTTTTTATTTATTTATTTTTTTTTAAATAATCATTCTTATTTAAAGTTGAGTTTAGCAGATACCAGTCATACAATGGTTTTGTCATTGTATATGTTTGTGTGTATGTTAAGAATTTAAATAAAGTCTTCGATTTGTAAACGTATTTATGGCTGTAAACCTAAATAAGCTGTTAATGAATGTATTTAGGTTGAAATATGTCACACATTTTTCTGAGCGTAAAGAAAAGAAATTATGGTGTTTTTTCCTTTTAAGGTACATGAGAGAATTTTAAAGTTTGTTTTAATTGTTGTATTTTATTTATTAATATTATTGACTATTTATTGATGATGAAAAAGTGCGCATTTTCTATCGCGTTTGCACTTAAATATATTTTAAATTTATCATTAAAAGAAGGAATTTTCATTGACAAGTGGAAATCAACGACCATTACTCCAACGAAGATGAAGTTACTAGTTATAGGCCGATATGTAAATTATCATGTGTTTCTAAAAAATTATTTTTCCTTTTAAAATCTATTACTTCTCCTTATCAGCGTGGATTCTTTTCTGGTAGGTCTACTACGACCAACTTAACTGTTTTCAGTGAGAATTGCATATCTGCACTAGAAGACGGTAGTCAAGTTGATGTGGTTGCAAGCAATGGGATTGCATTCTAACTTTCTTATGTGGATAAGATCATACTAATCTAATTGAATTTGCAGAGTGTTAGTTGAATATTTTAAATCGTTCCCATATGTTAAAACCTCGAGCGTTCTTCAGGGCAGTGTTTTGGGTCCGCTCTTGTTTAATTTGTTTATAAATGATGTCTCTAAATCTTTTACTAAGGCACGCTTTTTACTTTATGCCGACGATTTAAAAATGTACTGTCAGTTATGATATATATAACTTACACAATGATTTAAATAATCTTCATGATTGGTGTTTGGTTAATAATCTGCTTTTAAATCTTTCGAAATGTTGTCATGTCTCTTTTTCTAGATCTCGGAATCCGATATCGTCTTGTTTTAGTTTGGGTGGTCACAATTCAACTACTATTGACATAGGGGAGTTGCTTTTGACTCTACAATGTCTTTTATTCCCCATATAAATTATATTGTACCGAAAGCATACAAAGTCCTTGCATATGTTAGGAGAAATTGCTCTGATTTTTCTAATTCTAACACATTAAAATCAAGGTTCAGAAAATGCACACATCATATACACAATGTTCTGTTCTAAAGCAGCCAATACATATTTTTATTTTCATATCAATTATATGTATTTCTAAATTTTGTACGGTGCCAAACACAATCATGCCTGTGTTTCGTTTTAATATTTCGTTATCTACACGAACATTCTTCTATCACGTATTTTTTGCTTCGAACACACATAAGTCACAAGATTCGAGTGTAGCTTTATTTTAAGTTCGTTTTCTTGCACGTGTACTGCTAAATAACAGAGCATGTTCTTCAACGCGCACATCTAAATATTGAAACATTATCCACTCGTGATCGGAAAAAAACGAAATGAAGTCATAAACAACATATAAAATTTCTCAGTCTTTTTATTTTTATTTCTTTATTTTTATTTATTTATAACTGCTAGTGAATTATTTTAGATTTTTTTAATAAATTTGGTTGAAACAATTGTTGTCGTTATTATAGGGGTCTTTCAGATTTTTCCGATCGCGAGTGGATAATGTTTTAATTTTTAGATGTACGCGTTGAAGAACATGTTCTATTTTTTTTAGCAGTACACGGGCAAGAAAACGAACTTAAAATAAAGCTACACACGAATCTGTGTGGTTTATGTGTGTTCGAAACAAAAAATACTTAATAGAGAAATGTTCGTGTTGATAACGAAATATTAAATCGAAACACAGTCATGATTGGGTTTGGCACCGTACAAAATTTAGACACACATAATTCATATGAAAATATAAATAGGTGTTGTTGGTCTGAGCTATGCTTGTGTTTTTTTCTGAACTCTGATTAAAATTGATCTACACATCTTATGTTAGATCAAAATTAGAAGTATGTTGCTGTCGTGTGGAGTTCACATTGTGGGAAACACATCTCTCGCATTGAGCGAGTGCAACGTGTATTTCTTAAATACGCTCTCTCATCAATTAATTTTGTTGATCCCTTACCCTCATATGAAGCTAAAGAGTTGCTTCTTGGTCTTGAGACTTTAGAATATAGACGTAGATTGTTTATATTTGATTTAATTACTTGTGGTATTGATTGTCATGACTTGCTCGCTCAGATATCTTTTTACGTCCCTCCTAGAAAGTTACGTCATAATCATCATATATTTAATATATCGTACCATCGCACAAATTATGCATTAAAAAGTACGTTAAATCGTGCTTGTAATGATTTCAATAACATAAATGAAATGGCTGTTAAAAAGAATTTGAATCGCTATATTGAATTTTGCACTGTAAAAGATAGTTTTAAGCTGTTTTTTTTTTTTGTTTGAGTTATTTGATTTATAAAATTTTATTTATGTAATAATTTTTAATTTAAGTTATAGTCTGTAAGGAACTCTTATATTTCATGGACTGAATAAATAAATGAAAATTAAATGAAATGAAATAATAAGTTTTTGTATGCCTGCTATATTTTTGTAGTAGCTTTCAGCAATTTTAATATTTTAGGTTCCATCCTTAATCCAAGCAATAAACATATTCTTCAAGGACTGTTACAGAAGAAGTTCGCCAATGAAATCTGATGAAGTTTGGAATAAAAATTTTAATTATTATTGTTTTTCATTACGCTGAAAATTGCCAAATGTTTGTACTTCGTCGATGACCCAGTTGACTAATATCCCGATAAAAAATTTTACTTAGATAAGAAAGGAAGGGCAACATTAATTATAAAAAAATATACGATACCCTATATTATGCGTTTAGACAGGGTCTTAGGTCCATCTAAATGAATATAGAAAATAAGCATAAACCAAATTTGAGGGGCATTGTTATTATTTTTTTTTTTTTGCCTTTGGATAAGAAAAATTTCATATCGGTTGCTATATTTATGTGGGGACTAAGTCGAAAAAAGGACCGATCCTGATCACATTTGGATAGTCACTTATTTATTGGAAAAACATATACAAACCAAATTTGAGAAAAAAATCGGTGCAAAATTTTTGTGTTTGGATAGATTTAAATGAAGATCGGGAAGCAACTTTATATGTGAGCTATGACTAAGAATTATCCTACAGTATTATCCAAATTTGACAGAGATTTTTATGATAATTTGGATCTTATGGCAATTTAAATCGATCCCATAAACATATGGGGACTAGGTTGAACATGCGCCGATTTTTACCAATTTCAATAGTGTTAGTTATATGGCCGATAAAAGCTTACGAAGTTACATGGACTGACAGACAGACAAACAGACGGACATCGCTACATCCCCTCAGAAAGTGATTCCAAGTCGATCGGTATAATAAAAGTGGGTCTAGATTAAGTATTTTTTGTAGTTACCAGCATCAGCATAAGCTCATTATACCCTGTTATAGGATATACAAATCTGAAAAGTCGTACAAAAGAGTTATGGCTCTATTCCACATAAAACTTAAAGTGGTCTCATCTTCTTGTTCAGACACCATTAACCACAGAGACAATTTAATTTGAGGAATTGTCTCTGTTATTGCTTAATATTAAGGAATTCTCAAAAAATATTTACTTATGTTCTTTAAACGATTAACTTCTAGGCACTCGGACTTCGAGTGCAAATTCTTGGAAATATCACTTTTTCATTCAATTTTTGTCTTCCAATGTTTTTTTAATCTTTATATATAAAAAATTTATGAATATTTAAATGAGCCTAAAAGTATGTTAATCAATTTTAGCAATTCACAATTCAACACAGAGCGTCTGATATATAATTTAAATCATTCGCATTAACAGACTAAACATAAATTTTATCATTCTCAGCTTCTCCTCCATATGAACTATAACTACGCCAATTTTCACACTCCTCCATGCGCGCATATTGCTTAAAAAGGGAACTAAAAATTTACCTTCAAGTATTAATATATAGATTTTATAAGACCCTAAAGTTATGCTAATCAATTTTAGCCAATTCACAATTCAACTCCTTTTATTGTCGTTATCTATGCTCGAAATTATTTTTCCATTCAACACAGGTCTTTTTGCAAACACATTAACAAATTTAATAAACACACACAGCATTCAAAAATTTTATGTATGTGTTAGTAGCAACTTTAAATGCTTTTTACTCGAAAAAAATGTAAAAGTCTGTAAGTCTGGTGCACAGCTAAAAAGAGATACCTTTCAAATGAGGGATGTTTGGTTAAAATAGCATTAAAACTGACAAACATACATCGGTCACAATAATTCGATTTGCCTATTAATATTATAGATTAGCAATTTGAGTATTTGTTCGTTGATCAGGAAAAATTTAACGACATGTGTTTAAATAGAATCTGCTAGAAATTTTTTAATATAATTTGATTTGATTTACATTAATTATTTCGACTTTTTTCATACACTGTTGGGCCAAACATTGATACCGGAGAATTTACTACAGTAACCCTACATCCCAGTAAAAATGCACGCTTGTAAGTGAAACAAATTAGCTAATCCCTTAAAAACATGCTTACATAAACCATGATTTTTATAAAGAGTTTGTGCTGATGTTTGTTACTAGCACATATATTTGATATAGTCCCATTTATTATACCGATCGGCTCAGAATCACTTTCAAAGTCGGTTTAGCGATGTCCGTCCGTCCGTCTGTGTGTCCATCTGAACCTTGTAATCAAACAACAGGTCGCATATATAAAAATGTATTGATGAAACTTAGTACATGAATATCGGTGCATTTTCAGACCTAGCCCTTATACAAATAACCCCTATTAGATCGACTTAAATAGCCGCAAGATCCATATTATCATATATATCTCTAAAATTTGATATTTGGTGTCTATAGTACCCACTAATCAGTGGTACAAAAATAAATCCTGTAGGTCCAAGTTTAGTCATAGTCGTCATATCAACCTGATTCACGATCTTCACTTAAATCTATCTAAAAAGAGAAATATTTCAAATATTTGTTTAAAATTTTATTTATAAATGTTTCTGTGAAAGCTACGTATTTTTAATAAATATGGTCAAGATCGGTCCATTTTTTTTAACTAATCCCGATATAAAAATAACATCAGATATGAACTTTGTCTTATCTGCTGGCGAAAAATAATAAAAATTCTACTCAAATTGGGTTTATGCTTATTTTCTATATCCAATTAATTGGACCTGCGACCATTTCTCCAAAATTATGGTATAGGGTATCGTATAGTGGCTCTACACCTACCACAAGCTTCTTACTTTTTATCCCCTATACCGCTACGTGGATGTTTGTAACTCAAAAAAATATTTTACCTAGACCCATCTTTTCTTATTCCGATCGACTCAGAATCGCATTCTGAATCCTTTTATCGATGTCCGTCCGTCCGTTACCACACATAATTAAAATCCAGAATAATGCTATGTTACAAACAGTGAGAAATAAAACTTTACATTACACGCCACATTATTTGGTATTGGAAATTTTTGCTGGGGAGTGCAGTAAAGGCTTTTTTTTTTTATTGATTTTCATTGTAGTTGCATCAATACTCAAGTTAACCGTCGTAAGTTTGGATATTGCTCTCGCTGCTAAACTTTCGTCCACCAGACAATCTGGTGATTCGACCGACAGTCATATCGTAGACCCACATGACCATTTTTATGTTAAGCGCCATTTTTTTTTACCAAGAAAACTTTTTGCTGACGGTAAACTAATTTTATCCAGATATTTGAACTTGAAACTAAACCAAGGTTAAGTTTTCTTGTATGAGTTAACGATAATATAATTGTTTCACTAGATAGAACATGTAAATTGATTTAGTGCCAAAATAAAAATTTTGTGGGAGAAATATTTGTCAATTATCTTTACTTTATCTTTACGTTGTGAAGATATGAATAACGTTGGATTATTTATTTCATATATACGTTATAGCATAATATTTTTGAAGAATCTTCGAAAAAACTATTAATTAAAAATTTTAATAAATACTCGTCCGTGACAGAGAATCTCCGGAGGCACTGTTGTTTTGTGAAAAAAAAAACTAAACGCGTTTAAAAGGTGACATGTTTCCCAAGGTAACCACGAAGAGTTTTGTTCAATTTTTTTTTTCAGCATTTTGTAGTGAAAACACGATTTTTATATAAAATTTCGGTGAATTTGTTGTTAAAAAATTTTGAAAAAAAATTGAAGATAAAAACACTCTTCGTGGTTACCTCGTGATTTATTCCAACAGAATCGGACAAGTAGATTTTGAGTCATGATGTTCAGGACTTCAAACAACTATTTGCGAGAAAATCGATTTAAAGTTTTTTTAAAACTGATATATATACCATATACCGTATGAGGCCGGTCGTTTGAAAGGCTGTACCTACGTTGGCTTTGCTTCAATTTTATTGAAATTTTTGTTGTACATTCAGTAAAAAGAAGTACTTAAAAATACTGAAATTGTACACTTAGACACTTAGGCTAAAATTTGTTTTGCTGTAAATTCGCAATGATGCTTTGTACACCTACAAAATTTTGTTAGCTGATTCAAATTATTTTAAATTACCGATTAGCATTAAAAAACAAAATATTTCAACAATGCCACTTAAGCTACTTTGGCAATCATTGCTCGATATATAGTAATACAGTTTATAACTTAGACCTTTTTTATTAAAAACCAAACAGAAAACGAAAATGTTATTCTTATTTATTGTTCACTCATTTGTTTATAAAAATTTGTCGAGACCGTTATTTTTTTTTTTTTTACAAACTTACCCGTAGACGTACTTTTAAAGAATATTAAAAATTAAAAGTGTAAAATATGATTTAACCGAAATTTAATTTTACTCAAACTCGTAAAATTACACTTCAATATAAAACGTATCGTTTTAATAACTAGTTGTCTCTTCAAAAGCCACTCTTTCGGTTTGAGTACTTAATAAATTAATCTTAAAGCTTTAGCACACTACCACTGCAGAGGGCTTTGTATAACACTGTTATGTTTGTAAATAGTCTTTTTATTAAATAATTTAAGCGAAAGTAATCAAAACATTGACTTCTGTTATCTTTATTTAAAATCTTCACTTAATAGTTATTTATTGTTAGAAATTACCCTCAATTATGCCTGGTTTTTTTTTATATTTTTTGTAACTGAAGATGTTCAGTTAATTAACAATTCTGTATAGTGTCAACTTTCTTATTTAACTTCTTTGTTTAATTGTTAAACTTTCCATTTTTATTTTGTGAATATATATATGTACATAATTTTGTATTTTTTTTATTATTTGGACATTGATTAAAGCAATAAAAGCATCAACATTTTGTATATTTCTTTTAGTTATGTCAAAGGGATTATTAGGTATATTCATGAAAACTTTGAATCACACATTTGTTTTGGAAGTTATATCCATTAAATAAAATATTTTCTTGATTGATCTGTTTTTTAATATAATTCTATAATTCTAAGAGGAAGTAGAGATTATGAAAATGGCTTCATATTTTTTATACCCTATACCACTATGTGGTTTGGGTATAATGACTTTGTGCTGCTGTTTGTAACAACCAAAAATATTTGACCTAGACCCATCTTTAATTATACCGATCGAATCAGAATCACTTTCTGAGTTGATTTAACAATGTCCGTCCGTCCGTCCGTCCGTCCGTCCGTCCGTCCGTCTGTGTGTCCATGTAAAGTTTGTAATCAAACTGCAGGTCGCAAATATGAATATATTTTGATGAAATTTGGTATATAAGCTTCTATCGGCCATGGGATGAACGCTATTGAAATTGGTGAGAATCGGTCCATGTTCAGACCTAGCCCCCATACAAATTACCCATATGAAATCGACATAAATTGCCATAAGATCCAAATTGTCATATAGATCTTACTCAAATTGGGTTTGTATGCGTTCATTACATCCACTAATGAGTAGTCCAAAAATGATCCCTTTGACCCCATATAGAGCTGCTTCCCGATTTTCACTTAAATCTATTAAAAAACAAAAATATTGCACTGATTCTTCTCAAATTTTGTTTGTACATATTTTTGCAAAATACAAGAGACTTTACCAAACATGATCAGGATCGGCCCATTTTTGGACCTGGTCCCTTTATAGATATAGCATCCGATATGAACTTTTTCATATCTGCAGCCAAAAAAATTAATAAAAATCCCACTCAAATTAGGTTTATGCTTATTTTCTATATCGAAGTAGTTGGACCGAAAGATAGGGTCTCTAAACCATGGTATAGGGTATCATATAGTCGGTCTAGACCGACTATAATTTTCTTACTTGTTATTATTGGATTAAGATTGTTGATTTTAATCGAAATAAAATGTATTCTCTGAATTTAGAATTATTAAACAGTGCAACAGCCATTTTGCAGGGAGGGGGGCGGGGGGGGGGTTGGGGTAGAAACTCCAAGTTAGGGTAGAAGAACTTGGCCAGTATAATAAAACCTCGAGAGGGTTTGGCGTTCTCAGGCTTTATCTTGATGTTTATTTACTTAGTTTTTCAGCTATAACCCATAAGTTAAGGTTTAAATAAATAATTTTTATTACTACAGACAACGGTCCCGAAAATGTTCCATAGTTGTATTAATATTATTTATGCCCAATAAACTTATTGGATCAATAAAAAAAAATATATTGGCATTGAAACCTTTCCACACAGGTAATTCTATTTATAATCGACGAAGGAAGTAAGCATACTGGTACCCTTTTAGAATTTAAGGAGAACCTTACCAAGTTAAAAGATATTTAATGTTTTTTTCTCACCCAGCTCAAAGTAGTCCTGAAATCTGGCGGCAGAAAAATTGGAAATTAATAAAAAATGCCAGAAACCTGTCCGATTAAGAATACAGTGCAGTTATGAATTTTTGAAATATATGCTTTCTTCTTCTTTTTTACCACGCACCAATGAAACAAAATTAAAATTTGCATATTAATTACAGTATTAATTGCAATATGTCTGAAAAATGACTATAAATCTAACAAATAAAAAAATCACTGCAACTCAAAGTATGATGGATGAGCAAAATTGTATGATGGAAATTCTTTAAATTTGATATGTTTAAATTTTTGTGCTGGATTTATTGAGTAACTTCTTACAGTTCCTGAAATATAAATAACTAGCTGTTACCCGGTGTGCTTCGCTCCCACCCTCCCCAGCCCCACATCCTAATGAAAGGGCTCACGCAAAGTTGCAAGGCTCTCACTATTACAGTACTCCAGATATATGACATTTATTATTTACTTTGAATGAAAATGCCATGCTCCCTTGTCCGATCCCGCCCATTTTTTGTCTAGATGACCTAAGATAAATTTGCAAAACTGCTTTTTCATGGTACTGGAGATATATGATATTGTGTAATTACTTTGTATAGGAGGTACCACGCCCACTTATCCGCTAGGTGATAAAAATAGGTGACCTCACACAAATTTGCAAAGCTGTCCCATAGTACTCAATATATATGATATTAAAAATTTATTTGTATGGTAGGTGCCACGCCTACTAAAAATATTTAAAAAAGATATAGCCTATAGCACTTCACACATCCGCGGTAAAACTCTGTAAAAATTTCAGGAAGTTCAGATGAGTAGTTACGGAGATTACCTCCTACAAACAAAAAACAAACAAACACACATTACCTCTTTATTACATTAGTATAGATTATTAGTAACTAGTATAGATAATACCCAGAAAAACTTTCCATTACATGTAATGAGCTTTAGAATAAGAAATAAAAAGTGTTCAGCAGTTACCTTTCCATTAAGAAACCCATTATTTTAACATGGTACCTTACTAGGTACTGACCACAAGAAGAGTTTTGAGTAATTTGTTACATGTAGGAAGTAAAGTAAATTTCTATGAAAACAACACATTGGTAACGCACAATCTGTTGTAAATAATATAATGTAAAATTAACAGCTTTTGTTGCGTTTTTGTCCAATAATGGCTAACAAACAATGGTCATTACCAGTAATGCCTGGTTTTCACTATGTCATTTTCAATGTCAATATTTTTCAATTATTGTCAGTTGTATAAAAATGGGTTGTAATGTCTTGTCATTTACAACCCCTGGCAACATTTGACATAACAAATGAAATTGCCAACGTGTTGGTAATTTGTTTTTGTTTGACAGCCGGATTTTTTGTTAGTTTTTAATAGATAATTACGAGATGTCCGTTGAAGCGATTGTTTGTTGTCAGTTTATATGACATAATGAAAACCAGGCATAAGTATTTACATAAATTATTATCAGGAAGTTTCATACATTTAGATTGAAATTATTCATTTTAGTTGCTAGATTTAGCAACTTTTTTTGTCGCTTAACATCCAAAATTTATGAAAAGATGCCAGTTGCTAACTTAGCATCTTTTATTATTAAAAAGTTGCTTTTAGCATTTTTTTTTTGAATTTTTTTTTCATTATTTTTGAATATATAATCTTAATTTTAAAGGTATTGATATGATTTAATTTCTCAAAGTGTAATACGTGAAATTTTTGTACTACTCTTTTTACCACTCTGCTCGTTTCTTTCAACAAATATGATAAAACAGTTTGAAATAGAATAATGTAAACAGCAACAACAGTTTTTAATTAATTAAAAAGTCGATTGCCAAAAAATACAATTGCATTAAAAAAATGCCAAAATTTTCAATACAAAACACGGGTAATACAATACAAAAATCGGGTAAAAAACCGATAACCAATATATTAGAAGAGTTTAAATTAAGATCATCGGAAACAGAAAAAATTCAAATCCAATTGAGTTATATCACAGAACAATATTGGGATACAGCACTGAATACAACCTCTTTATGGATTGAAGTTAACAAAAATTCTATTGGCGAAAGTCCACTTAAAGAGTTATCCACATCTGCATTATCTTTATTAGTTTTGCCTTTCTCAAAAGCCGGAGTTGAACGTTTGTTTAGTTTAATGGCTTTAGTTAAAAGCAAACTTTGCAACAGAATAAAATCCAAGTTGTTGTGTTCTGTAATACGTATAAAAGAAGGTTTGAAATTGAAAAAACGGGTGCTGTTACACTTACAATATACCAAGCGATGTCGTTGATAAATGTCGATCGTCAGAAAAATATCAATGCCAAGAAGAACTTGAAGATGAAGACATCACAGAAATATTAGTTTCCATAAACCAATTGTTGAAAATACTCGTATCTTTTGATAATGCAAATTCTGTTATATTTGAAATTAAAAAAAAATCTCTCTAAAATTAAAAATATTTTAAAAAATTACAGCTGAAATTCGAAATAATTTTATTTAAAATTAAAAACAATATAAATCGAAACTTATGTTTTATATACATTTTTCCATTTAGAAACCAAAGAATTTATTAATAAGTACTTAATTTTTCAATCAAAATGTAATGAAATTTAAACAAAAACAAGTAAGAAAATTATAGTCGGTCTAGACCGACTATACGATACCCTATACCATGCGTTTAGAGACCCTATCTCTTAGGCCCAACTAACTGGACATAGAAAATAAGCAAAAACCAAATTTGAGTGGGATTTTTATTAATTTTTTTGGCTGCAGATATGAAAAGTTCATATCGGATGCTATATCTATATATGGACTTGGTCCAAAAATGGACCGATCCTGATCATGTTTGGTAAAGTCTCTTGTATTTTGCAAAAATATAAAAATATTATATCTAATGTATCATTATACTAAAATAAGCTCTAAAACATATAATACTTTGCAAATTATTAAGCTATCACTTTAACTTATAAGATTTATCTTGTTGTGATAGCATTTAACAAACAAATAAATAAATAAAAATAAAAAAAAAACAAGTAAGAAAATTATAGTCGGTCTAGACCGACTATACGATACCCTATACCATGCGTTTAGAAACTCTATCTCTTAGGCCCAACTAACTGGACATTGAAAATAAGCAAAAACCAAATTTGAGTGGGATTTTTATTAATTTTTTTGGCTGCAGATATGAAAAAGTTCATATCGGATGCTATATCTATAAAGGGACTAGGTCCAAAAATGGACCGATCCTGATCATGTTTGGTAAAGTCTCTTGTATTTTGCAAAAATATGTACAAACAAAATTTGAGAAGAATCAGTGCAATATTTTTGTTTTTTAATAGATTTAAGTGAAGATCGGGAAGCAGCTCTATATGGGGTCAAAGGGATGATTTTTGGACTACTCATTAGTGGATGTAAGGAATGCTTACAAACCCAATTTGAGTAAGATCTATATGACAATTTGGATCTTATGGCAATTTATGTCGATTTCATATGGGTAATTTGTATGGGGGCTAGGTCTGAACATGGACCGATTTTCACCATTTTCAATAGCGTTCATTCCATGGCCGATAAAAGCTTATATACCAAATTTCATCAAAATATATTCATATTTGCGACCTGCAGTTTGATTACAAGCTTTACATGGACACACAGACGGACGGACGGACGGACGGACGGACGGACATTGTTAAATCAACTCAGAAAGTGATTCTGATTCGATCGGTATAATTAAAGATGGGTCTAGGTCAAATATTTTTGGTTGTTACAAACAGCAGCACAAAGTCATTATACCCAAACCACATAGTGGTATAGGGTATAAATATAGCATCTTTTATTTCGACTCCAGTACATTTTAGCATCTTTATACCCTATACCACTATGTGGTTTGGGTATAATGACTTTGTGCTGCTGTTTGTAACAACCAAAAATATTTGACCTAGACCCATCTTTAATTATACCGATCGAATCAGAATTACTTTCTGAGTTGATTTAACGATGTCCGTCCGTCCGTCTGTGTGTCCATGTAAAGCTTGTAATCAAACTGCAGGTCGCAAATATGAATATGTTTTGATGAAATTTGGTATATAAGCTTTTATCGGCCGTGGGATGAAAGCTATTGAAATTGGTGAGAATCGGTCCATGTTCAGAACTAGCCCCCATACAAATTACCCATATGAAATCGACATAAATTGCCATAAGATCCAAATTGTCATATAGATCTTACTCAAATTGGGTTTGTATGCGTTCATTACATCCACTAATGAGTAGTCCAAAAATTATCCCTTTGACCCCATATAGAGCTGCTTCCCGATCTTCACTTAAATCTATTAAAAAACAAAAATATTGCACTGATTCTTCTCAAATTTTGTTTGTATAAATTTTTGCAAAATACAAGAGACTTTACCAAACATGATCAGTATCGGTCCATTTTTGGACCTAGTGCCTTTATAGATATAGCATCCGATATGAACTTTTTCATATCTGCAGCCAAAAAAATTAATAAAAATCCCACTCAAATTTGGTTTTTGCTTATTTTCAATGTCCAGTTAGTTGGGCCTAAGAGATAGGGTTTCTAAACGCATGGTATAGGGTATCGTATAGTCGGTCTAGACCGACTATAATTTTCTTACTTGTTTTTTTTTTGCAATTTAGCATCTTTTCAATTTCAAATTATTGTAAAACTGAACGGTAATAACTAATCATTACCAAGGTTTTGATGGGTAACAACAAAATGAAATTGATATTTTATTTTGTTGTATTTGGTCGATCTTTTCGTTTAAAAATTAATATAATTAACAATTAAAGTTGGAAACACAACTGGGACGAGCGACGAATTTTTCGTTCCGAATATTCGTCGTCAGAAATAAAAGACATTTGTGTATATGAAAATGCACACAATTGAACGAAATACGTAGTGCGTAACGAACTCTGCGATAGGTTTATTTCTATTTCTTAGCCACTCTAAATTGGTGTAGAGTGGCCATATTTTATTTTAGTTTTTCAAATGTTTTAGTAAATAAAGTTACTTTTGTCTTTAAAAATTGTTTTATACGTGTGCGAAGTTAGCCTCCCATTTTTGGAAATACAATTTTTTGAAGATTTTTCTGAATTGTTTTAGGATTGTTCTACAATGTTCCAAAACGATGAGTTCCTAAAATGTAATTTGTACCGGTAAATCGAAAAAAATGAATTTTAAGCTTTGCTCCCAACTTTTGGAAAAAAAAAATTTTCCAGTTGTTCTACTTGCTCTAAACATTGTTCCAAAATAGATATGTCGCAAACCGTAATGTACGCAAATGAGAGCGAAAAACATATTTCCGCGATATCAACGTTATTAAACGATATCAATATTTTTACGCAACACGAAAGTTAACGTACAGATTTAAAAATTTCTTCCCCAAAATTTCATCCCCTCTATGGCACCCTCAGCACTATTTTAATCAACCCCAAATATACGGGTCCCTTAATTTTGCATCTTCTATATAACAAATCCAAGTTTCAGAGCGATTTGTCATAAGCCTACACAGAGAATGTGCTCTAAGTGCCAAGTCCATTTGCACGAAAATAAGTGTTTTGCTGCTTACCATAAATGGGAGCAAGAGTAATGAAAATTACAAAAAGTACATTTAATTACAATATATATAATAAATATTTAAAAAAATAAATATTACAATCGTGTTTTTGTTCCACATATGATTTTTTTTTTTGTCGATACCTAGAAATTATTTTTGTAAGGTAGTATAAATTTTTTTTGTCGCCTACGGCCGTTGTTCGACTAGTCGAACAGTATTTTCTGGGGAAACGGTTGGAGATACAAAAGTTCTGACAACGGTTTTGTATGGTAATTGGGGCCTAATTAGACCAAAAAAGTACTTCTTAGTTTACGATTCGAACATATTTGTTTTCCGGCCCAAAATAGGTTGAAATATTAATATTATTATTATCAACAAGTTTTATCGAAATCCTTTCACAAATATTTATTATTTCCATATTTTGTTTAAAAAACGTAAATCTCCTTAAATTTGACTTTTGATCTTAAAGAGGGACACTTTATAGTGTTTCAATTTAACTTTAATCTAAAAAATTGAGAAATTATATCAAGTAGTAATATATTTTGATAAAAGATATTTGAAATGTGAAAACACCAAAAAGATGTACCCTAAAAGTTGAAAAAGTATGAAAAATCGCATTTTTCTTCAAATCCGCTGAAATAACTGCCCTTGCCAAATTAAGAACAGGATGTCTACAATATTTGGAATTTTTAATCACATATATTTTGTTAATAAGACCATGAAGCGCAATCGTTGATTTCGAAAAATTTTTCGAACAAAAGTTTTGAAAAAGTAAAATTGTAGGTTTTGAAATAATGCTACAAAATACGTACCGTTTTTACATTAATTTAGAACGGCATAACAATGGGCAAGATGCAAACTACTTTACATGTAATCCTTTAGTAATCAAGAGAATGCAAAAATGTTGTTGTTGTAGATTATTTCAGTGTCCTTAAAAATGTGAGCTCGTTTTCCTTAATCAAGTGGTCTGCGGCGCATTTATTGCCTGGGGAACTTAATATAACTTGGCTGTTTTTCAACCGATAATAGGTTTTGTTATTTAATTAGAAAGACAATTTGCTCTATATTATGGTTTATTAATTTAATTGCAACGCAATTATTATTAACAAAATTTTTGTGAAAAGTGATTTTTCTTTTTTGATAATTTTTACATATAAATGCATATCTGATATTTGAACGCAATGTGCGTTCAGAAAGCATTGCCCGATTTGGCTCAAATTTTGCGCACTAAAGTTTTAAATACAGTGTCGCAATAATCCGACCCGCACACCTAAAAATTCGACCAAAAATGTTTTTTCATGCAAACCGCTGTCACCCTAGCGTACATACATATGTAAATTTTAATTTAAAAATTGAATAATGCAATAGGTTGTATGTATATTGGTGTTCCAAACAGAGTTAACCCTTTCACGACCAATGGGATATATATGTCCCATTTTAGTTTAATTTTTTTCTTATATTTTCTACATTTTCCAACCGATTTTTTTAAAGCTGACTTGAGTCGACGGAGGATAGTTTTAGCTTTCAGACCATACCAAAAAATTGGCACATGTATTCTCAAGACCGTAGACGGTGACCCCAAAGGCTGAAAATTGTGTTTTTTTTAAATCATATTTGGATGTCATTAATTCGGACGTTATTGAACCAAAAACGCTAAAATTTTGCTATAACATGGACCAGTATTTATGGTTTTCAGAAACACAAAAATATTTGGAATCGGTTTATTATTCAACAAATTTCAGTGCGAGACATATATGTCCATTTGATCGTCAATGGTAAAAAAGATGTTTTATAGTTTTATATTTTTACTAGATGTAACCCGATGTGCTTCGCTACCCCACTACTCCCCGAATCGAAATGAAAAGGCTCATACAAAGTTCCAAGGCTCTTACTATTACAGTAATTCAGATATATCACATTTAATATTGGGTTTGTATGGGGGCGGCACGCGCCCCAATTCCGCCCATTTGTTTGTCTGATTACTCACGTTAATAATAGATGACTTGAGACAAATTTGCAAAGCTATCTCTATCATAGTACTTAATATATATGATATTAAAAATTAACTTTGTCACGCCATAAAAAAAATTTCAGAAAGATCAGATGAGTAGTTACGGATAAAACTTCCTATAAACAAACATTATTATTATAGACTTTTATAGCCTATACCACTATGTGGTTTGGGTATAATGACTTTGTGCTGCTGTTTATAACTACCAAAAATATTTGACCTAGACCCATCTTTTATTATACCGATCGAATCAGAATCACTATCTGATTCGATTTAACGATGTCCGTCCGTGTGTCCGTCCGTCTGTCCGTCCGTTTGTGTGTCCATGTAAACTTGTAATCAAACTGCAGGTCGCAAATATGAGTATATTTTGATGAAATTTGGCATATAAGCTTTTGTCGGCCATAGGATGAACACTGTTGAAATTGGTGAGAACCGGTCCATGTTAAGACCTAGTGCCGATACAAATGGCCCTTATGAAATCGACTTAAATTGCCATAAGATCCAAATTATCATACAGATCTCAGTCAAATTGGGTTTGAATGTGTTTATTACATCCATTAATGAGTAGTCCAAAAATAATGCCTATAGGACAGTTCTTAGTCATAGGCCTTATATAGAGCTGATTCCCGGTCTTTATTTAAATCTATCAAAAAACAAAAAATATTGCACAGATTTCTCTCAAATTTGGTTCGTTTATATTTTTTCAAAATATAAGTTACTTTACCAAATATAGTCAGGATCGGTCCATTTTTCGACCCAGTCCCCATATAAATATAGCAGCCGATTTGAACTTTTTCATATCTGCAGCCAAAAAAATTAATAACAATACCACTCAAATTTGGTTTATGCTTATTTTCTATATCCAATCAGTTGGACCTAAGAGAAAGGGTCTCTAAACGCATGGTATAGGGCACCGTATAGTCGGTCTAGACCGACTATAACTTTCTTACTTGTTTGTTTTTTCATTCGGTACAACAATTATCAGATTTTTCGGCGTTCCTACCCTGGAGCAAGGTACATGTAGCTGCCCATGAGAAGAACATGGATTTTCCAAATTAGATCTGGCAACACTTAACTATTGGCCTTGAACTTAAAATAGCATTTGGCAATTTTTCTTTTTTGCGATTTTTGATTTTGCCTATTTTTGATTTTGAAGATTTTTGTTTTTTGGGCGATTTTTATTTTTCGCGTTTTTTTGGTTTGGCGATTTTTGATTTTGGCGATATATTTTCCACGACAAATCACACTGATTACTAATTTACTTGCCAACAGACTTTCGCTTGCGTAGTACTTAATATTTTTTTTTACAGGTGGTGCCACGCCCACTAATCCCGCCCAATTTTTATTGGACTAATCACATTAATATCTGATAGACTCGTGCAAAATTTCGAGTCTTTCCCTTTTATAGTACACCAGTTATATGATATTAGATATCTTCTTTGCATGTGCAGTGCTACGCCCACTGCTTCGATCACTCCCATTTTTTTGTACTAATAATCATACAAAGAACCTATGGGCTTACGCAAAGCCACAAAGCTTTCTCTTTTATAGTACTCCAGATATATGACTTTAAATAGTTACTTTGCATGGGGAGTGCCACGCGCATTGGTGTGAACCCGCCAATTTTTTGTCCGACTACTCATACTAAGGTCTGATGGGGTTATACAAAGTGTCAAAGCTTCCGTTTTTAGTACACCAGTTATATGGTATCATTTATTTACTTTGTAGGGGGGGGGTGGTGCCATGCCCACTGCTCCGATTACGCCCATTTTTTGTCTAACTAATCACATGAATAACTTATGGGCTCACACAAAGTCCCAAGACTCTCACTATTACAGTATTACAGTACAGATATATGACATTTTATATTTACTTTGTATGGCAGGTGCCACGCCTATTGGTCCGATACTGCCCATTTTTTTCCGACTGTTCACATTAATAATAGGTGACATCAGACCAATTTGAAAAGCTCTCTCTATCACAGTACTCGAGATATATAATATTAAACTATTACTTGTATGGGAGGTACCACGCCCACTTATCCAATCCCGCCCATTTCCGTTATAGCTACTAATATTAATAATAGGTGACCTCACACAAATTTGCAAAGCTCTCCCTATCATAGTACTCAATATATGTATATGATATTAAAAATTTACTTTGTGCGGTAGGTGCCACGCCCACTAAAAATATTAAAAAATTATAGCATATAGCACTTTCCATATCCGCAGTAAGACTCTGTGAAAAGTTCAGGAAGATCAGATGGGTAGTTACAGAGATTACCTCCTACAAACAAACAAACAAACAAACACACATTACCTCTTTATTATATTAGTATAGATTAAATTAAAAAAATTCATAATATTAAATCAACAATTGATTTGACTATAAATAAAAAGACGTAGAAAAAGGTAAATTCTAAATATATCAAAAATACAAAATCAATTATGGTTATCTTCGAAGCAATTACGGTTTTTTGTGAAACAAAGGGGTTTTTTAAAAAAAGGAACATATTGCGTTTGTCAAATTTTCCTTTCCATTTTTGTACAAACTAAATTTTAAAAATGTACAACAAATGCAAAACCAAAACTACAGCTATTTATGTAAAAAATAAAAACAAAAATCACTGACTTACTTTGAGCGGAGATATATGTATGTATATGGGATATATGTCTATGTCCCATGGATTTTTTCCTTGAAGCAAGTGAAAAAAATATTTTTGGCGACACTTTTGTTTAGAAATATCGCGTCGTTAAGTACGAATCCACAAAAAAAAAATAAAAATTTTCCAGCAGTTTAGGTTGGGTCGTGAAGGGGTTAATGCTATTTCTCTCTCTTAAGACAAAATTGGCTATTATCCTTAAATGGATGTATTGTAAATAAAGATAGTTATAAAAAGAGCAAAACAAAAATAGATTTTAAATTAAATTATTTATATTAAATCTTACTAGCAGATTCCAGCGCTCGAAATTCGAGTGCAATTTCTAGGCAGCTTTATTTTTAAGCTTAGCCAATTCACAAACCAATACTTTTATGGATTATTATTATTGTAAATGAAGATAATAAACTCATTAACAAACACATTAACAGATTTAATAAAACACACGTAGCATATGCATAACTTTATGTATGTGTTAGTAGCAACTTTAAATGCAATTTACTCAAAATAAAGGAAAAAATTTAAAAATCTGTAAATCTGCAAAACGGCTAAGAAGAAATACCTTTTAAATAATATACGTTTGGTCAAAGTCGGGATAAAACGCTAGAATAAAACATCGGTCACAAGAAATCGCCTAGCCTATTTATATTACAGATTTTCAGGAACCAATAAAAAGCCATTCATTAATTTTATTACAAGTAAAAACAAGATTATTATTACTGTAATTTTTTTGACGTTTTGAGATATACTTTCACAAACTATAGATTATAGAATTGTGACCTTTGACATTTACCAAGAAATAAAGTTATTTTAATAACTCCGAAACGACACCTTGACTAAACTTATTAATAAATTACTGTTAGAAATAATTTTTTTGTAGCATTAACTCAACTTTATGAGTTTTCAATGATTTTTTTTCACTTTCCGCGCCACCATATTTCAAGAACCTTGCTATGTGCTTAGGGTCCAGCTGATGTTTGTAACTACCAAAAATATTTGACTTAGACTCATCTGTTATTATACCGATCGATTATCAATTTCCGTGCCTCCAACCATCCGTCTATCTGTTGGTCAGTTTGTGTGTCGATCTAAAGCTTGTAATCATATTACGGTTCACAAACATGAATATAATTTGACGAAATTTGATTTGCAAGCTTCTACCGACTATAGGCCGACCGCTGTGAGGTCGAAATTATCATATAGACTTCGGTCAAATTTGGTTTCTCTGTCTTTTTAATTAGTATTCCCATACAAATATATCTCCAGATATGAACATTTTCATATCCGAAGGCAAAAACTTAGTAGCAATGCCACTCAAATCTGGTTCATGCTTATTTTGCTACTTGTTTGAAAATTTCTTAGTAAAGTGAAGTGCAACAATTCCGTCAAGTTTAGATGAATTCTGAAGGGGTAAGGCCAAATTGTGCATCACTTAAAAATAGAAGTTCCCATTCTTAATAACATTAATTACAGTTTTATAATATGACTAAGCGAAGATATTGTAAATATGCGCTCAAAAAAGTGCTACTGCACGTACAAAACAAAAGACTTAAGCTACGTACTTTTCAACAAAGTTAAAATAATAAAATTACACACTTTTTTCTAAAATAACGAAAAAACGAATACACAACTCACTAGCTAAGAAACTATCTTTTGTTAAGAAATCTAAAGAAATCAATAAATTTTATTGACTTATTTTACACAAATGTATTTCAACCAAAAATAGAGTACTTGCCGTACGTGTGTTAACATTAAGCACACGTAAAATTATTACTGAGTACGCAAATATTAAGAAGAAATATTTTATGAAAAAAAAAAAAAAACAGTATATCAAAATGACAAAAATGCTTTAGCGGCACATAAAACCAAAACGAAAAGTATGTCAGCTGCATAAAAAAAGAAGAAGAGCAGAGAAAGAAATGAAAAAAAACACATAACTTGAAAGTAACAATCGTGCTTATAATATGAATACGTTAACGACGGACAACAGCCAGGCATAGGAATAAAAAAGTAAGAATTTCCAAATTAAATCGCACAAACACTCTCACACAATCACGAACAAACACACCTTAGTTTGAAAGCACAGAATTTGATATTGTTTTTACAGGCCAAACACGAACAACTTTTGAAAATTAGAACTAACGGTTAAATAAATAAATATTTGTTTTTTTACCAGATACACATACAGAAAAAAAAAGCTTACTAAGGTTTGAACTTGAAAATCACTTAATTTTTTTTATATATTTTTATAAAAACTTTTTTTTTCTTTTTCTTGTAGGTTTTTTCGATTTGGCTAAAAATAATTTTTTTTATTTTTCTTTTATAATTTTTTTTATCGAATTTAGATTGAAAGAAATTTTTGCCTTAAACTCTTTGTTGGTTCTTTGTGTTCCACATTTTTTTTCCTGATAGAAATATCACTTTTTGTTCAACTTTCTTTTAAGAAAAACAATTTTTTTTTGTATAAGGAATTCCTTTTAATATTTTTCGTTAAATATTTTTGTAGTACCTTTTTAATTTTTAAATCAACTTAATTTCTTTATAAATCTTTTTAGATATTTTATTTTAAGAACAGGATAATTATGTATGAAGAATATTTTGTATAGATGTTTATTTGTTAAAATAAAATATTATTTTCTTATTGTTTTCCCGTTTTAATTCTTGTAACCGTGTTATTCAAACGAAAGCTTTAAATAAACTGAATTGTCCATTGTGTACAATGGTCTAGTAATGCGGCCATTTCTTCGATTTATTTAACAATTTTATGCTTCTTACAACAACCATCAGCAGCAGCAGCAACAGCAGCAGCAGGTGGGTTTAGTTGAGATAGTTGAGTTAAGTTATTGAAAAAAAAAGAAATTCTTTTTTTTTGTTTGTTTCGTTTATCTTCGTTTTTCTACATACTTAGTCATACCTGTTAACAGGTAAAATACAAATGTGAAAAAAGTTCTCTTTGTGGTACATAAAAAAACCAAAAAAGAGCCATGATGTTAACACATTTCTTTGCATCAGGCCTTTTCTAACCTTTTATAACTTCTTTTATAACCTTTTCTTTTACAGCCTTTCTTTTTTTACTAAATTAAACTCCAAAAATGTTACAAATAATATTTTTTTTTTAAGTTTTAAAAAAATTGAAGGACACAGTTTTATATAAGGGCTTGTTTCACAATCTCTTAAAACTGTTATTTGAAGTTATAGTTAAAACTCTTCAGCTGCGTTCCTAGGTTTTTCAAGCCAATTAGTTTGAATTTAGTTAGTTTCAAATTAAGTAACCCACTTATCATCACTAACAATTATGCTACAGAACTCTCTTACTCTCATATTCTCCACAGCATACATATTCCCATGAACCGAAAGCAAAAGAAAGCTTAAAAACTTTAAATCTACTTAACACAAGCCAAACCAGACCTAAAATCATTGCTATGGTTTTTTTGTTGTTTTGTTTTCTTCTCATCATCTTCTGAAAAAAAACCTCAATGAAATTTATTGACTCTACTTAAAGGCAGCTAACATGGTAAACACTGACGGACCAGTGTTAGTCTATAAAAATATTTATGGTGGCAGTTTTACGAAAAACATTAATAAAGACTTTAAATTCTCAGCTTATAGCAGGTATTAAAGAGTCATGTTGTTTAGCATTAAAAGATTTGTGGAGCGCCAGTACGAACACCTGTTGTTTGAGGGCTTTAAATAAATGGGATTATAGTAAGAGGATTTAAAATGTATCGTTAACTCTTTGACAGGTATTAAATACTGACTGTTTCATCATTTGTTAAACAATAAATCTTAGACCCTACACCGCTTTATGGCTTATTTATTAATTTCGTTATTAGCTTATAATTAAAACTACAAGATAGTATATATTTAAGAGCAATAGCTCATGTATTATAACTTACTTACTAGCTATAAAGTCTGTGATTTTATAAACGATTATATATTTTTGTTTCTTTCAGAAAACTTATAATTTTTGTAATATTTTCAGGAGATCTTTCATTCATGATTTTTCTTTTTGTTGTATATTATATGTTTGTATATCCGTTTTAAATTTTCTATGGTAAGTTATTTCAGTCTTTGTAATTATGATTTGGTGATGTAATTAATGGGGAGATATTGGCGCTTTTTGTGGTCATATCAGCAAAGTCATTAACAATAATGCCGCAGTGGCCAGGTACCCAAATTAGTATTATGTTGGGTTATTTTCAGCTAATAGATTTCTTATTTCATCACACATTTTTAAGGCTTTGTAAGGAAGAAAGTGAGTTAAAACATATTTCAAATTTACCCCTATTATGGTATGCAAATTCGTAACTCTACGAACATTTTGATTTATTCTTGGTCACGACTTTAAAAATTAAAAAAAAAACAAGCAAGAGTGTTAAATTCGGCTGTGCCGAATCGTTGATACCCTCCACCTAGGTTTGAGTAATGATAATAAATGTAAACAAAATATTGGAAAAAGTAAACAATTTGTTAAACTTAATACCAAATTATTTCAGCAAATTCTTTGGGTTGGTTTTCGTCTTTTCTATTATTTCGGATTTATTTCGGCGTTTGCTTTTTGGTTATTGCGGTTGCTGATCGGCATGCATTTAGATTATATACCTATATGCATGCGTTTCCGGTTACATGACATAACTTCTCGTTTAATTTAGTTTTTGCTAATTAAATAGCTCGCCCTAACCTCCATTGCAAAGGTAATGGATGTTTAGGGTGGCTACATGCATTAAATCGTGCTAATTGGAGATGGCTGTATAGTTTCTTTTAACTGGCCAAATATTTCTTTATTGCGGCCATATAGGTCGGATGGAGTAACAAAATAATAACCAAAAAAAAGCTCTCTCAACTTTTTTATTTAAATATTGCCATATTTGGAAAACATAGAGAATAAATTTATAATAATAATAAATAATCAAATTAGGGATGCCAAACGCAAAAAACCAAATGTCCCAAACATTTTAAATAAAATAATTTGTTATTTTTATTTTCTGAAAAACTTCAAATTTTCATCCAAAAAAAATTGTGAAAAATAATATATAAAAACATTTTCATCAAATTGCGTTTATTTATGTAACAATTTTTGTGTTCGCAATTCTTAAATATCATTTAAGGTTTTCTAAAATTCATTGAATTTTCTGTAGTCCGATTCTGTAAATATCAATGATCCGACAATCGCAAAATATATAGACAGCTATTGTTGTTTGCACTAAGAATTAAGTGATTCACTAAGTACAGACAGCTTAACGACAGTCGACATCTCTATTTTTCTATTTATTTAAATTGTAAACGAGTGGCATCTCTGTCAAAATAATCGAAAAACACAAAGAAGAATAGAAAAAAACAAATTACTTCGTGTTTGACAGGATATTGTGTTTAATATCTTTATTTTTTTACTAATATATCTGTGTATTTATTTGAAAATGAAATAATGAATTGAATCTGTTATTTAATTTTTTTATTTATATAAAAAAGTTTTTTAATAGAAGCAAAATATTTTCACTATTTTATTTTATTTATGTATGATGACATTTCAACCTAAAAATTTAAGTTTTTATCGATTAAATAAACAACACAAAAATGGTTGTCGTTTAGATAACAACAACAGCTGATTTTAACAATAGCGAATATCGTTTAAAAATTTTATTGATAATTTTGCTTTTTTCTTTTTTTTCACGATTCGACTATCGATAAAAGAAGTTACTGAAAAGCTATTATGCCAATGCCAACATTTTTTTTAAATGTAAACATATTTGGTGTTTTCTTTGGAATTTCAATTTGTGTTTAAAGAATAAAATTTATATATTAAAGATGCAATTGATGTCTTGTAAATTTAAAATTATTATTTCCGACGTTTTGATATGATTTTCTGAAGTTCAGTTAATATTTTCTAATTTATAATTGGAAATTTTAATTTCAGTTTTTATAAGAATTGATATTTTCTTAAATTTGAATGGAAAATTTAAAAAGTGCAATTTTGTATTTATGTGAATAGTAATGCTTTATTAATTATAAACAATTTTTAAAAATTAGATGTAATCGCAATCAGATATTTTGTAGGAAAAGCAGAATAATAATTCTATATAACTATGTAGAACTGTTTTGAAAGCAAAAAACTCATTGATAACTAGGTAACTCTATTTTGTAAAGACAACAAAAAGTTAATATGCCAAACTTATGTTCATATTTGTAAAAGAATAATGAAAAAACTTATGAAATAAAAGACCAGTCCGTGTATACTCTTAACATTGTTCTGTATGATATCTAGTGGAATATATTGACATTCATGTTAAAAGCTAATTAGAACAAAAATTGTGGCGCCATCTACTGTGGCACAGTCACGCTGAGCAAAATGAAGTGACACTCTGCTAATGCAAAAGAAATGTATTTTTCCCACAACAAAATATTGCAGAAATTTATGTAAATAAAATAATATACCGATTTATTTCTAACACGCAGTTATTATGGATATACATATATAGAATATGTGTATATTATTTGTACTATTTAATATGTATATGTATATGTAAATACACAAAAAATACAACATCAAACGTTATTTTTGAGTTTTTCTCTTTGAATAAATTAATACATAAAAATTTTTTTTGCTAAATTTACATTGTTTTTTTTATTGACAACTAGGTATTTTAGCATTATTTGCTTTAAATGTTGATGAATTTTTACTCCCTTTATATTAATTCGTAGTGTCTGCTTGTCGAAAAAAATTTTGGATCGATTTTAACCCCTTTCCCGTGACCCAATCGATCTGAAAGTTTGCAGGCAGGCTCGTGGCAATGACAGAAATGATCTAATAAATTTTTTTGTGATGCCAAAACAATGGAAACTGTTAAATTTTTCTACCAGAATTGTTAAAAAAAATGTACAAAACAACAAGTCCAGCTATGACAACAATACAACATTTAGAATAACAAAAAGAACAATATAGAAACATCATATTTTTCATTTCTTTTTAATTTTTCAGAGATTTCCCTGGACCTGTTCCACCGATTTTAATGATTTTTGAAATGGAAATCTTCCCACGAATTTGATGAATCATTCTCACTGAAAATGATCATCTTAGCTATCCTATTGAGTGCGTGATCGTGACAAGAACGACATAGAAAATTATATTTTTTCAAAGACTTTTTTTAGTTCTTCATTCAAATCTCGGGCCCTAATCGACCGATTTGGACGATTTTAAACAGCAGACTTCTCAGGATGTCAATGAATCATTTTTTATATCAAAGAGCACCCTAGCTACCCGATTGATGCCGTCATCGTGATTTCCACAGACGGACAGACGGACATCGCTATATCAACTCCGGTTGTTATAAGGATCACAAATATATATATTTTATGGGGTCCAAATTTTTTTTTTTTTTAATTTAATGACAAACTTATATATACCCTCTGCACACTGGAGTGGAGGGTATAATTACAACAGAATCCCTTAGAAAATTTCATCAAAAGACTTAAGACACGAACACGAAATCACAACACACCTAAAAGACTTAAGACAAGAACTTGATTAAAATTTAAAAAAAAATAAATTTTAATTGGTTTAGACCAGCTAGATGTTACCCTAAACTTAGTCTGATGCCAGCTACACTGGAAAATATCTTTGTAAAAAGCCCTACCAGAAACAAATTATCCAGTTGGCCATAATTTTGATATCTACCGTTCTTGAGGCGACAAAAGATTAGGTTAAGTTTATGTATCAAATTTCATCAAAATATGACCATTTGCGATCTGTAATCTACGTACAAAGTTTAGGCACATCGCCAGAAGGGCGGTTCATTTTTCGACCTAGTCCCCATATATATATAGCATCCGATAAAAAATTTTTCATATCTGCAGCTAAAAAAATTAATAACAATGCCACTCAAATTTGGTTTATGCTTATTATCTATATCCACTTAGTTCGACCAAAAAGAGTTTCAGTCTCTAAACCATGGTATAGGGTATCGTATAGTCGGTCTAGACCGACTATAATTTTTATACCCTATACCACTATGTGGTTTGGGTATAATGACTTTGTGCTGCTGTTTGTAACTACCACCAATATTAGCGCTAGACCCATCTTTTATTATACCGATCAGCTCAGAATGACATTCTGAGTCGTTTTAGCAATGTCCGTCCGTCCGTCCCGATCTTCACTTAAATCTATCAAATAACAAAAATATTGCACAGATTTTTCTCAAATTTGGTTTGTGTATATTTTTTCAAAATATAAGTGATTTTACCAAATATGGTCAGGATCGGTCCATTTTTCGGCCTAGTTCCCATATAAATATAGCATTCGATATGAACTTTTTCATACCTGCAGCCAAAGAAATTGATAACAATGCCACTCAAATTTTGTTATGCTTATTTTCTATATCGAATTATTTGGACCGAAAGATAGGGTCTTTAAACCATGGTATAGGTTATCGTATAGTTGGTCCAGGCCGACTATAATTTTCTTACTTGTTCCTTAATGATGCATTCTAATCATTTGTATGGCTCATTATATGAAACAAAACTGCAAATATTGTTATAGCAAAAGCAATATTTACATAAACAAAAGTTCTTAAGTAGGTAAATGAAATCGTTCATACATTTTACACTATTTTGCCATAAAGCAATAAATAACCATGGACATTGTTGACTTAAGGAGTTTATTGACTTAAGGCTAGCTAAAAAGCATTATAATTTCCAATAACATTTTTTTTTGTTTATTTCAAACCAGACCTTGGCTGTATTTAATACTTCTGGGTATTAAAAAACATTTTTTTTACCGTATGGTTAGAGTATAATGAGTTTGTGCTGATGACTGTAACCACCAAAAATAATCGAATCAAAACGGCCTTCTGATTCGATTTAGCAATGTCGTTCAATCTGTCCGTCCGTCTGTCCTTACGTCTATGTGCCCATGTAAACTTTGTAATCAAACTACAGGTCGCAAATAAGTATTTTCATGAAATCTGGTATATATGATTTTATCGGACATAGGGCGAACGCTATTGACATTGGTAAAAATCAGTGCATGTTCATACATAGTCCCCATACAAATGACCCCTATGAGATCGATTTATATTTATTCTTTGTGTGTTTATTGCACATATTAATCAGTAGTCTAAAAATATACTCTGTAGGACAATTCCTAGTCATAGCTCCCAAATGAAGCGGCTTTCCGCTCTTCAATTAAATCTGTCAAAAACAAAGTTCACACAGACTTTTCTAATATTTGAGTCGCATATGTTTTTGCAAACAATTAATGACTTTACCAAATATGATCAAGATCGGTTCATTTTTCGGCCAAGTTCTCATACAAATACAGCATCCGATATGAACTTGTTTATATTTGTAGGCAAACGAATTAATAACAATCCTCTCAAATTTTTTTATTCTTATTTTCTATATCCAATTAGTTGGACCTAAGAACCTTTCTATAAACAAATGGTATACCCTATCGTATAGTCGGTCTAGAATAACTATAATTTTCTTAATTGTTTCGTTGAATATGAATAAAATAAATATGAATAAAATAAAGTGTAAGATAACGGTACTAGAATAACGGAACATTTATATTAACTCTGTAATTAATAGCATTTAAAAGATCTTTATTTGAAAAAAAACAAAAAAAAAAAAAAAATTAAGCATAACACTGTGTGACAAAAAAATACCTGGGATGTGATGGTTTTTCTGATAGCTCTTGTCGAGTACAACAAGACTCTGCCCTTAAAATTTGCAAAACACCTCCAAAATCTTGAGTTACGGTTAAAAAACCAGTTTTTCGGCCCTTTTGTGTATTTAGAAAGAGGAAACTATGGCCTTTTGAAGATATGAACATGACATTTAAGTAATATTGAGACATCTGTTCGTATTCCTTCAGCAAACTCATTTTTTAAATATTCTTTATTTTCAACTTTGGAGAATTTTTTACACAATTTTTTTATTTAGGAACCGTATAATTTATGGACTTATTATAAAAGTATGTTTATTTATGAGTAAAATACAGATTCGGATTAAAAGATCTGGTAAAAATTAACTGAGTTATTAAACTTTAATAAAAAAAAAATGGCATAAATGCCTGCATAAACAAATTTTTTTGGTTAAATATAATTTTCGGTTATTCATGTTTGCAGGCATTTATTCCATTTTTTATACCCTATACCACTATGTGGTTTGGGTATAATGACTTTGTGCTGCTGTTTGTAACAACCAAAAATATTTGACCCAGACCCATCTTTAATTATACCGATCGAATCAGAATCACTTTTTGAGTTGATTTAACAATGTCCGTCCGTCCGTCCGTCCGTCCGTCCGTCCGTCTGTGTGTCCATGTAAAGCTTGTAATCAAACTGCAGGTCGCAAATATGAATGTATTTTGATGAAATTTGGTACATAAGCTTTTATCGGCCATGGGATGAACGCTATTGAAATCGGTGAAATTCGGTCCATGTTCAGACCTAGCCCCCATACAAACTACCCCTATGAAATCGACATAAATTGCCATAAGAGCCAAATTGTCATATAGATCTTACTCAAATTGGGTTTGTATGCATTCATTACATCCATTAATAAGTAGTCCAAAAATTATCCCTTTGGCCCCATACAGAGCTGCTTCCCGATATTCACTTAAATCTATTAAAAAACAAAAATATTGCACTGATTCTTCTCAAATTTTGTTTGTATATGTTTTTGCAAAATACAAGAGACGTTACCAACCTTGGTCAGGATCGGTCCATTTTTGGACCTAGTCCCCATATAGATATAGCATCCCATATGGACTTTTTCATATCTGCAGCCAAAAAAATTAATAAAAATCCCACTCAAATTTGGTTTTTGCTTATTTTCTATGTCCAGTTAGTTGGGCCTAAGAGATAGGGTTTCCAAACGTATGGTATAGGGTATCGTATAGTCGGTCTAGACCGACTATAATTTTCTTACTTGTTTAAATGTAATTTTTGAGAGTGATATTTTTACAGAAAATATTGAATTGGGCAGTACTTTAATTTATATATACCGTCTGCACACTTGTTTGGTGGGTATTATAATCATATATTGTAATTTTTTTTTAATAAGAATAAATATATCATTTCTATATACTTCATTTTCTCAGAGGCCAAAAATTTGGAATCCCAATGGCTTTAAATTTTATGTATTGTATTTATACCCTATACCACTATGTGGTTTGGTATAATGACTTTGTGCTGCTGTTTGTAACTACCAAAAATATTTGACCTAGACCCATCTTTAATTATACCGATCGAATCAGAATCACTATCTGATTCGATTTAACGATGTCCGTCCGTCCGTCCGTCTGTGTGTCCATGTAAAGCTTGTAATCAAACTGCAGGTCGCAAATGTGAATATATTTTGATGAAATTTCGTATATAAGCTTTTATTAGCCATAGGATGAACGCTTTTGAAATTGGTGAGAATCGGTCCATGTTCAGACCTAGCCCCCATACAAATGAACCTTATGAAATCAACATAAATTGCCATAAGATCCAAATTATCATATAAATCTTAGTCAAATTGGGTTTGTATGTGTTTATTATATCCATTAATCAGTAGTCCAAAAATAATCCTTAGGGACAACTCTTAGTCATAGGCCCCATATAGGGCTGCTTCCCGATCTTCACTTAAATCTATCAAAAAACAAAAATATTGCACGGATTCTTTTCAAATTTTGTTGGTATATATTTTTGCAAAATACGAGAGACTTTACCAAACATGGTCAGGATCGGTCCATTTTTGGGCCCAGTCCCCATATAGATATAGCATCCGATATATACTTTTTCGTATCTGCAGCCAAAAAAATTAATAAAAATCCCACTCAAATTTAGTTTATGCTTATTTTCTATATCCAGTTAGTTGAGCATGAAAGATAGGGTCTCTAAACGCATGGTATAGGGTATCGTATAGTCAGTCTAGACCGACTATAATTTTCTTGCTTGTTTTACCTATATTTGGCCGAAAATTGCTTACGTCGAAGTGAATTTTGGATAATCGCTTTGTGGTTCAACCCTAAGTTCTATAAATTTCATCATCTTTAAAAGAACAAGACACATCAAACTTATAAAAAATGGCACGCGAAATTATTTTGTTTATGCGAAAATTTGTTTACAAACATGTTGAATAATGTCATTCCGTATATTTATGTCTCTTTCCTTTTTGTTTTATAATGCTGACAATTCTTATAAAATTTGCATTTATAAATACATTCAAAATAATTTTCAATATCAAGATTTGCATAATGCAACTAATTCCACTCAACGGGGTGGTATGCAGAAATTCTGCCATTTATCATATAGTTTTCCTTAGAAAAGGGTTGTGCTTGAGAAAACAATGTGACTTCATGATTAAGATTGTTATTGACATGTAAATAATTTTGGTTTGCAAAATCCTTTTGTTTTGCGAATTTGTAAAAAGGGTGCTAAAATTTTAAATAACAAAGCATTTACTCGTATATTGATTTATAATAATTTCGTATAAAGAGAGGGAGTATAAAAAATTGCAAAATATTTACATTTCTTAAAACTATTCAAAATTAGAAATATATTAATAGATTGTAAAATAATATTTAATGATTTTTGTTTATGATAAATCCATGAAATATGATTGAAGCATTAAGTTGGATATAGAGATAGACATTTTAAATACTCCATATTTACTTTGGGACTTATATAACAAAATCCTCTGAAACATATATTTCTCACGCTTGATTTTCTTAAAAAAAAAAAACTATTCATGTTTAGTCTTAGGTTACTTTCACTTGGATTTCTTTAAAATAACTGAAAACTATAAGAAAAAAAATTAATTTTTTTTATAATGATCCAAAACAAACCCTTTTTATTAATCAAATCCAAAACAAAGAAATTCAAAATCATTTGCATACATAAAACATCATCTTTGTTTAAAAGAAATGATTTTAAGCACTGGTGGTGATGCTGAGCATCATAAGAAATAGCCTAAGGGTAACTAAAAGGTTTTATCTATTTGTAAAGGATCGTGTTCGGCATGAAAAACAAATTTTTTTTGTTTTTTTTTAATTTTTTTGAATAAAATTTTTCAAAGAAAATTTTGATATAATACTTCAAATGGCATCTCATAAACCTCCTATAAACCGACTGAAAAATTCCACCGTCAAAGGAAAACATATTGTCAATACGTTTAAAAATTT
Source organism: Cordilura impudica (assembly GCA_963682025.1). Lineage (NCBI taxonomy): Eukaryota > Metazoa > Arthropoda > Insecta > Diptera > Scathophagidae > Cordilura > Cordilura impudica. The sequence goes on along the minus strand of OY821519.1, from coordinate 44,491,400 downwards.
ACATTTTAGATATCAAATGTAGCCAGCGGTTGCAAATGCCACAATATTACAATCTATTTTTGTTTAGCAGACAACAAATTATATTTTATAATAAATAGTGTAAACCAGGAATAAGGAACAAATAAAGACATGGTTTAATTATACCTTATACCACTATGTGGTCAGGGTACAATGACTTTGTGTTGATGTTTGTAGCTACCAAATATTTTACCTACAGCCATCTTTTATTATACCGATCGACTCGAGAATCATTTGCTGAGACGATGACCGTCCGTCCGCCCGCCTGTGTGGCCATGTAAATTTTGTAATAAAAATGTAAGTCGCAAATATGAATATATTTTGATGAAATTTAGTGCATACGCTTTCATCGGCCATAGGATGAATGCTATTGAAATTGGTGAAAATCGGTTCATGTTGAGACCTAGTTCCCATACAAATGACCCCTATGAGATCGACCTAAATTGCCATAATATCCCAATTATCATATAGAAACCGGTCAAATGGGATTTTTGTATATTTATTACATCCATTTATCAGTAGAGCAAAAATAAACCCTAAAGAACAATCCTTAGTCATAGCCCCCATATGAAGCTGATGCCCATCTTCACTTAAATCTATCGAAAACCAAAAATATCCACAGATTTTTCACAAATTTGTTTGTATCTTTTTTTGCAAAAAATAACTGACCTTACCAAATATGGTCAGGATCGGTACATTTTTCGACCTAGTTTCCATATAAATATAGCATCCGATATGAACTTTTTCATATTCAAAGGAAAAAAATTAATAACAATGCCACTCAAATTTGGTATATGCTTACTGGCTATATCTAATTAGTTGGACCTAAGAGATAAGGTCTCTAAACGCATTCTATAGTTATCGTATAGTCGGTCTAGGCCGACTATAATTTTCTTACATGTTTTTCTTTAAATTTATAGAAATTTATAAAAAAATTATTTTCTTAAAATATCCACAGCTGGTTTTTCGAAGAAAATTTTCATGTTTCTGTGTTCTCATTATAATTGCGATCAATTCTTTTGAAAGGCCAATCCTTAGATTTAAAATATGGTTCAAAATTTTTCTTTATTGTCATGGATTTAATATTTTTCTGTAAGAAAAATCCAAACTCAAAACAAAAATTTGCACAATACAACTAGTCCTTGCAAAAACGTTAATTTCAAAAGGATGTTTTCTTTAGAAACAACATGATTTCATGAAGTACTCGTAAAGTCATTGTTAAGAGGTTGTTCTTATTAATTTGCAAACATTTTTTGTCACAAATAAGTAAAAAGGAGTTGCTCAATTTTGAATATTATTGGGACAAGTAATTCCATGCGAATGCATGTTTTTACTCGATAGTGTAATATGTTGAGCACTAAATATCTATACGAATAAATAAATTTATATTTAAATGGCTTCGATTTGTATTTTTTTTTTTTTTTTTTTGCATATTTATGAATATTTTACTTTAAATTCAAGTTTTGGCATATTTCAATCAATACAGTGTCTATTGAAATCACGCTTATTTACAAAACAGACCATGTTAAACTATGATAATATTGATTTACATTATTTGGAGCAGGTTGATATTGAAGATAGCGGAAATCGGGCATCATTGTTCTAAGATATGACCGAAAATGAAGAAGCACCTTTAAAAAATGCTACAAGCTCAGTGTCTTTGTTATAATAGTTTAGTGGATAATTGTTGTACAACAATATAGACATTTACAAAAAAAAAAAACAAAATGATGCAAATGCATTCAACTCATTTACAAACATAACTTAACGTTAAATTACAGGGTATAGGTCAGTGTCATCGAGCTAAAATAAGAAACTGTCGGTTTTCGGTTCGTCGCCTGTGTTGGAAAATTATGTTTTTTAATTTTGTTTTTTAATACCATTGTTTTAATTTTTCGATTATTCGGTCAGTTATTATTAAAGTGTTGTTGATTATATCCTATACCACTATGTGGCTGGGGTATAATGAGTACCAGCAGAGCCCAACACTCTAAGTTCGAGTGCAAATTCTAGGAAATTTTATTTTTTCATTAAATTTTCTTCTTCTTTTAATATTTTTTTAATTTAAACATACAAAATTTATGAATATTTAAGTAAAATTCATTAGATTGTGAATTTTTAAATAAAATTCATTAAATTTCATTATAAATATTTGTTAAACACACAGAAAATATGTAACTGGGTTTATTTATAAATAATTTTATAAGAGCCTAAAAGTATGCTAATCAATTTTAGCCAATTCACAATTTTTGCAAACACATTAACCAACTTAATAACACACATATATAATTTTTTATTTTTGATTTATTTGTTAAGTCTATGGAAAAAAACCTTACAGACTATTATAATACAGAGAAAAAAATAATATTTACAAATCATTCAATCAGAAATTAGGTATTTAAAAATAATATAATATTTTGCTTAATAATATTGATGGTATAAATCCAAAGATGATACTTCCGTCACTTTTGCCTCAAATTACTTAAATTTTTAATAACATTATTACTACCAGCACTTTTCCTTCACGATGGAAAGAAGCTACAATTTTGCCAATACCAAAATCACCCACTGAATATCGACCCATAGCAATCCTACCATTCCTCCCTAAGGCATTGGAAAAATACTAGATAATCAAATTACTTCATACGTTAATGATAATCGGCTACTTACTAACAGACAATCTGATTTTCGGGCAGGGCATAGCTGCATCTCTACTCTTACTGATGTATCCGAAGATTTAAGAAAAGAAGTTGATGATGGTTTTTTTTACCATGTTAGTATTGTTGGACCATTCCAAAGCATTTGACACTGTAGACCACAACATATTAATTCAGAAATTACAGAAAATGATGAATTTTTCTTCAACATCGGTCAGCTTAATGTCATCTTATCTTAAAAACAGAATGCAGTGTATGGAAACCCAGTCTGGAATGTCAAATTTACTTTATGTAAAACGAGGAGTTCCGCAAGGGTCAATTCTTGGACCCCTTCTTTTTTCAATTTACTCTAATGATCTTCCCAACCAGTTGTTGCAAGGTAAGATTCGCTTGTATGCTGACGATGCACAATTATATATAAGCAACAGAAATGAAGATGTTGAGGACTGTATGAGAAAATTGAATGAGGATCTTAACAGAGTTTTTCTTTGGGCCTCAGGAAATGGATTAAGTTTAAATCCACGAAAATCTAAATGTATTGTTATACGCAAAAGGACTAGCAAAATTATAATTAGGCCAAACATACTTATAAATTATCAGCCGATTGAAATTGTTGAAAGCGCAAAGAATTTAGGAATTATCTTCAATAATACGCTTACTTGGTCTGATCATGCAAATGCAGCATGTGGCAGAACTTATTCTATGCTTAGAACACTCTGGCCCACACAATGCTTTACACCTCTAAAAATTAGAATTTTACTCGCGAAAACATATTTGTTACCGATCCTGATGTATGGATGTGAGGTTTTCTCCTGTTGCGACTCAGAAAGTAAACGAAGATTAAATATTGTTTACAATGACATTACTAGATATGTATTTGGACTGCGGAGATTTGACAGCATTTCATCGTATTCGAAGAAACTATATGGTGTACAATTTGAGGACCTATTGAAAATACGTATTTTAATCTTTTTACCAAGGTTCAGAAAATACACACATGAAACACACAATGTTCTGTTCAAAAGCAGCCAACACATATCTTTGTTTTCATATCAATTATGTGCGTTTCTAAATTTTCTACGGTGCCCAACACAACCATGACTGTGTTCGTTTTAATATTTCGTTATTTACACGAACATTTTTGTATCACATACTTTTTGTTTCAATCACACATAAAGCACACATTTAAACACGACTTAAAATATAACTGAACTCGAACCTGTTTATTGTACATGTTCTGTTTTTTCTTACTACATGAGCCACAACACGACTTAAAATATAACTGAACTCGAACCTGTTTATTGTACATGTTCTGTGTTTTTTTTTCAGTACACGTACCAGAACATGAACTTCAAATAAAGCAACACTCAAAAATGTGTGCTTTATGTGTGATTGAAACAAAAAGTATGTGATACAAAAATGTTCGTGTAAATAACGAAATATTAAAACGAACACAGTCATGGTTGTGTTGGGCACCGAAGAAAATTTAAAAACAAACATAATTGGTATGAAAATAAAAATATGTGTGTGTTGGTCTAAGTTATGTTTGTTTACATATATGTACGAGTTTTTTATTCAGTGTGTGTTTTTTTCTGAACTCTGCTTTTTACATAAAATTATTATCGCTCGTGAGCCTGACTATCTATTTAATAGATTAAAATTCAGTAGATTTAATAGAACCAAAAATTTAATTCAAATCAGGCATCATAGATTAATATCAGAATGGCAATTTTATATTAATGCTATTCGTCTTTGGAACATGCTACCAGTAAACATTAAAGATACAAGCAACGCACGTTTTTTTAAGAAAAAATTATTTGAGCTATACTCGTAAAAGTAATATATGTATTGTTTTTCTTTTTTTTTCTATTTTTTGTATTATTAAAATATTTATTATTATTATTTAAAATTTCAATACTGTTTTTGTTTATTTAACTAAACTTATTGATATAAATTTTAATTAATGCATTTTATATTATATTTTTTATTTTTAATTCTTAATTATTAATTTTAATTTTTGTTTTTTAATTTTTATTTTCATTTTTAATTTTTAATCTTTAACTTTTGCTTTTTAATTTTTGATTTTTAATTGTTTAATTTTTGATTTTTAATTTTTAGTTTTTAATTCTTAATTTTTAAATTTTTAATTGGTATTTTTTATTTTTTTATTTTTTAATTTTTATTATTTTTAATGTATTAATTTCTTCTGAGACTCTTATTACCAGTTTTGTTATTATTTTCATCAAAAGCAATGTCAAATTGTCACATTTGTCCTTAGTGTACCTCTGTGTTGTTTTAAGACTTCAGTCTTGTTACACAGGCTAACAAATAAATAAATAAACTCTAAACTCTAATATTTTCATTAAAAGAAAAATCAATTAAATTGTATAGATCATTAAAATCATGGCACATTCTTTTAAATGGATCAGCATCGGAAAAGTTTTGGCGATAGACTGGGATAAACAGTGGAGTGTAAAAACGAATTGATCGTCGCGGAACGTTGATAGAGTTGTTGTATAAAAGAAAATTTGAGCATATGTCGCCTCAAATTAAGTTGATTACAAAAATAACATTAAGCATTGTTCTTCGGCTTTTTAAAGATGGCAGGGCAGGTCAATTTGAGAAAGTCTAGATTTACATAATGGCAGATTATAGAATTTCTTAAGCAGAAAAAGAGAAGTTGCTTTTAGGCCGATCCAATATTGGCACTGAGAATATTAGACAGTGGATCCCAAATAATAGGCCCAGGATATGATTTACTTGTTCCAACTGGTAATCCCCAAATTTTTAGCAACTTAATGCACTTAAGTATCTGGTAAAGTACATGTGTTTGCATTTTTTTAAATTTAGTTTTATTAAATGTAAGCGACACCATCTTAATTCTTAAAGCTTAAGAAAATCTTTAGGTCATTAGCATACATACGAACAGTTGAGGATTTTATTACATTTGGTGGATCATTTATAAAAAGAGTAAATAAAATTGGTCCAAGATGACTTCCTTGAGCTACAACAGACTTAACGATAATAGTCTTTGAAGTAGTATTATCTATAATATTAACAGGCTAAGCGATTCCTTGTGACTGATGTTTTATTCTACCGTTTTATCCCGATTTTAACCAAGCGTATATTATTTGAAAGGAATTTCTTTTTAGCCGATTTGCAGATTTACAAATTTTTAAATTATTTCCTATATTTTGAGTAAATTGCATTTAAAGTTGCTACTAACACATACATAAAATTATACATTGCTATGTGTGTATTTATTAAATATGTTAATGTGTTTGTAATAAAAATGAGTTTGTTTTTTTGAGTTGATTTGTGAATTAGCTATAATTGATTAGCACACCTTTAGGGTCTTTATTTAATGAAAAAATAAAATTTCCTAGAATTTGCACTCGAATTTCTAGGGCTGGAATCTGCTAGTTAAAATAAACATGTTGATTTCTGTTGACTAAGTAAAATTTATCCAGCTTATGCTGTTTATTGTAAAGCCCATCAGATATAATATTTCAGTATAAATAACATCGCTATGTTGCCTATGTACGTAGCCACGATTTACCAAAGTTGTGGGTTGTAAAATATTAGTTGAAATAGAGCAACTCTTATGAAAACCATGTTGTGAATTGATGACGAGATAATCCATTAAACATTTTTCAGAAAGTTTGGGAATAGCACGAAGCTTAGCTATTCCTCTTTACTTAGTAACATTCGATTTGCTTCCAGATTTTAATAAGTGAATAATGTATAAATCTTTTCATAATGTAGGAAAATATCCATGTTTAATGGATGAATTAATAAAATTCATAAAGGAACAGCTAAAGTTTGGGTGCAGTTGAGGTCCACCATTAGTTGAAGACTGGAATGTTTTTAAATTATTTTTGATATCCGAAGTCTTTATGTGTTTTACGTATGAGTTAGTAGCAACTTTAAATGACTATTACATCTGTAACGATGGTGCATATCTACAAAGAAATACCTATCAAATGGTATATTTTTTTGTCAAAATCTATTGATAACTAAAAGCGTAGAAGGGGTCACAAGAAATCGCCTTGCCTATTAATATTATAGATGGACTGATGTTTGTAACTACCAAAAATATTTGAGCTTTTAATATACCAATCAACTCATAATCACTTTCTGTGTCGATTTAGCGATGTCCGTCCGTCCATCCGTCTGTCCCTCCCTCCATCTATCTTTCTTCCCTCCGTCCGTTTTTTCATCCTTCTGTGTGTCCATGTACACTTTTTAATCAAATTACATGTCGCACATATGAATATATTTTAGTGAAATTTTATCGGCTCTGGGACGAACGTTATTGAAGCTCGTGAAAATGTTCAGATCTAGTCCCTATTCAAAATGAGATCAAATTGCCAAAATATATTAACTCAGAAAGTGATTCTGAATAAAAGATCGGTCTGGGTCAAATCTTATTGGTAGTTACAAACATCAGCACAAAGTCATTGTAACCTGACAAGGAGGTATAGGGTATAAAACTATGGTTTAAAACTAAGGGCTACATACACTGTTCAGAAATGCTAACAATAATGGAAAATCTGTTTATGTCAAAAAGATTACACAAGGGAACAAATTGAACTTTTTTGGTGTTGGCTGGGACTTTATTGCAATATTTTACTAACTTGAGGTCGCTGATTTCAAATCTGTACTTGGTTTTTTTCTAACAGCTCGACTTTTCGCGATACACCATTATGTCCAAAATTAAGGCACGTCCACTACATATATTGGAATAACTGCAAAACGGTTCATCACATTCAGTTAAAGAAGAATCCGATAATATTATCTTTAAGCCGTGCTTACATTGGTTTTGCATTTGCCCAGGAGTTTCAGAGATATCGTGGCCTCTGTGAAAAAAAAAAATTTACAAAAAAAAAAATTTTTTTTGTACTTTAAAAATTCATAAAAAATAAAAATGCGATACATAGCACAGGTTTGGTCTAAGAGCATTTAGTTAAACATATTTCGATCGAAATGAGCTTTATGTCATTGTAATCCGTGCACAACTTTTGATTTTGTTCACAATTTACTGAGAAAACTCAATTGATAAAAATGGCGATTTCCATAAGATTTTAAGATTTTATAAGATTTTCTTAAATTATAATTTAAGACAACAGGGTTTTTGTTGATTAAGAACTTAATGCTCTTTTTGGGTCGCTGAATCCAAATCTGTACTTGGTTTTTTTTTCTATCTGCTCGACTTTTTGCGATATACCATTATGTCCAAAATTAAGGCACTTTCACTACATATATTGGAATAACTTCAAAACGGTCCATCACATTCAGTTAAAAAAAATCCGGAACTCGTCAATAATATCATATTTAAGCCATGCTTATATTGGTTTTGAATTTGCCCAGGAGTTTCAGAGATATCGTGGACTTTGTAAAAAAAGAACAATTTTCACAAAAAAAAATTTTTTTTGTACTTTAAAAATTCATAGAAAATAAAAATGCGATACATAGCACAGGTTTGGTCTAAGAGCATTTAGTTAAACATATTTCGATCGAAATGAGCTTTATCTCATTGTAATCCGTGCACAACTTTTGATTTTGTTCACAATTTACTGAGAAAACTCAATTGATAAAAATGGCGATTTCCATAAGATTTTAAGATTTTATAAGATTTTCTTAAATTATAATTTAAGACAACAGGGTTTTTGTTGATTAAGAACTGAATGCTCTTTTTGGGTCGCTGAATCGAAATCTGTACTTGGTTTTTGTTTTTCTATCAGCTCAACTTTTCGCGATATGCCGTTATGTCCAAACTTAAGGCACTTTCATTACATATATTGGTGATTTTCAAAATTGTTTTTTTTTTTTGAAGATGTAATTGTTACTTTTAGAAAACAATCACATTTTTAAAAACACCAAGTAAATGGCTGAGTAATGGTTGTTTAAGTAAAAAAAAAAAAATTAAATATAATAAAAAAAAATTTTAAATTTTGTATATATAAAAATAATGAAAAATCCAAAACTGGAAAAAGTGTAAAGTTCTATTACTTTCACGTAAGGTCACATAACCTATGAAATAAGTGAGACATAGAGCATAAAAATCGATGAACGCATAAATAGAACAACAGCAAACACACACATACCAAAAAAATGTTATTTTTATATGCAAATTGCGATTTTTATAAATGGAGCTTTCTTGGTATATCGCGAAAAATGAGCTGATAGAGAAAAACCAAGTACAGATTTGGATTCAGCGTCCCAAATAACTTTAAAAACAACATTCAGTGCTTAATCAACAAAAACCTTGTTCCCTTGTGTTATTTGTATATTCAGTGTGATTTTACTCAAAGTCAGAAGGAGAGCAAAAAAAAATTTGCATCGTCATTTGGTATACAATAATAAAGTTATTCTTGATTTTTTTGTTTAAACCGCTTATTTGTAGATTGTTTTTTGATGCAAATATAAGCGAATTTATTTTGCCTTTTTCTCCCACGTTTGACCCCGTTTGATTTATAAATAAAACCTCTTAACATTATGTTTTTTTTTAGAATTTCAATGAAAGCCCAAACAAGATAACATTATCAATAAAAATTGATTGTAGCATCAACAGATTGTTTACTTTATTTAAAAGGCATCATTAGAAAACAATAAAAATATCTATTATATCTGATTTAACAACCCCTTGTTAAAATATCTGCAATTGATTTTTTGCAAACCAAGGTTAACAATAATGTTTTTAAAGTCATGTTATTTTACAAAGAGCATCCCTTTGTAAAGAAAAACACATTGTCTCTGCCATAATGATATATAGTGATCTGTTGTGTGGCAACGATATTTATATGTTCAACTAAGAAGATTGTGTTAGCTCCCATTTGTTGCATTATGCAAATTTTATGTGCTTGCAGAAATATCGAAAAATGGAAATTTTTTCTAGTTGCCACTATTATTATAACAGTTCTTTTGCTGGAATATGCTAATAACTTTAAAAATTGTATAATATGAAAATTATGTCAAGTTTTTGTACAAGTTTTTTAAGAATATTAGAAAGTTTGATTAATTTTGCTTATAATGGTATCTATACATGAATATAAACAGATGCAAAAATTGGAACAAACATATTTTTCATAATTAAAAACCAGAGAAAACAAAAATATAAAAAAAAAATTCCCAGGATGAATTAACATTTTTTTAACTCGTTTTGAATTTTCCAATACCGTAATCAAAATGCATTTTTTTTATTGAAAAATTAAAGTTTCTAAAAAAATATATATAAAAAACTGTATAAAAAACTCAATTTTTTTATGGCAAATACCATCCTTAACAAATAGATAAATTATTTTTAAGTTACCCGGAGGCTATTCGTAGTGACTGACGGTGGTGTACATTGAGCATCGTTGCTTTTTGTTGATGATCTTCATATGCAAATTAGAGAAAATCTCTTTGTTTAGTTTATCATTGCACAAAGGGTTTGTTTTGAATCTTTATATACAAAAAAAAAACATTGTGTTCTTGAAAAAAATAAGGTAGCCTAAAAATTTTTTTTAGCATTTTTATAAAAAAATAAAAAAAAATATTTTGAAGCGTGAGAAATATGGTTTAATTGTTAATGTGATATATGGAAGAATTACTTAATTACGGGAAAGCACGTTAGAGTTTGTGAATACGAAAATTTTAGAAAATCTTTTGGACATTGTTTTCTTGAGCAAGTACGAATATCTGGACAAAAAAGAAAAATATAATGAAATAATATTAATAAGGAAGAAGAATTTGCTATTAAATATTTATTAATTTATAGTGATTATAAGAAGACTAAATTTCCAAAAGTAAAAATACACAAAAATTAATTACGGAACATTAGGTTGATTTCTTTTGGCACAAATTCCATTTTTTGTCTATTTAAATTTTCAATTATGGCGATAGATAGATAAAATTAATACACTTCGAACATGAAAAATAAATTTTTTTCATGAAAACAATACAACAATTTGAAAAATTAATACCTGTAACAAAAAATGTTCACGTACTCTAATTGTATTTTTTGCACATATAAAAATTTTAAATCTACTAATGATGATGATGATATGTTTTTTTTTATTGATAATAATGAATTTTCTTTAAGCATAAAACTAGCGCTTTTTAGCACTTTTCGTGTCATTAAAATTAGCGTCTTTTAGCGCTTTTAAGCTATGCCGAACTTTCGAGTCGTTTACTTTTATAGTATTCTTAGAGAATTCTCTACTAATTTAACTGAATTTAAATGAAGAATGGAGAAAATTATAGTTTCATTTCGGACGAATTTTTTAAACTAAATTCAAAAATGTTTCTCTAAATAATTTTCCTTGATACCATTTCAAAGAAAAGGGTATGCAAATAAGACAGTAGTTTGTTAGATGTATTTTTATATATATTTATAGGCAATATTTTTTCAGTAAAAAAGGAAAAGTGTAATTGAGTAATTTTGAGATTAAAGCTAGTGTCATGTCTGTCACATTACAAAGTACTTATTACTATAATTTATTTTAAAATTTATGTTTTTATATGCTTTATTAATAAACTAGCTCTTATATTAACTATAAACAACTGTTTCTTATTTGTCATACAAATAATCAGAGATTTTCTGTGTTTTACAAACAACCTCTAAATATTGTCATGTCTGTCGCGACAGAAACACAGACAGATGACAGACGGGCATCGCTAAATCAACTCAGAATTTTTGGTTGTTACAATAATCAGCACAAACTCATTAAACCCTATCCACATAGTAGTATAGCGATAATGAGCACAGTTGTAGTATTTTGCAAGAAATAATAAAACTAAATGGGAGTCCCCGTTTTGCAACAATTCCAATGAAATGTTTAATGTTTAAAATCGTTAAGAAAAACCGCATAAAATCTCATATGAAAACGTATTACGTTTAATTTATTATTGGAATCAGTTTAAGAACTCCATAATGCAATGCTTGTATAATTCTAAGACAATCAAGCGATTATCCAAAGCCAACTTAGCCAGTGATTAATTTTTGTAAAATTACAATTTTTTTTTATTATGATTTTGGTAGTAAAACGAAATCGGTCGGTTGTTTTAAAAAAAATTTACTTTTTTTAAATTAGTACGATTTCACTAAGATACTATCAACAAATATGAAAATTGTAGTCGATCCAGACCGGCTAATAGAATATAGAAAATAAGACTAAAACCAAATTTGAGTGGTATTGTTAAAAATTGTTTGTGTATCGATATAGAAAAATTTTATATATCTACTAGGTCGAAAAATGGACCAATAGGGTTTATTTTTTGAGTACTTATTAATGGGTGAAATAAACACGCACAAATTAAATTTGACCAAGATTTATATGATAATTTGAATCGAAAGATAACTTAGGCCGATTTCATTGGGGTCATTTGCATGAAAACTAGGTATGATCAACATGCACCAATTTTCACAAATTTAAATAGCTATCGTCCTATGGCTGACATAAGCTCTCTACCAAATTCTGTCAAAATATATTTACATTATCGACCTGTAGCTTGATTACAATGTTTACATGGACACACAGACGGTCATATATGGACTCAGAAAGTGATTCTGAGTCGATCGGTATAATAAAAGTTGGTATTTTTGGTAGTTACATCAGCACAAGTTCAGTATATCACAGAGTGTTATGGATCCCGAAATCATTTCTTCCTGCGTAGAGCTAAAGGTGCTATTACATGATGTGTTTTTTTTACATATGTACTGTCAAATTTTCCCACAACAAAAGTTGTACACATCGTGTGATACATATGAAACATTGTTTATGTACAATACATGAGGAAAGTCCCATGTACATTTTTCAATTAGAACAGGTTCCATTTTTGCATGACAAACATATGAAAATACAACACTGCTTGTGGCGAAAGAAAAACAGAGTATATTTTAAAGATTAATATTGAAAGAAAAATAAATTGTTTAGTATTATTTAACAATTAAAAATATATAACCTTTTTTTAACAATAATTTTTTTTAAATTCACAAATTAAATCAGCTGTTGTTTACATTTAGAGGTTATGTCATATGGAAATGTATATGCACGTGTGATAGCAAAAATTATGAATCGTATGTAAAAGACAATTTTGACAGACATGAGGAATTTCATACGGATAAAAAAAAAAGTGACAGTACATATGTAAAAAACACTTCGTGTAATAGCACCTTAAATTACACATACGGGACACAAAAAATCCATATACTTAAATTATTTTTTTGTTAAATGCAACAATATATAGAATGTACAAACCATACATCACATATGGACAACTCTTACGAAAACTGAAAATAGTGGAAATTAGAAGTATAAATGCATGAATATTCAAAAATTCAAAAAACAATCGTTTGTTAGAACAGATTTGTAACTGCTGAGATTAATACGAAGTAAAAGCTATATGGTACGAAAACTGATTCTTAAACACACTGCTCATAGGCCTGACTTTAGTTGAGTGTGTTGAAGCGCATGACCAAAAAGTGCAAGTACGAGTGTATGTCAGATAGAAAAAGGTTCAAATATCACGGTCGCCCTAAGTAGAAAAATTCATATAGAAACAATCTATTCAATTATAACTTAACAATTATCACAATATTCAATAATATCACTGATGAAGGCTGAAATGCCAGAAACTAGTAGGATTAAAAATACAGTTAGTTATGAATTTAGAAATATATTCTTTTTTTCTTCTCTACCACGCACCATTGCAACATTTTTTGATTTTGAAAACCACTTTGGAAATAAATATAAAAGGTACTCTCTTTTGGAAAATGGTATCCTTTTGAAAAAAGTACAGTTACTTCTTTTTAAATATATGCCTTTGAAAGAGTACTAACTTGAAAATGACTCTTGAATTTGAAAAGTGTGAGTAGCAGGATCACAAGGATCACCCTTGGTTTGATTTGCTGACGCAATATCAGAACATATTTATACCCTATACCACTATGTGTTCAAGTTATAATGACTTTGCGTTGATGTTTGTTATTACCAAAAATGTTTGACCTAGACCCATCTTCTATTATACCAATCGACTCTGACCAACTATAATTTTCTTACTTATTTTTTTTTTTTTAATTATACATTTTTATACCCTCTACCATTATGTAGTCAGAGTAAAATAAGACTGTGCTGATTTTTGTAATTGCCATAAATATTTGACCAGATGGGTCTTCGTTACGCGGATTGACTCGGAATAATTTACTGAGTAAATTAAGCAATGTCCGTCTGTCTGCCTGTATATTAAGGTGGTTCGGTCGCCATAGAAAAAAAAAAGTCGAACCAGTCACCCACTAGGATTAAAGATCAGTTGAAGACAATTCGGAAAAATATTTTTTTATTTTTTTGCCACGCCCCGCCCTTTTAGTTTTTTGTATACTACGTCGCCGTTTATAGTCCGATCATAACATTTGTATACTGTTGTTCATGCCTTTATAATAGCTACATTTCTCCCTTTAATAATTTTTGACTCCGACGTCAAATTCTGGTAGTGACTTTGACATCTCGATTCCTACCCACCCTAATGCCGACACAAGGAAAGCAGCTTTAATTTCATGAAATTTTTTCTTCAAAAGTTTAACTTCTATTCATAAGCAAAAAAGTTACAGAGGTTTAAAAAATGCATTAATCAAATGATCAAATATGTCAACTCATATTGTGTTTTTGAGATATGACAACTCTTTTTGTGAAAAGAAAGCCACATTAATTTGATGAAACTTTTAAAAATAAAATATGGACGTACAACTTTTTTAAGACAAAATTTGGCGAGAATTGAGATTGCTATACTGTTCACGATTTCTTATTTTAGCAAATGTAAAGCCCAAGCGCCTTTCGTCTGTAACCTTATTTGCGGATTCACTAACAACCCGCATAAAACGTTCAGTATTTTGAGAATGGCACGGAAATTCTAAAAAAAAAAAATTGTACGTTATTAGTAATTATTGATACGTAAAATTTTGGATATAATTACCTGGTATTTCAATTATTTCATGAGATGAATTTTGGTGTTGCACCAAGATTTTTATAAATATTTGTCCTCAAATATAAAAAATATTGGATGACTTGGCGTATTGTTGGTAATTTTATTTTTCCGATATAACACGCTTCGAAATGTATTTTGTTTTAATATTAAATTTTATTAATTATTATTTATTGTAATTAAATTTTGTGGAATATATATATATTTGAAAATGATAACCATAACGAATTTAAATAAACCAATTTCAGAATGAAAAGAAAATATTTTTGACATTTGATAAATGAACGAAAAAATCGAATGTGAGCAAAATAGAATGTCACTTTGGAATGTCAACGCTTTTGTTTTTGCACTATTTTATGTTCCCTGTCCTGTAATATTATTTTTAACCTCTGAAACTTTTTTGTTTATGAATAGAACTGAATACTGTTAAAGCAAAAGTTCCATGAAAATAATGCGGCTTTACTTTCGTTTAAAAATAATTGCCATTAGGGTGGGTAGGAACTGAGATACTGATAGTCGGAAAAATTTTTGACGTCGGATTAAAAAATTATTAAAGAAAGAAATGTAGCCACAATGAAACCATGCACAACGACATGCAACATGTTATGATAGGACCAAAAGTGGCACTACAGTGAACAAAAAACTAAAAGGGCGGTATCCAGGGGCGAGGCAAAAAAATAAAAAATATTTGTCCGAATAGTCTTTAACTAATCTTTAATCATAGGGTAGGACAAGCTCAACTTTTTTTGATGAACCACCTTACTGTATATCTGACATCTGTCTGTCGTCTGTCTGTCTGTCTGTCCATCTGTCTATGTGCCCATATAAACTTTGTAACCAAAACTACAGGTCGCAAATATGAATATATTTTGATAATATATGTCGATCATTAAAATTGGTGAAAGACGCGGCATGTTCAAACCTAGCATCCATACAAATAGCCGCTATCAAACCGACTAAAATTGTTGTAAGATCCAGATAATCATATTGTATCGAAAGAATTTGGTAAATGTGTATGTCTTATCCCAGTAACTAGCCGTTCAAACGCTGTGGTACCATTTGTAGTTATAGTCCCCATATAAATCTTTCCAGAAACAAAAATATTACATAGATTTGTTCAAATTTGGTTTATATATGTTTTTCAGATGAGTAAGAGTCTTTATTAAATATATTTTATGATTGGTCCATTTTTAATCTAGTCTCCAATAAAAATAATATCGGACGTGTACTTTTTCCTATCTGCACGCTCAAATTAATTATAATAGAATTTGCTTCAGCTTATTTTCTAGACTGACAATAATATTCTCACTTTTTAAACCGAACTATTTTCAAAATTATAGTCTTCAGGAAAAAGGTAGGTTTTTGAAAATTATCCTTTTTTTAAATGAATATAATTTGAGAAATTTACTTTACTTTAAGAGATCTTGAGAAATGTTTTTAATTTGGTATTTTTTTGAAAAAGTTCATGTAAAGTTTTTAATTAGCGCCCTGTTTGAAAAATTTGCTTTATTGAAAAGGAGCTTAAAAAAAATACTTATGTAAATATGGCTCCTGAATTGAAAAAAACCTATAGCATCAAAGAACAATTCCACCATGATTTGATTTCAAGAACCATTTTAGAATTTTAAAAATATTTGCTTTTGTGGAAATTATTCAATTTAAAATATGATCGTTTTTGATCATGGACCATTCATTTTTTTAAAAAAATATTAAAAAAAAATTATTTTTAAGGAAGGAAATTTTTTTGAAAAAGTGAAAAAAACAGCTTAAGATAATGTTTCGTAGAAATTTTTGATTATACTCTGACATAAATAGACACTGAGATTCATTAGGATACCATAGGACCACTAGTTATGAATATATTGTGAAGCACCGCAAAAAGATTCGGAGCTTCTTATAACTGATAGACACTATTTCTCGTGCCCTTTGTTGAAGAATTCATAATAGGCCAGTACAGTAAAGTACAACTTGCACTTGAATTTTTTTGTAATTTTTCTTAAAACTAAACCTAAAAACTTTTCGAATTTTTTCATAAGCCAAGTTGTATGATAAATTTATTTTTTTACACCAGAAAATTCTCACGATTGAAAGAAATTTTTTTTAGAAAGCAAAATATCAGAAATGGAAAGGACTTTTTTTAGATTTCACTATCATTTTTTATAAATAACTAAAATCTATAAGAAAAAAATTTTAATGATCGAAAACAAACCCTTTGATTAATCAAACCGAAATAAAAAAAAAATTAAAGCATGCATATTCATTTGCATAGCGTGAAAAGAAAATCATTTTAATATAGGAAGATGCTCAAAAAGCACCACCTAAGATAAAAGAAAATTACATATTTGCTTTTCTTTTTTTTTTTTTGTATAAAATAAGAATTTTTTTTGATATTTTCTTAACTTTTTTTAAGGATTACAAACTACATAAATTTTATTTATGCTGCGATAGAAGCAAAGAGTTGTTTAGGATGAAAAAATTATTCCGTAATTTTTTAATTTACAAAATCTTAAGAATTTACATTTTACAACAGCTGCATTTCAGTAAAAATAATTGTCTAAGGAAATCATATGTGTGCTCGCTCGATCTTGTTTGTATGCAAAATTTTCTCATGATAGAGTTAAAAACTCATTAGAATTGTTTGCAAACTTATTGTCGATATTCCAACCAGTTATTAATCATTCTTTTGTTCCTTTGTATAATATCTTTATTATGATTATGCAAATATTAGATTTTCTTCTAAATTTGCATATTCAAATACTTAAAATCGCCTTACTCTTAAAGCAAAAATATAACTAAAATTTGCATAATGCAACTAATCTTTTGCCAAAAATCCCTTAAGAAGATGTTGAAATCTCTATTGACAACATGGAACACACAAGATCATTAATTTTGTTGTGCAAAATATATTTTGCCACTTCAACTTGTATAAAGATTTTAATACGTTTGCTCTTGCAATCGATAACTAGGGGTATTTGTTGTAAGAGCAACACGTGACTTTCTATACAATACCTCAGTTAGCACCTTTGTAATATTATTTTTTTTTTTTGCACTATACAAGTATTGCCAATGTATAGATGGATGATCATTTTGTGGATTTGTAAAAGGGTTGCAATGTCAATATTAAGTTACCTATAGATTGTGTTTTATTATTTGTTGATACAACAACCATAAATTTGTTTACAACCAATCAATGATCATCAATTGTTTGAATTGATAAGAAATTTAAAAATGATTTTGTTTTTTTTTTGTGAAGGACACGTAAGCACCTACAACAACAGTCTTTTCCAAAAAGTAAGAAGCAAAAAATGTAATTTCAGCTTATTCGAATCTATAACACCCTACAGCATGAGTTTCGAGAATGGGTCTAATTGCAACCATACTGGGTGAATTCACTACTGCAAATAAAAAGTAAACCTGCAAAATTTAATTGGAATTTTAATGAATTCATTATCTTTTAACCTTAAGTCAATCAAAGTTCATGTACCAATTTTCCACGAAATAAATTTAGCTTAAGTTGAAATATTAGGTTGACGGTGAAGAGATCACCAAAATCTTAAGCAAAATTTCACAAATTTCCCTAAATTTGGAAAAAAAAAATTTCAATCCTCCCCAAAAAATAATACTAATAAAACACTATTTATCATTAATTTCAATACTTTTATTAGAAATGATAATTCCAATTAAACCAAGTTTTCCACGCAAAAAATCTTTAAAATAAACTTAAAAATAATATTATATAAAAATAAATTTAACTTTTGTTAAAAATATTCAGGAAATCATGGAGAGCTTCAGTTATAAAAAATTGGCCGAAGAGTATTTTAGAAACGACAAGTAAGAAAATTATAGTCGATCTAGACCGACTATACGATACCCTATACCATGCGTTTAGAAACCCTATCTCTTAGGCCCAACTAACTGGACATTGAAAATAAGCAAAAACCAAATTTGAGTGGGATTTTTATTAATTTTTTTGGCTGCAGATATGAAAAAGTTCATATCGGATGCTATATCTATAAAGGGACTAGGTCCAAAAATGGACCGATCCTGATCATGTTTGGTAAAGTCTCTTGTATTTTGCAAAAATATGTAGAAACAAAATTTGAGAAGAATCAGTGCAATATTTTTGTTTTTTAATAGATTTAAGTGAAGATCGGGAAGCAGCTCCATATGGGGTCAAAGGGATCATTTTTGGACTACTCATTAGTGGATGTAATGAACGCATACAAACCCAATTTGAGTAAGATCTATATGACAATTTGGATCTTATGGCAATTTATGTCGATTTCATATGGGTAATTTGTATGGGGGCTAGGTCTGAACATGGACCGATTCTCACCAATTTCAATTGCGTTCATCCCATGGCCGATAAAAGCTGATATACCAAATTTCATCAAAATATATTCATAGTTGCGACCTGCAGTTTGATTACAAGCTTTACATGGACACACAGACGGACGGACATTGTTAAATCAACTCAGAAAGTGATTCTGATTCGATCGGTATAATTAAAGATGGGTCTAGGTCAAATATTTTTGGTTGTTACAAACAGCAGCACAAAGTCATTATACCCAAACCACATAGTGGTATAGGGTATAAAAACCAGGAAGATGTTCTTAGTTGTGTTAAAATAAAATTAAACTTAAATTCGTGTAGCATCGAAATACAAGAGCAATTATCTAATGCCCTCAAAGCACTAAAAAACGCTACAAACAAGTTAGCTACAATAAACAAAACTTTTATATAAAAAGCGCAAACTGGTTAGAAGGCAAACTTACTGTCGCTTCAGAAACAACAAAGCAAGATAAGGCTGGGAGACCATGTAAAACATTGGACAACTGTTGCGATAGATAAAAGAGGCGGAAACTTAAAGATGTTAACGATAAAATTGAATGTATATATATAAATGAATCTTTCCGACATCAATTAGGATCACAAAAACAATTGACAAAAGTGGATATCATTGAAATAGTTGTTAAAGCTAGTCCAGTGAGAACAAAACGGGTTCTTAAAAGTATACCAACTTCGAGCGATGCATGAAAAATCACAAATGAGGAGGCATTAGCATTATTTCTGGATTTGAAATTAACAAGCTCAGATTGCGTGCGATTGAAAAAGGCTCAAATATATATCCAGCATTAGGGTAGCCCTTAATAGAAAAAAGTGTTCAAACTCTCGGCCTCACCCCCTAGAAATATGCGAATAGCAAAAAAACTGAGAAATACAAAGTTTTCGGTCAATCAAAAAAAATTTAGAGGTGCCTCAACGCGACTGAAAGTTTCAAGTGTGTTTATATGGGAAAATATGACTATTTTTTCAAATTTTATGAAAATTTCGTTCTATAGTTCAATTTTTTCGACAAGTTGTTATATGAGTCCATATCAGTACTAAATTATCTTTTCAAAAAGCGATATGACTTCAAAATCAAATAAAAAGTCGCCAAGGAATATCAAATGCCCCAGACCACTTTTGTGCCAAAAAAAAACTCTTGGTCATTTAATGCGATGAACATCAAATTTAACAAATTGATTAAAGCTATAATTTTTTTTTGTCTCTATACCTATAAGTACTCAGATATGAAGTGTTGTTTGATTACCACTTTGTTAACATATTGCGAAGTGAGACCCAAGATGGAAAATTTTTTTGATAAAATTTTGAAAACTCCTTTTTTAAGTTTTAAAAATTTTTCTTAAACAAAATTTCAAAAAATGGACCTGGCACTTTAAAGTTTTGTTAAATGTATGATGAAAATTAACTGTGCGAATTTTTAAGTAAGTTCCTCTGTCAACATTTTTTTTACAAAGAATTTTTTTTGCGGATTTCGAGAAAAATTTGTTTTTTGTGAAATATTCAGTAAATGTAGTCTTTCTAAATACTTTGTATCAACCGAAATTTTCGGTTGCAGCTGCCAAATTATTCAGTTGTAGCAACAAAATTTCACTGATAGCAACAGAAATTAGTTTATGAAAATCCATATTCGTTTAAGAACAACCAAATTATTTTTTTGCCAACTAATTTGGGTACTCAAAAATAAATTATGCGTTTGTTGTAAATCATTCTATTCGGTTGACCCTTAATTCGGTTAGAACAATGGAATTTTTATATCAGTATATTTGTCAATTTAGTTCTCCAAATATTATTCTCATATCCTAAATAATCTGCTCAAGGTTGAATTCCGAACCTAATCTCACACATTCAGCTGCCACTCGTTTACAGCTTTGTGCCCTGAAACCCTGCCGATATTATGATTGTATTGCAAGACTTGGTTCAATGATTTTTAACATTCGGCTTCATGTTTAGATTTCATATATCCTGATTCGTGAGCCTCATGTTCCTACCTGTTATGATAGATAATTATCCTACTTAATAATTGTTCTTGATCTGTTAATTGCATATATTTTGTCTTAGAAAACTATGAATTAGTCTCATGAAAAGAATAGTAAAATGAAAAGAATATTTGTATGAAGCCATCTCACAGTCCATTTTCGAACCTATGCAACTATGTGCAACTCCCGTTATTTCCAGGATGGTCAACTTTTTCTCACAATAAAGTTTATTTTATTGATGTGTAAACATCTTACAGCGTAACATGTGAGCGTAACATGTGAGTCGTAAGACAAAATGTGATTGTATTGGTGAAAAAGTTATAATATTATGATAACCTGTTTGAAAATTAAAAATGAAAAATAAAAAATGAAAAATAAGAAATGAAAGATGAAAAACGAAAAAAAAATGAAAATAAAAAATGAAAAATTAAAAATAAAAAATTAAAAATGAAAAATCAAAAATGAAAAATTAAAAATTAAAAATTAAAAATGAAAAATAAAAAATTAAAAATAAAAAATGAAAAATAAAAAATAAAACATGAAAAATAAAAAATGTAAAATAAAAAATTAAAAATGAAAAACAAAAAATTAAAAATGAATAATGAAAAATGAAAAATAAAAAATGAAAAATAAAAAATGAAAAATAAAAATATTAAAAATAAAAAATAAAAAATGAAAAATGGAAACAAAAAATTAAAAATAAAAAATGAAAAATTAAGAATAAAAAATTAAAAATTAAAAATGAAAAACGAAAAATGAAAAATGAAAAAGAAAAAATGAAAAATTAAAAACGAAAAATTAAAAATAAAAAATGAAAAATGAAAAATTAAAAACGAAAAATGAAAAATGAAAAATAAAAAATAAAAATGAAAAACGAAAAATGAAATATGAAAAAAAAATTTAAATGAAAAATAAAAAATTAAGAATAAAAATGAAAAATAAAAAATAATAATATAATAATAATAAATGAAAAATGAAAAATGAAAAATAAAAATGAAAAATGAAAAATGGAAAATAAAAAATGAAAAATGAAAAATAAAAAATAAAAAGGAAAAATTAAAAATAAAAAATTAATAATAAAATATTAAAACTAAAAAATTAAAAATAAAAAATGAAACTAAAAAAATAAGAAATGAAAAACTGAAATGAAAAATGAATAATGAAAAATAAAAAATGAAAATGAATAATGAAAAATAAAAAATGAAAAATAAAAAATTAAAAACAAAAAATTAAAAACAAAAAATTATATATAAAAAATTAAAAAGAAAAAATGAAAAATAAAAAATTAAAATTGAAAAATAAAAAATGAAAAATAAAAAATTAAAAAGGAAAAAGAAAAATATAAATGAAAAATGGAGAAAAAAATTAAAAATAAAAAATAACAAATGAAAAATAAAAAATTAAAATTAAAAAATAGAAAAATAAAAATAAAAAATTAAAAATAAAAAATTAAAATTAAAAAAAAAAAAATTAAAAATAAAAATGAAAAATATAAAAATTAAAAATTTAAAAAAAAAATTAAAAATGAAAAACGAAAAATGAAAAACGAAAATTTAAAAGTAATAAATAAAAAACGAAAAATTAAAATTTAACCGGTTAAAATAATAAATAATAATAAATATTTTTATATTAACAGAGCCCCTGCAGTTGATTGCTATAAGTGATACGTTTTCTGTTTGATTTTAAGAAACTGCTATAAAAAAATATTTAATTACAAGATGTTTACACATCTATTTTGCAGTATGGAACTGATTATATATAAAATTATAAAATCATTAATAAATTAATAACTTAATAAGTAATTGAAAATTTTCTATATATAAATTACAAAAAACAATTAAGATTAAAAATAAAAAAATATATTTGAAATATTTGAAATTTAATTTAATCAAATGTATTATAATATGAAATATAAACTATAATACTAATAGGCAAGACGATTTCTTGTGACCGACGTAAGTTTCACAGTTTTACCCCGATTTTGACAAAAAATTTATCATTTGAAAGATTTCTTTTTAGCTGTTACCCAGATTTACAGATTTTCATCGTCTGGGATATTTTTTTCGAGTTGTCGTTTAAAGTTGCTACTAACACATACATAAAATTATACAATGCTATTAATTAATATGTTGAGTTTGTTTTCTTTGCTTAAAATGACTTGAATTGTGAAGCATAACTTTAGGGTCTTTATTAAATGAAAGAATTAAATTTCCTAGAATTTGCACTCGAATTTCGAATGCTGGAGTCTGCTAGTATAATATCAAAACAGCAAATGATCAGAAATGGTAAATTTAACGACAGAACAGCGGATTCCACTAAGCATTAAACTAAGCACTGCATATGGAGCAGACATTAAGGGCTCCCATGATAATTTTTTAATAAATTTAAGCATGCAAAGGTAGGATTTAATAAATAGGTATGAATTAGTCGAACAATCACTGTACACAACCCATGTATTATATTTGGTTTCGTGTCCCGTTTCTTTCCAAGGTTTTTTTTTTCTGTGACATGAATCTAACTACTTAATTAACATGGATTCACGCTAAATCGACTATACCACTACGTGGTTTGGGTATAATGACTTTGTGCTGCTGTTTGTAACAACCAAAAATATTTGACCTAGACCCATTTTTAATTATACCGATCGAATCAGAATCACTTTCTGAGTTGATTTAACAATGTCCGTCCGTCCGTCCGTCCGTCCGTCCGTCTGTGTGTCCATGTAAAGCTTGTAATCAAACTGCAGGTCGCAAATATGAATATATTTTGATGAAATTTGGTATATAAGCTTTTATCGGCCATGAGATGAACGCTATTGAAATTGGTGAGAATCGGTCTATGTTCAGACCTAGCCCCCATACAAATTACCCATATGAAATCGACATAAATTGCCATAAGATCCAAATTGTCATATAGATCTTACTCAACTTGGGTTTGTATGCGTTCATTACATCCACTAATGAGTAGTCCAAAAATGATCCCTTTGACCCCATATAGAGCTGCTTCCCGATCTTCACTTAAATCTATTAAAAAACAAAAATATTGCACTGATTCTTCTCAAATTTTGTTTGTACATATTTTTACAAAATACAAGAGACTTTACCAAACATGATCAGGATCGGTCCATTTTTGGACCTAGTCCCTTTGTAGATATAGCATCCGATATGAACTTTTTCATATCTGCAGCCAAAAAAATTAATAAAAATCCCACTCAAATTTGGTTTTTGCTTATTTTCAATGTCCAGGTAGTTGGGCCTAAGAGATAGGGTTTCTAAACGCATGGTATAGGGTAAAAGGCTTTATCTATTTGGCAAAATTCGTTTTGACATAAAAAGAAAAGAAAATTCAAACGAAACAGAAATTATTCGATTTTTTATAAATTTAAAGGGTAAATTTTTTTTTTAAATAAAGTTGCCTGTTAAGCTGTTCACAGCTGGAAATTCTTTTAAAAAATTCTTAAGTTCCAATGATATATTTATGCGAAAATAATCAAACTCATTACATTTGTTGGTAAATTTGATAGTTTAACAACTCTATTCTTTTTTGCATATTTAAGGCAAGTATCTGCCATAGGCTTATATATAATTTTTTAAAATTTGCATATTTAAATACTTAAGAATGCATTTGCAATATTAAAAATTTCCATAATGCAACTAATCCCTGGCAACAAGATCACACAAGATTCGCTTTTGTTTTTGCCACTGATCTTACCACTCAACATCTTTATAATTTCGAGTGTTCGTGCGTATTTTTTTCTTTTTGAAAACAACATGACTTCATGTTTATGATCCTTGTTAACATGTTGTTTTTGGTTTGCAAAATCTATTTTATCTTTTTTTGCATATTGGAAATAAAGGGGTTGGTTTTACATGAAATGACACATCGTTTTATTGTTTTCTAATAGTGTTTACCAAATAATAGATTAGATTTATTATTTTCTAATGGAGTTGGAAAAAAGACTAAAGGTTTTTTCTGTTGGTGTAACAAACAATTGTTTGGATGAACTACACTACAATCAATAGCAAAGCAGTGTTTTAAATGAGATAAATGCTTCCATTGGTCCTTAATATCCTGAATTTCAGTATGTGTTTTAAGGTTTTTTTCACAAAAATAATTTTATAATTTACTAGCTGTTTTTACCCGATCTTGAAAGGGATCCAAAGACATTTGACTTGAAAAATGATTCACTATGCTTATCAGGTGCTAAAATTTTTATAGGATTGGAGAATTTGTTCATGATGAAAAAATATTCCAATGTTTATGTTTTTTGGGGGGAGTAAATTCATTTTTTCTTTTAATTTGAAATTTTTTGACTTTTTAATTTAAAAGTTTTTTTTTATAAAACGCTGCAACAAAAATGCTTCAAAAATAAGCTGCGAAACCGCTTGAAGTTTATTTCTTTTGTAAACATCAAATATAACGGAATCGTTTGCAAAACGAAAGGAATCAGAACTTTTAAAAATTGAATTACTTCATTCAATAAGTGATCATCATTGAGCAGAGACGTCAAATTTATAGAAGTTTCAAAAATGGAAAATTAATGTGTCGTTTAAAATTGTGCCGCAAGGTTGCTCTAAGTAACTGCTTAGAGGGCTTTCGCGCGTTTGTTGTCGTCAACTTATTTTAATCGCCAAAATATATTTTTCAGATCATTCTGATATTTCAGCTAAGCTGAGTTCCGCGAGCGCGTCACGTTATGTCCGCGTCCGCGTACCTAAATGAAGCTATTGAAAAAAACACACATTTTAAATACGTTTATTGCAGGACAGATATTGAGAACAGTATGGGGAATTTGTTCATTTCTTTTGGGGACCATTTTTTTTTAAAAATTTGGGGAATTTGATCATCGTGAAGTTATTCCCCAATTTTTCGGGGAATAATTTCATTTTTTTTTTTTTTTGGGGACTAAGGATTCAGCGCCTGCTTACCATTACAACTAACTATGTTTATGCATGGATTATTTTGAGTGTATGATGTCTAAAAGTTATGAATTTAAGTTATTCTAGAGCCTTGCGATATACAACATTTCTGGTTTTCCCTTTTGATGCATATATGGAAAGATTGTGCTGGCTCCTAACTCTGGAGCAGGCGACATATAATTGTCTATGAGAAAAACAGGGATATTCTAAGTTGATACCTGCTACCGTAAGAGATTGTCCTGTTATGTACGTTATGTTAGGAAAAACTTTTTGTACCATCTCTTGCAATGAAGGAACCAATTTGCAAAATTTTTCTGGTAGGGATATTACAGTCGTTTCAGGAGTTTCACATTACCTGGGCTCAGCTTGTCTTATCCATAGGGCCTGAAGACGTTGTTGAGTCATTTCAAGAGTTTCACGTTCTCTCGACCCAGGTTGTCTGGTGTAGATTCAGGCATTTCCGCTTCTCTTAACAAAGCTTGTCTTGATCTTTGGGCTTCAAGACGTTATTGGGTTTGCACAATTGCCAATAGTTCTTTTTACACCTTTACAACTCATTTATACAGTGAAAAAGATGAAATGGAAATATTTGCAAAAGGTTGCTTTCCAATGTAGCCAAAAGGCGTGATGGAAATAAACAAATATTTTGTTTTCCAATGTAGTTAAAAAGGTGAGATGGAAATACTTGTATGATGCAACCTAATCGGAGTAATCCTAAAGTGATAGTCAACCTGTATCTGTTCACCCATGAAATAAATCTGCACTAATTTTGGGGTGTTACAACTCATATAGTAAAAAAGGCAAAACGGGAATATATGTATGTAATATGTTGATTTACAATATTTATTTCATAATGGTGTAAACTCCAGAGTAGTAAGTCCATTGAAAAAACACTAAACACCAAAAGCGTATATAGAAAGTTTTAAAACGACCTTGCCTGGGATATGAGAATAATATGCAGTAAAATCGGACGGAAAACGTTTAAAAATTTAAAAAAGTGGGCGTAAAAGTAGGCGTGGCTGGTAAGAAGCATATGGCGACCTTCTCTGGGGCATAAAGATCGTGCGTACCAAATTTCAGAAAAATCCGTTGAAAAGCTAAAATTTGTGTAACGAACAAATATACCAAAAAATTTAATTAATTGTATACAAAAAGTGGGCATAAAAGCAGGAGTGGCCGATAAGAAGCATATGGTGACCCTCCCTGCAGTACAGAGACCGTGTGTACCAAATGTCAGAGAAATCCGTTAACAACTAAAAATTTGTATAGCGAACAAATATACCAAAAAACATAAAATTAATTGTATATAAAAAGTGGGCGTAAAAGTAGGCGTGGCCGGTAAGAAGCTTATGTCGACCTTAACTAGGGTACAGAGATCATGCGTACAAAATTTCAGCGAACTCTGTTGAAAAATAAAAATTTGTATAGCGGTTAAACAAAAAAACAAACACACACAGAAAACAAGTAAGAAAATTATAGTCGGTCTAGACCGACCATACGATAGCCTATACCTTGCGTTTAGAGACCCTATCTCTTAGGCCACAGTAACTGGACATAGAAAATAAGCATAAACCAAATTTGAGTGGGATTTTTATTAATTTTTTCGGCTGCAGATATGAAAAAGTTCATATCGGATGCTATATCTATATGAGGACTAGGCCCAAAAATGGACCGATCCTGACCATATTTGGTAAAGTCTCTTGTATTTTGAAAAAATATATACAAACAAAATTTGAGAAGCATCAGTGAAATGTTTTTCTTTTTTGATAGATTTAAGTGAAGATCGGGAAGCAGCTCTATATGGGGCCTATGACTAAGAGTTGTCCCATAGGGATCATTTTTGGACTACTGATTAATGGATGTAATATATACATACAAACCCAATTTGACTAAGATTTGTATGATAATTTGGATCTTATGGCAATATATGCTGATTTCATAGGGGTTATTTGTATGGGGGCTAGGTCTGAAAATGGACCGATTCTCACCAATTTCAATAGTATTCATCCCATGGCCGACAAAATATTAAATACCAAATTTCATCAAAATATATTCATATTTGCGACCTGCAGTTTGATTACAAGCTTTACATGGACACACAGACGGACGGACGGACGGACGGACGGACATCGTTAAATCGAATCAGATAGTGATTCTGATTCGATCGGTATAATTAAATATGGGTGTAGGTCAAATATTTTTGGTTGTTACAAACAGCAGCACAAAGTCATTATACCCAAACCACATAGTGGTATAGGGTATAATTACAGTCGGTCTAGACCGACTATACGATACCCTATACCATGTGTTTAGGTCCAACTAATTAGATATATAAAAGAAGCATAAATAAAATTTGAGAGCCATTGTTATTAATTTTTTTGGCTGCAGATATTAAAAAGTTCATATCGGGTGTCATATAAATATGTATGTGGACTATTCGAAAAATGGACCGACCCTGACCATATTCGGCAAAGTCACTTATATTTTGATAAAATATATACAAACCAAATTTGGATGCAAATTTCTATGCAATATTTTTGTTTTTTGATAGATTTTAGTAAAGATAGGGAAGCTGCTCTATATGGGGCCTATGAATAACAATTATCCTATAGGGATTATTTTTGGACTACTGATTAATGGATATAATAAACACATAAAGACCCAATTTGACTGAGATCTATATGGTAATTTGGATCTTATGGCAATTTATGTCGATTTTGTAGGGGTCATTTGTATGGGGACAAGGTCTGAACATTGACCTATGGTTAATAAAAGCTTATTTACCAAATTTCATCAATATATATCATATTTGCGACCTGTAGTTTTATTACAAGGTTTACATGGACACACAGTCGGACGGACGGACGGACATCGCTAAATCGACTCAGAAAGTGATTCTGAGTCGATCGGTATAATAAAAGATGGGTCTAGGTCAAATATTTTTAGTAGTTACAAACAGCAGCACAAAGTCATTATTCCCAAACCACGTAGTGGTGTAGGGTACAATGAATTTTATATATCTGTGGTCACAAGCATTAACAGCCTAAGTGAAAATCATGCTTTTGAGAAAAATAACTTTTTATATAAATCTAATGGGGCTTCACTACGACTTAGGTCAGTATGTTTTCATTAATAACTTTTTATTAAACAGTGTTAGAGAAACGGGGATTTCACGTAAATATAAAGCGTTTTTAGTAGAATATGATAGCATTCATAACTCAAATCGTTCTTAAGTCGACTTAGGCGGTTATCGCTTGTGACCATAGATATATAGATTTTGCAATCTTTGGAAAATTCATTCTAAGCAGTGCTCGGGAGTTAATGAAAAAATGTTTGTTTAAACTCTTTCTTTTAGCTCATACTCTCTGTCTGTCTGTCTGCCATGGGGCAACCCCATTCCCCCTCATCCAATTGATCTGAAACTTGGCCCATAGTCTTGATGTGACTACAAGTTAATTTTGGGATAGTCACGCACAGTCTTTTATAGTAACGCACAGTCATGGAGTGATGTAAACCCATTTCCCCTTATCCGATCGATCTGAAACTTGGCGATAGACTTGCTGTGAAGAAAGATTAACTTTGACATAGTCACGCACAGTCACGCATAGTCACGCACAGTCACGCAGTTATTTAAACTCTATTTCCCTTCATCCAATCAATCTGAAACTTGGACAATAGACTTGCTGTTACCAAATAATAATTTGAAAATAGTCACACAAAGTCACGCACGGTCACGGAGAGATATATAATAATAATAGGCTAGGCGATTTCTTGTGACCGATGTTTTGTTCTACCGTTTTAACCCGATTTTGACCAAACGTATATTATTTGACAGGTATTTCTTTTTAAGCATTTTGTAGATTTACAGATTTTAAAATTTTTTCTTTTATTTTGAGTAAATTGCATTTAAAATTGCTACTTCCACATGCATAAAATTATACAATGCTATGTGTGTGTTTATTGAATTTGTTAATATGTTTGTAATAAAAATTGGTTTGTTTTTTGTGTTGATTTCTGAATTGTTTATAATTGATTAGCATACCTTTAGGGTCTTTACTTAAAAAATAAAATTTCCTAGAATTTGCACTCGAATTTCGAGGGCTGGAATTTGCTAGTAATAAATTATTTTTAAATTTTAGAAACTATTTGAAACAATTTTTTTAAAAGAAAAAGAAAATCTTTACATCCAGCTACTTTGAAAGCAATGTGTATTTTTTTTTTTGCTGGTATATTACAGAATTATGTTTTCCAAAGCCCTTAAAACAAATTTGTTTTAATTTTTCAATGATCCAAAATTTTTTCCCAATGCTTTCAATTTTCTTCTTCTTTTTCCTACTTTCTCTAATGATTGATTAAAAATTCCTTAAGCATATGTTTAAAAAAATCTTAAATTTTCTTACCTTTAAACCGCTTAAGGTCATTTACTACAAATCTTATTTGCATTATTGTGCATCTTACACTAAAGAAATTGATGATAGTAAGCAAAAGGGATAAGCAAACAATATTAGAATATCTCACCCCTTTTGTATAAGGTGGGGGGGAATTTTTGAACAACGATCCTTTCAGCGGTAAGCATTGTTTTGGTATGTAAGTCACGATAAAATTGTAGGGTAAATTTCTTCTTCTACGATCACTCATTCTGTGGGTAAAATATCTCATCTCATTAGCATATGATTTACATAAAAAATTACAAAAAAAAATAAATATATATACAGACAAGCAAATAGAGTAAGGAAAATAAATCAAAGGGTTTATTAGTAGAATGTCATGGGAACAAAGACTGTATTATGTAGCGACACAATGCCTAAATTGAATAAATATTTGATCAAAAATAGTAATAAAATATAATAAACATATTAATTGACACTTAACAAACAACAAAGAAATCTAAATGAAAATACATTCATTACGATGTTATTAAAATAAAGATAAAATCTTTACTCTTTAAACGCTTTTTGTAAGAATTTATTTTAAAATCATTTTTATAAAATTTTTGTTAAAATTTATTTTAAAATCATTTTTATATAATTTTGTTTCCATTATTTTTCCTTTTTTTATTTATCCATAAAAGTTTCGCAACATTAGTTGTATTTCCTTTTAAATCAATTTTATCTCCTTTCAGTTTCGATTGTATTTAAAATTAACAGCTTCTTTAATTAAAAAAAACTACTTTTAAACATTCTCACGATCGTTGGTATTTTTTATAAATGTATTTTTTTTTTTTTTTTTTTTTTTTGGGTAAAAAATCCTTAAAAAAGCGAAAGGGTTATACTTTGGTTATCTTCGTTTTTTCTTAATAACCTTAAACTATAAGAAAAAAATAGCATCTTCAATCTTCTAATGATCCAAGCATCCCTTTTGTTTAATCTCAAATAGAAAGAAAAACGAAAACAGACAAATCATCTAATGCTCATTTGCATATGCACGTCTTAGAGACGGCCGAATTGCTCGCCAACAAAACAACCACCTCAGGGTAAAATGCTTTAATCCTTTTATCTTTGTAGGTACTCAGTCTACTCACTACTCGTACATGTTTGGCATAAAAATTGAATTTTTTATAAAAAATTTTTAAGTTTTTTTTAAGGATTTTTGAAAAAAAAACCATGAAAATATTCAAATTGATCTTAACGTGAGAAATTTAAATTTGTTATAGAATTGAATTAGAAATTGTTGTGAAAAGTGAGAAAACAGCTGCATATTAAGAAAGTATTGAACAATTTTTTTTTACTTGATACAAAAATTATTGTAAAAGAAGGTAAGTTTCCCCCTGATTGAGAATCATTTTTTGTAACAATTTAACTATTCAACTATTCAACCAAAGCCTGGACGCTCTTATTCGGAATGGTTGTTCAAAAATTAAGCCAGAAATTCTTGCAAGAACTTTTTTTTCTAGATCGCAAATACCTGTAAGAACCGAAAATATCCTTTAGTTCACGCAAGTCGGTAGATGGTTAAAGTTATTGTTAAGTTATTATACGACAATTTTGACAGACATACGGAATTACTTTTGGATAAAAAAGTGACAGTACATATGTAAAAAACACGTCGCGTAATAGCACCTTAAGGAATCTATGCCTACGTCACAGTAGGCAACGGCGTGAAGCTATTCGCAAAAAAGTCTGAATTATAGGAAGACAACTCTTGGTTTTTGCTCCACTATGATTTACTGTCTCACGGGATCATTTTGTTCGACACATGATTTATGTGTGACCTCGGGCTATTTAATATACTCAAAAGACCATTGTGGAGACACGGTTTTGAAATAATTGAGGACCTAAGAGCTGAATTGCGCGCGTTTGAAGGTCATACCGGCAATCGTTTTCAACAACTGTTTCCATTAGTATGTTTTGCTTTGAAGACGATATAACTGATTTTGAAGAATAAAGATTTTTTATTTTATTGCACGATAGTACGACAACTATGTCTGTAAGTTACTTATATTTGAAATTTTAAGGCATTTATTTCAATTTTAAAAGAGTTTCAGTATGAAATGTAATTTTTGTTAATTCTGAAACAATTTCAATTTTGTTATTGCGTCTTAAACAGAATTTTTAAAAAGTTAGTTTTGTAATTGACGTATATAACCATCAAAATGCAAATTCTACAGTTTTAAACTGTGCTTTTCACGAAATTTTGATATGCTATATTTGCATAGATAGATTAGAATATTTTAACCCTTGAAATGCCCGTTTTAATGCACGTTTTAACTATTTTAGCTATACTACTAAAATGGCCCATGAAATTAGCCGATACAAGATTGAGTCTTTTAACATTATTTAACACTACGTCATTTAACATTATTTTTCGCGAAAAAATCCATCACCGAAACCAAAGAAAAGCTTGATGAATACTATGTTTAAGAAATGGTTAACTGAATTCCGTTGTGGGCGTATCAGCAAAAGTTACGTAGAACATTCAGGTCGCCCAAAAGAAGTCGTCACGCCCTGTAACCTCTTCAAATGAGTATTTGACGATATCAACCACAAACCAAATTAGTTTTTAGACTGTTTTGTACATAAGTGAATAAGGAACTGTCACAGAAGTGGACTTTTCCGACTGAACATTCTTCAAAAAAAGGCCAAGAGCCTTTTTTGCATGCAGTAGCAGCAGCATTCACATCACTTACCTTGTTGGACACTCACACTTGTTGGACAGATTCGTCACTGACCGCATATTATGCAGAAAAGTGTGATTTTCCACCGTGACAACGGAGCGGAGACAGTGTCTCAGAATGGTTTTTCGTAGGTTTTGATCCAATTGAGATATTTTAGTATTTTTATACCCTATACCACTATGTGGTTTGGGTATAATGACTTTGTGCTGCTGTTTGTAACAACCAAAAATATTTGACCTAGACCCATCTTTAATTATACCGATCGAATCAGAATCACTTTCTGAGTTGATTTAATAATGTCCGTCCGTCCGTCCGTCCGTCTGTGAGTCCATGTAAAGCTTGTAATCAAACTGCAGGTCGCAAATATGAATGTATTTTCATGAAATTTGGTACATGAGCTTTTATCGGCCATGGGATGAACGCTATTGAAATTGGTGAGAATCGGTCCATGTTCAGACCTAGCCCCCATACAAATTACCCATATGAAATCGACATAAATTGCCATAAGATCCAAATTGTCATATAGATCTTACTCCAATTGGGTTTGTATGCGTTCATTACATCCATTAATGAGTAGTCCAAAAATGATCCCTTTGACCCCATATAGACCAGCTTCCCGATCTTCACTTAAATCTATTAAAAAACAAAAATATTGCACTGATTCTTCTCAAATTTTGTTTGTATATATTTTTGCAAAATACAAGAGACTTTACCAAACATGATCAGGATCGGTCCATTTTTGGACCAAGTCCCTATATAGATATAGCATCCGATATGAACTTTTTCATATCTGCAGCCAAAAAAATTAATAAAAATCCCACTCAAATTTGGTTTTTGCTTATTTTCTATGTCCAGTTAGTTGGGCCTAAGAGATAGGGTCTCTAAACGCATGGTATAGGGTATCGTATAGTCGGTCTAGACTGACTATAATTTTCTTACTTGTTATTTATGGGATAAATAACTCCTTGAGCCTTTCTTCAATTTCAATATAATGAAAATCGATTTAGTAGTTATTCAGGAATTCAAGTCCGAAGTTGAAATTTAAAAATTTTTTACCCTATACCACTATGTGGTTTGGGTATAATGACTTTGTGCTGCTGTTTGTAATAACCAAAAATATTCGTTCTAGACCCATCTCTAATTATACCGATCGACTCAGAATTACTTTAAGAGTCGAAATAGCAATGTCCGTCCGTCCGTCCGTCCGTCCGTCCGTCTGTGTGTCCATGTAAACCTTGTAATCAAACTACAGGTCGCAAATATGAATATATTTTGATGAAATTTGGTATATAAGCTCCCATCGACCATTACAATACCCTATACCATGCTCTTAGAGACCCTATCTCTCAGGCCCAACTAACTGGATATAGAAAATAAGCATAAACCAAATTTGAGTGGGATTTTTATTAATTTTTTTGGCTGCAGATATGAAAAAGTTCATATCGGATGCTATATCTATATGGCGACTAGGCCCAAAAATGGACCGATCCTGACCATGTTTGGTAAGGTCTCTTGTATTTTGCAAAAATATATACAAACAAAATTTGAGAAGAATCAGTGTAATATTTTTGTTCTTTGATAGATTTAAGTGAAGATCGGGAAGCAGCTCTATATTGGGCCTATGACTAAGAGTCGTCCCATAGGGACCATTTTTGAACTACTGATTACTGGATGTAATAAATACATACAAACCCAATTTGACTAAGATTTATATGATAATTTGGATCTTATGGCAATTTAAGTCGATTTCATAGGGGTCATTTGTATGGGGGCTAGGTCTGAACATGGACCGATTCTCACCAATTTCATAGCGTTTATCCTATGAACGATAAAAACTTATATACCAAATTTCATCAAAATATATTCATATTTGCGACCTGTAGTTTGATTCCAAGCTTTACGTAGACACACAGACGGACGGACGGACGGACGGACGGACATAGTTAAATCGAATTAGATAGTGATTCCGACTCGATCGGTATAATAAAAGATGGGTCTGGGTCAAATATTATTGGTAGTTACAAACAGCAGCACAAAGTCATTATACCCAAACCACATATTGGTATAGGGTATAACAAAAATATTGCACAGATTTTTCTCAAATTTGGTTTGTATATATTTCTTCAAAGTATAAGTGACTTTACCAAATATGGTCAGGATCGGTCCATTTTTCGACCTAGTCCCCATATAAATATAGTACCCGATATGAACTTTTTCATATCTGCAGCGAGAAAAATTAATAAAAATGCCACTCAAATTTTGTTTATGCTTGTATGCTATATCCAATTAGTTGGACCGAAGAGATAGGGTCTCTAAACCATGGTATAGGGTATCGTATAGTCGGCCCAGGCCGACTAGACCGACTATAATTTTCTTACTTGTTTTTGCATGAAAATGTGGGTTTTTTGTGTTTAAATAAATAAACCTTTTAAAAATACTTAGGATAATTTCTTGAACAGGTTTTCCACTTTACAAAATTAATTATAAATATTTATTTATAAGGTAGTTTTTTAATTTTTATTATAAACAACAAGAAACGTACATTATAATTATAATTACATTCAGTTTTTTTCCTGTCCAGTAGCAGAATTTTCACTTCTTCATCTAAGTCCAGATGATCTACTTTCTATTAAACAGATCTTTATATTTAACATTTGGTAACATTTTTCTGGTATTATGCTGTCTATAAAATCTCTAAACCTTATTCCTCTTTTCCTAGGCTTCCTCAGACATCTTCTCATAAATGAAGGATTTTATGGACTATGGTAGACATATTTATACCCTATACCACTATGGTTTGGGTATAATGACTTTGTGCTGCTGTTTGTAACTACCAAAAATATTTAACCTAGACCCATCTTTTATTATACCGATCGAATCAGAATTACTATCTTATTCGATTTAACGATGTCCGTCCGTCCGCCCGTCCGTCCGTCTGTGTGTCCATGTAAACCTTGTAATCAAACAGCAGTTCGCAAATATGAATATATATTGATGAAATTTGGTATATAAGCTTCTATGGGCCATAGGATGAACGCTATTGAAATGGGTGAGAATCGGTCCATGTTCACACCTAGCCCCCATACAAATGACCCTTATGAAATCGACATAAATTGCCATAAGATCCAAATTGTCATATAGATCTTACTCAAATTGGGTTTGTATGCCTTTATTACATCCGTTAATGAGTAGTTCAAAAATAATGCATATGTGATAACTCTTAGTCATAGGCCCCATATAGAGCTGATTTCCGATCTTCACTTAAATCTATCAAAAAACATAAATATTGCACTGAGTCTTCTCAAATTTTGTTTGAATATATTTTTGCAAAAAACAAGAGACTTTACCAAACATGGTCAGCATCGGTCCATTTATCTGCAGCCAAAAGAAAAAATAAAAATCCCACTCAAATTTGGTTTATGCTTATTATCTATGTCCAGTTAGATGGGCCTAAGAGATAGGGTCTCTAAACGCATGGTATAGGGTACCGTATAGTCGGTCTAGACCGACTGTAATTTTCCTACTTGTTTTTAATGGGTTTTTGGCTGTGTAAATTATTGCAGTTACCTTGATATAATCACCAAGTTTTGTAGCGACAATTTGTTGATTGCACGCAAGTTCTTCGATGATTGTTTTAAATCTTGAAACACCCGTTACTTCAGATGCTGCTTCGGGTTCTCAAAAGAATTATCTTAATGTATTCAAATCATACGTATTGTCTAATCCCTGTTTTGGTTCATCTATAATCAACCCAAATCTCAGATATGTATCTTGAACATGTTTATATTTTAAACTTATTCACTCCTTTTTAATGTCGTTGTTTCTTATTCATCCTGTAGGTCCGAAGTCCAACCGATTTTCGTTATGTGTTATGTAATAACTCGTATGTTTGTATGTAGTGGTGATAACATAAACTCATATTCATCAGTATTATTTAATGATTTTCAGGGACTTGATATAATTGGCATGATATCGTTTGGCATATAATGCTGCACACACAATCCTTTTCATACTGCGATTCCGTTATAATGCGTTCCCGGGTACAATAAACAGTTAGAAAAAAAGAGCTAGAAAACTGAAAAGATCAAAAAAGGGCACAAACCTTATAAATCATATGCTTACAAACAAATTACAAATTTTTCACACCATTTTATACTAATAAGGAGAAAATTTTTGCCATTTATACAATAATAATTTTTGAATAATTTTGTTAATATTAAGAAAGTGTTCTACGGACGGCTCCAGGCAGGTGCAAAAGTGTATATAAGGTTAAAGAAGACCCGTTCATATTCCTCTAGGTGGTTTAGAATTCTTGATTCCTTTTGATTCCCAAAAGTACTATTCGTCTAAAGTTGAAATTTGAGAATAATATATTGCTTTAAAAAATATAACATACCACACTATATATGAACAATACGGGATCAAATATACAATTTTTGGAAGAATACAATCCTACTTAACACAAAATGGTCGTTGATATTTTGTGAGGAGTGATGATTTATTTTTGATCAAATTTAAAAAATCAATTTTTTTCTTAAATTTTCTAAAAAGTAGCATGCCACGCCCACAAATTTTTATTTTTTATTAAATACTTACATTTGGAGTCGTACTGGAAAAAATCCATAAATTTGGCTATGAACTGTAAACACATCCAACATTTTCTGCAGAAGTAGCGTCCTGCGACTATTTCCTGTTTTCCAACGTGAGGAAATGGGTCAGCGGTAAGGTATTTGGGTCGAAGAAAGAGATTATCACTGAAACAAACACCTATTTTGAGGATTTTGAGAAAATCTTTTATTTGGAAGCAATAAGAAATGGGGAAATACTGGACAAAATGTGTAGAGTTAAAAGAAAACTATGTTGAGAAATAAAATACTTTTTTGCCGAAAAAATATTTTTTATTCACAATGGAATATTTTTATAAAGAAGAATTCATCGAAAAATTTCATTGCTGAGATCCAAACACTTAATGAAGCTCAGATGAACATTATAAAAGAAAAAGAAAACTTTAAAAGGCTATAAAATCAGATTGAACCACCGAAGCGCTAAACCTTTTCTCAGGTTTATCTACACGCGGCCTATACATTCGTTGATTTCTACAACCATCTAGCTCTAAAACTATGAGCTCAGCATTCAAACAGTCGCTTTAATAAAGTAATATTGTTATCAATTATCAAATGCTGATACTGATATGAAGTTTTGATACCAACTGATGTAATTTTTTTATTGTTATCAACACACATAAATCAACCAAAAAATTTTGCAAGAAAAATCTTCTTAAATATCAAAAATATTGATCAAACAATCAAATCAATATCAATGGTTTTCCTTTATTGATATCAAGTTCAAAACACACACACAATAGACACACTTTAGACGTCAACATTCGAATTGCAGTAGTAAATCAATAATTTTGCAATAACAACCCTTGTTCGGTAGCAGGCAAAGAAACAGAGATTATTTGCTAAAATAATTTGCGATATCGCAAAAAGATCAGATGTCAGTGAATGGGCATGATTAAAGTAGTAGGTAAGAACAAAGAATAACAACTTACTTTCGATTCAAAATTAATGATAAATGTTTAAAATTTTTTCTTATACCAAAAAATTTTTTGCATACTTAATAATATAATTTCCCAAACTATATAATTTGCATATTTAACAAGTAAAATGATGTCCTACACGTTTTTGCTAAACATTATAATACAACCAAGATTGTTAACATTAGGAGACAAATAAGGCTATATTTTTCATAAAAATGGCTAGATGATGTTTGAAATAAATATGATAACTAGCAGATTCCAGCGTTCGAAATTCGAGTGCAATTTCTAGGCAACTTTCAACTTAGCCAATTCACAAACCAACACTTTTAGGTTTATTATTATTGCGAATGAAGATGACAAACTCATTAACAAACACATTAACAAATTTAATAAACATACACATAGCATGTGTATAATTTTATGTATGTGTCAAATTCACTAGCAGAATTTGGGGCTGGTTTTTCTAGAACTGTGGAACCAAAAATCAAGCTACCAAAAAAAAAAATAGTAAGACAAAATAAAACAAAAAAATTAAGGTTTTTGTATAAACGTGCTAAGGAATTTCAAGATTACTTTCCTTCATTTTTTTTTTTTGACTATATGGCGGTGAATTACAAATTTAGAAACAACAAAATTTCCATACAATTTAGCACACACAAAAAAAGGGTTTTTATGGTTAAAAAGTAAAACAGCGATGAAAAAAAACGAATACAATGTCGCGGTTAAAAAAAGTATATTTTACAACAAAATGACAGGAAAATGTCACACAAAAAGGAGACTTAAATAACTACAGCGCACTCTGTATGTCAATGTCCATTCCAGGCTGACATCAGTCACAGTGGGGCCTCTCAAACGCTAAGGTAAACAGTATGTGTTAGTAGCAACTTTAAATGCAATTTACTCAAAATAAAGGAAAAAATTTTAAAATCAGTAAATCTGGTGAACAGCTAAAAAGAAATACCATTCAAATAATATACGTTTGGTCAAAAGTGGGATAAAACGGTAGAATAAAACAAGTAAGAAAATTATAGTCGGTCTAGACCGACTATACGATACCCTATACCATGCGTTTAGAAACCCTATCTCTTAGGCCCAACTAACTGGACATAGAAAATAAGCAAAAACCAAATTTGAGTGGGATTTTTATTAATTTTTTTGGCTGCTGTTATGAAAAAGTTCATATCGGATGCTATATCTATATGGGGACTAGGTCCAAAAATGGACCGATCCTGATCGTGTTTGGTAAAGTCTCTTGTATTTTGCAAAAATATATACAAACAAAATTTGAGAAGAATCAGTGCAATATTTTTGTTTTTTAATAGATTTAAGTGAAAATCGGGAAGCAGCTCTATATGGGGCCACAGGGATAATTTTTGGACTACTCATTAATGGATGTAATGAACGCATACAAACCCAATTTGAGTAAGATCTATATGACAATTTGGATCTTATGAAAATTTATGTCGATTTCATAGGGGTAATTTGTATGGGGGCTAGGTCTGAACATGGACCGATTCTCACCAATTTCAATAGCGTTCATCCCATGGCCGATAAAAGCTTATATGCCAAATTTTATTAAAATATATTCATATTTGCGACCTGCAGTTTGATTACAAGGTTAACATGGACACACAGACGGACGGACGGACGGACGGACGGACGGACATTGTTAAATCAACTCAGAAAGTGATTCTGATTCGATCGGTATAATTAAAGATGGGTCTAGGTGAAATATTTTTGGTTGTTACAAACAGCAGCACAAAGTCATTATACCCAAACCACATAGTGGTATAGGGTATAAAAACGGTAACAGAAAATCGGCTAGCCTATTAATATTATAGATTAACAAAAATTTACGTATTTTCATGCTCTCTTTTAATTGAAAATAATTATTAAATGCAATCACCATTAATGTAAATACATACAATTATATTTTTTTTTTTGTTTAAGCCATTCATTCACATATACAAAAAAACAAGTATGAAAATTATAGTCGGTCTAGACCGACTATACGATATCCTATACCATGCTTTAGAGACACTATCTCTTCGGCCCAACTAATTGGATATAGAAAATAAGCATAAACCAAATTTAAGTTTGAGAAAAAGTTGATATCGGATGCTATATTTATATGGGGACTAGCTCGAAAAATGGACCGATCACGGCCATATTTGGTTAGGTCACTTACTTTTTGCAAAAACATATACAAACCAAATTTGGGAAAAATCTGTGCAATATTTTTGTTTCTTGATAGATTTAAGTGAAGATCGGGAAGCATCTTTATATGGGGGCTATGACTAAGAATTGTCCTATAGGGTTTATTTTTGGACTACTAATTAATGGGTATAGTAAACACAGACAGACTCAATTTAACCGAGATCTATATGATAATTTGGATCATATGGCAATTTAAGTCGATTTCATAGGTGTTATTTGTACGGGGACTATGTCTGAACATGCACCGATTTCATCAAAATATGTTTACATTTGCGACCTGTAGTTTGATTACAGTGTTTACATGAACACACAGGCGGGCAAACGGACAGAAAGTGATTCTGAGTCGATCGGTATAATAAAAGGTGGGTCTAGGTCAAATTTTTTTTGTATTTACAAACATCAGCACAAAGTCATTATACCCTGACACATAGTGGTATAGGGTATAACATCAAGCAAATAAACATGCATCGCTGATGCATACGAGTATCTACTCGGATATGGACATTAGGGTGGCCCTTAATAAGAAAAGAGTTCAAACTTGCGGTCGCACCCTCTAGAAATATGCGAAAAGCGAAAAAGTGAGATATACAAAGTTTTGGGCCAAATAAAAAACATTTAGAGGTGGCTCAACGCGATTGAAAATGTCAAGTGTGTTTTATATGGGGAAAATATGACTTTTTTTTTCAGATTTTACGAAAATTTCGTTCTATAGTTTATTTTTTTCGACAAATTGTTATATAATTCGGGATCAGTATTAAATTGTCTTTCCAAAAAGCTACAAAACTTCAAAATCAAATGAAAACTTGCCAAGAAATAACAAATGCCCCAGACCACTTTTGTGCCAAAAAAAAAAACTAGGTCGTGAAATTTGATGGCATTTTTTTCAACTTTAAGAAATTAATTAGAGCCAACATTTTATTTTAGTCTCTATACCTGTAAGTACTCAGATATGAAGTATTGTTTTATTACCACCTTGTTAACCTATTAAGCATTGAGACCGGAAATGGAAATTTTTTTTGATAAAATTTATAAAACTCCTTTTTCAAATTTTGAAAAATTTTCTTAAGCAAAATTTAAAAAAATTGATCTAGCTCTTAAAGTTCTTGTTAAGTGTATATTAAGGATAAACTGTGTGAATTTTTAGGTAAATCCCTATGCGCGAATTTTTTTGCCAAGGATTTTATTTTTGCGGATTTCGAGAAAAATGGAATTTTTGTAAAGTATTCTGTAAATGTTCTATTTCTAAATACTTTGTGTCAAAAATTCATCACTTTTCTACTTTTAAGAGTTGTATTTTATCCTAATAGCCTAGGGTTTCGGAAAAAGATAATATGACCGCATTAACCCTTTTGAAATTGGGGTGCTTGTAAGTGCTTTTGAATTTTTAGATGCGGTGCTTAAAATATAATAACCAAATGTGTAGAACTTCCGTTCCTAAAATATGAGATAAATCCGAGAACGTTAACCCATTATTTGCCAAGGCCAGGTTTGGATTTTACGATATTTTTAAATAAAAATTACCGAAAACGAGTTTTTATATTAAGCTCAATGAAACCACTATTTCGAATTTAAGAAAAATAATTCGGTTAGTTTTTATTTATTTAACCCTTCAGTGCTCCTGGGATCAAAATAATCCATTGTGATATATCTTTGGTGCAATTATCTGCGTATTACTCGCGAATATAAATTCAAACAACTTTTAACCAATTTTGTTTTAAAATTATTTTATGTATAAAAACTATCTATATTTTTCTAAATAAAATAACAAGACCCACAAATGACCCAAAGACCTAGAGACAATTTATTCAAAAGAATATGAAATATAAAAT
This sequence comes from Cordilura impudica, assembly GCA_963682025.1. Taxonomy (NCBI): domain Eukaryota; kingdom Metazoa; phylum Arthropoda; class Insecta; order Diptera; family Scathophagidae; genus Cordilura; species Cordilura impudica. The sequence goes on along the minus strand of OY821519.1, from coordinate 44,448,820 downwards.
TAATTCTATTTATTTTGGTGTATGTAAGGATGATTTAGTGTGTGATTCAAATTGTTTTCTGTAATCACTTACGACTTGCACTAAGTATTGCTTTTCTTTAATTTTATATTATTATATTAATTGTATATTTCATATTCTTTTTCACACAGTTAATCTCTGACATGCATTTAACAAGACCTTAAAGAGCTAGATCAATTTTTTTAAATTTTGTTTAAGAAAATTTTTCAAAACTTGAAAAAGGAGTTTTCAAAATTTTATCAAAAAAAATTTCCATTATCGGTCTCAATGCTTAATAGGTTAACAAGGTGGTAATAAAACAATACTTTATATCTGAGTACCTATAGGTATAATGACTAAAACAAAATGTTGACTTTAATTAATTTCTTAAAGTTGAAAAAAATGCCATCAAATTTCATGACCTAGTTTTTTTTGGCACAAAAGTGGTCTGGGACATTTGCTATTTCTTGGCGAGTTTTTATTCGATTTTGAAGTTCTATAGCTTTTTGGAAAGACAATTTAATACTAATCCCGAATTATATAACAATTTGTCGGAAAATTAAACTATAGAACGAAATTTTTGTAAAATCTGAAAGAAAGTCAAATTTTCCCCATATAAAACACACTGGAAATTTTCAATCGCGTTGAGGCACCTCTACATTTTTTTTTTTTTTTTGATTAGCCTAAAACTTTGTATTTTTCAGTTCTTTTGCTATTCACCTATTTCTAGGGGGTGCGACCGAGAGTTTGAAACTTTTTTGTTCTTCATATACAGCCCTGTTCTTGAAACGTTGTTATTTGAATAAGAGTGAATTTAAAATCACATGAAATAGAAATTTTGGGTTTCCTGAAACCACTGTTTTTATTTATTTAATGGAAACATATGTTTGAGTTAAGAACCTTATGTTTGAGTTAAGAACATATGTTATCTAGAAACCGAGGTGCCATATGGTTCTTTATTCAGTTTCACAAAAAACTTTTAAGTATTTTGTGCATGTTTTTTCTTAAGTTTATAGAAAAAGTATAAAGAAAAATATTTTCTTTTAAAATAACAACTTATTTGTTCATTTAATTGTTTTTGTTCCTCAATTTCATTCAATTAAAAATGACTTTTCTATTTTTAAAAAGTTAGGCTTCACCAAAAAAAATTTCGATATTCAAATAAATTGGATTTGACTGGCATCACTACTGTTTCGAACATATGTAAAAAATAAAAATATGTGATTTGATGAAAAAAAATTTTTTAATTCCTTTATTTGCAATAATTTGTGCATAAAGAATCTATGTTATAATTGAAAAAATTATAATGGAAAATAGATTGTGTAAATAAAAAGTTTTTATTTTAGTTATAGAACAGCATCATCGCAAAAAATGTGTTTTATTAACATCGACCACTTATTACGAGTTTTTTTTTAAATCAGCGCAAAATGTAGACGTTTTTTAAAATCGTTTTTTTTTCATAAAATTAATGTCTAATTTTTTAAAATAATGACAAGGTTCAATAAAAAACATGTTAGAGTTTAAATATCAATTAGTTTTTTTATCTCTTAAGACCTGCTTAGTAGAAAAAAAGGGCATTTGTTTTGATTTCACAAAGCCTTTTCTATCGAAAAAATCGAGAAAAATTATTCTTATTGAAATTAGAGAACAGCAAAAAACTCGTAGATTTAAAAATTTTTTCATTTACGAGTTTTTTTTTTTGTGATAGTGGTTTCAAGAACAGGGGTGATACTGAAGGGCCACCCTAATGGGCATGATCAATTAAGTGTAAACATTTTGCAATATTTTTAGATTTTTATATGAAATTTTATTGGAGTAACTGAACATTTTACGTGCGTCATTCCTAGCCTATTGGGACTAGGGACTCCAAATTCAATTTCCCAGGTAAATAGTTTATTTTTTGGATGAGCGAGATTTCAACAAGAAAGGCGGATAGACGGACATCGTTATATAGACTCGAGTAGCTATACGGATTAGGAAAATATATACTTTCTGGGATCAACATAAATTTTTTCACAAGTAACAAATGGAAGTACAAGCTGATATATTCCCTCTGCATACTGATGTAGAAGTTTATAAAAACTCTGAATAATTGAAATTCTATCTTACTAATAAATTTGCATAAAACATACAATTTCTTGCCACTCTGTAAAAGAAACATGCAACAAAATTGCAACACACGCAAAAGATCATTAATATCTTATTATTGTTTGGCAAATGATCTTACTACTCGACATAAACAATAGTTATCACCACGTGACCCAGCATTTTAAACCCTTTTAAATGTGTAGTTAGCACCTCACCACTTTGTGATTGTCGCAAATCGCACATTTGCAATGCTTTTTATCTTCATGGCAAATATTTTGGCAAAGGTTTCATTGAGAATTGGGGTTGTCAATCGAAAAAGATGCTCAATAAAGTTGTCATTTATTGACACAATGATCAATACATTTTATTGGAAGTATATGAACTTTATAAAGATCTATGAAAAAGAACAGAAAATAAAGTAAAAATAAATAAAGGATTGAATCTTATATATTTTAAATTAAGTTAAATTGGCCATAATTACGCAATATCTGTATCAAAACCATAACGTTCATCTGGATAATGCTTATGGAAAAGAATCAGTATATTAAAATGTTGCCGTAAAAAGTTTCTAGACGAACGTTAAAATTTCATTTAAAAAATTTTTTTAAATTATTTAATTTCATAATGTAAGTATTGCTAGAAAGCAATACAACAATTTTAGAAATATGTTAATTTTCCTTGAAAAACATCATTAAGTAATAATGCAAATAAGAATCCCAAATATTCCATTACATAATGATTGATTTAAATTCTGACGTGTTATCCATAAACCGCTTAAGGTCATTTGGATGCAACATATTTGCATTTTCCTTTTTCTTCAAAATTGATAATGGGTTTTCTTTCTAAGACGAAATTTACATAAGACTTTTTCATTTCTTTCATTTCTGGGTTACAACACAACCCTTTTGTGGGTTTAACAATGATCCTTTCACCACTAAGCATTGTTTTGGTATGTAAGTCACGTTACAATTTTCATATTCTTCGAGGGTGAAATGTTTTCTGGCTGCCTGCTATCGAAGATCATCACTCAATCTGTGGGTATGTCTTGTTAGCATATCTATGGTAATTTACATAAAAAGGAAAGTTTTTCTATGAGCCTGGGAACAATAGCACCAATATCTGATGCTGTTGTCAAGAAAACAATATTGAATTGAATCAATATTTAAACAAAAAATATAATAAAGTTATTAATTGACACTTAACAAACAATAAATGAAAGATAGATGTCTGGGATAAAGGATCAATAAAATATATCATATAGGAAACTTTTATAATTAAACGAAAGTTTTGTAATTGAAAACTATTATCGTACTATTAGTTTTTTGAGACAGAAATTTACAGTGCCTGGAAATTAAATATTTATTATAACCATGAAAATAGACCAAATCTTATCTTTCGAGTTCTTGGAAGCAGCAAAAATCCGTCATAATAAATTCAAGAATATAAAACCAAATTTCAATGAAAAATTGCCAACTAATTTAGTTCACCGCCAAAATTTTGCATAGAGAATACAATTAGCTACAAAAATAAAAAAAAATAAACATTTTTTCATTTTGAATATAGCACCATTTAAGATGTGCCAATCTAAATTATTTCACCTTCTGCCTTTGACTAGTAAGATATAGTAGCACGACATTTTTAGGATATCTTAAAATTAGACCTTGATTGACCTTGTAGGTTTATGTGTTTCGCAGAATTACAAGTAGTCCATAATGTGCGATGTTGATTTTAAAAATTTCAGTCGCTTTAATTTTTAGTCGAATCGACTTAGGTCAAAGGAATAACAAAAAAAGTGTTCTTGTCTTTCTTTTTTGTAGAAAATATGTTAATTTATATAAATTAAAATATAAACAAGTATACCATGCGTTTAGAGACCCTACCCCATAGGCCTAGCTAACTGGACAAAGAAAATAAGCATAAATCAAATTTGAGTGGGATTTTTATAAATTTTTTTGCCTGCAGATATGAAAAAGTTCATATCAGATGCTATATCCATATGGGGACTAGGCCCAAAAATGGACCGATCCTGACCATGTTTGGTAAGGTCTCTTGTATTTTGCAAAAATATATACAAACAAAATTTGAGAAGAATCAGTGCAATATTTTTGTTTTTTAATAGATTTAAGTGAAGATCGGGAAGCAGCTCTATATGGGGCCTATGACTAAGAGTTGTCCCACAGGGATCATTTTTGGACTACTGATTAATGGATGTAATAAACACATACAAACCCAATTTGACTAATATTTGTATGATAATTTGAATCTTATGGCAATTTAAGTTGATTTCATAGGGGTCATTTGTATGCGGGCTAGGTCTGAACATGGACCGATTCTCACCAAATTCAATAGCGTTCATTCTATGGCCGATGAAAGCTTATGTACCAAATTTTATTAAAATATATTCATATTTGCGACCTGCAGTTTGATTACAAGCTTTACATGGACACACTGACGGACGGACGGACGGACGGACGGACGGACATCGGTATAATAAAAGATGGGTCTAGGTCAAATATTTTTGGTAGTTACAAACAGCAGCACAAAGTCATTATACCCAAACCACATAGTGGTATAGGGTATAAAAACAAGTCAGACAATTATAATCGGTCTAGACCCTATCTCACAGGTCCAACTAACCAGATATAGAAAATAAGCATAAACCAAATTTGAGTAACATTTTTATTAATTTTTTTGCTTTCAGATATGAAAAAGTTCATATCGGATGCTATATTTATATGGGGACTAGGTCGAAAAATGGACCGACCATATTTGGTAGGTTACCTGTTTTTTGCAAAAACATATACATACCAAATTTGAGAAACATCTGTGCAATAGGTTTGGTTTTTCATATATTTAAGCGAAGTTCGGGAATCAGCTTGATATGGGGCCTATGACTAAGAATTGTCCAATAGGGATTATTTTTGGACTACTGATTAATGGATATAATAAACACATAGAAACCCAATTTTACCGAGATCTATATGATAATTTGCATATTATGGCAATTTAAGTTGATCTCATAGGGGTCATTTGTATGCGGAGTAGGTCTGAACATGAACCGATTTTCACCAATTTCAACAGCGTTCATCCTTAATTTCATCAAAATATTTTGATTACAAGGTTTACATGGACACACAGACAGACAGACGGACAGACGGACGAATGGACATCTCTAAATCGACTCAGAAAGTGATTCTGAGTCGATCGGTATACTAAAAGATGGATCTAGATCAATTATTTGTGGTAATTACAAACATCAGCACAAAGTCATTATACATACGCTGACCACATAGTGGTATAAGGTATAACAAGTTAGAGCGTTAAATTCGGCTGTACCGATTTTTGATACCCTCCATTTGTGTCTTAAACTAAATATTACTACCAATATTGGGTACGGCTACCACTTTAAAACTGTTGCCGATACTGAAACTTTAAATTTTAATGCTAATTAAATTTTAAGTTATTCACCCTTATTCTATTTGGCGTCGTCAACACAAGACAACGTCGTTTTTTACCGTCTGTTGTAAATCGGTATTCCCATTGTCGATATTGACATCTATCGATGACTGTCAACATATTTTTTGTATTCTGTAACAAACTTTGACGACGACGCTGCTTTGAATTGACTCTGATTTTGTCGTCAGTATTTTTGGTGTTGAGTTTAACTTGATTACGAACAAATCCGAGTGTAAGGCTACTGGAGGCGGCATATTTACGCAGCTGACACTCAGCCCCTTAGAGGAATCTGTGGCGAATCTGCTCCAATTTCAAAAGCAAATAAACCCTGAGGGTGCTGTTCAGGGAGCCAAATGTCAAAGCCAAAACATAGAACACGAGATTCTAGAAATAGCAGATTCGGAATTATCATCGGGAAGAAAAAACATTTTTTTAATATATGTATTTATTTTTTTCAAATAAAATTGTTTCAACGAAAATTGTAAATAAAATAAATCAGCTGACACAAATATTAGATATGTGTGTTGTATTTTATTAAAATTATCGATAAACAGTCAACGTCGTATTAAGACTCTTAGGGAATACCAAACTGGTGTTGATGTTGAGTTAAAGTGATGTTGACTTAAAATTGACGACGATGTTGACGACGCCAAATAGAATAAGGGTGATTGCCTTTCTATTATAATTTCTTGTTATAAAAAACAATAATCGTATCTTCTATAGAAAGAATTAATTACTATCTCAAAAATTGCATTATTTTTCTGTTACTAGAGTACAAAACCTATAAGTACTTAATAGAACACCAATGAAATTCATATGTAACTGGTATTTATTTAAACTGGTACTTTTTAAAAAAGGGTACTATTTAAAAAGGGTACTTTTTAAAAAGAGCACTATATAAAAAGACTACCTTAAAAAAGTGTACTTTTTAGTAAAAATGGTACTTTTAGAAAAAGGATACTTTTTAGGAAAAGGTGTACTTTTTTGAAGAAAGTATACTTTTTTAATAAAGGATAATTTTTTTAAAAAAGGGTACTTTTTAAATAAGGTAATTCTTAAGGTACTTTTTTATGAAAATATACTCTTTAGGAAAAAGTACTTTATTAGAATAGGTACCTTTTGAGAAAATGTACCTTTTAAGGAAATACTAGAAATCGCCTAGCTTATTAATGTTATAGATACTTTTGAAAGAAAGTATTTTTTTAGGGATTACATTTTTTCTTTCAAGTTTTCGATTTTTTTTGTTATATCGAGATAACGATAAAAAAAATTGTGGCAATACCTGCTTAAGCTAATGTGACAAGTGCAGTAAAACCATGCATACACCCTTATGAAACAAATGCCACAACTTCAACGACTACAGCAGCATAAACAATTACAAACAATTCTTATTTTTTTGAAGAGTTTTTTATTCTTTCATTCATATCTCGTGAACCATTGGACCGATTTTGATGATTCTAAATAGCAACTCAATCAGGATGTTGGTAAACGATATTAAGCAAAAACAAAGAGTCTTGCTTAGTTATTCAGGGTGTGACGGACAGACGGTCATCAATTTCTCTTGTTATGAGAATTAAGAATATACATTAGGGTTGCCCTTAATAAAAAAAAGTGTTCAAACTGTCGGTCTCACCTCCTAGAAATATGCGAATAGCAAAAAAAACTGAGAAATACAAAGTTTTGGGCCAATCAGAAAACGTTTAATCGTGGCGCAAAGCGATTGAAAATTTCAAGTGTGTTTATATTGGGAAAATATGACTTTTTTTCAGATTTTACGAAAATTTCGTTCTATAGTTTAATTTTTCCCACAAGCTGTTATATAATTCAGGATCAGTATTAACTTATCCCTTCAAAAGGCTATAAAAATTCAAAATCGAATAAAACCTCGCCAAAAAATAGCAGATGCCCCAGACCACTTTTGTGCCAAAAAAAAACTAGGTCATGAAATTTGTTAAAGCCATCATTCTTTTTTGGTCTCTATACTTATAAGTACTCAGATACGAAGTATTGTTTTATTACCACGTTGTTAACTTATTGCGCATTGAGGCCGAAAATTGGAAATTTATTTGATAAAATTTTTAAAACTCCTTTTTCCAGTTTGAAAAAATTTTCTTAAACAAAATTTAAAAAATGAATCTATCACTTTAAGGTTTTATGAAATACATGTTGCAGATTAACTGTGTGAATTTTTCAGTAAATCCCTCTGCCAGAATTTTTTTTGACAAGAATTTTATTTTTGCGGATTTCGAGAAAAATTGGATTTTTGTGAAATATTCTGTAAATGTACTCTTTCTAAATACTTGGTATCAAAAATTCATCATTTTTCTACTTCTAAATATTATAATTTATCTTAATAGCCTAGGGTTTCGGAAAAAAAGAATATGACTCCATTAACCCTTTTGGAATTGGGGTCACATATGACCCCAAACTAATAAAAGACAATTTATTCAAAAAATTTAAATATTTTGTAAGTGCTGTCCAATTATAATTACCAAATATGTAGAAGTTTCGTTCCAAAAATTTGGGATAAATCCGATAACGTTAACCCATTATTTGCCAAGGCCAGCTTTGGATTTTAAGATATTTTAAAATAAAAATGGCCTAAAACGAGTTTTTCTATTAAACTCGTTGATACCACTATTTAGAATTTAAGAAAAATAATTCGGTTAATTTTTATTTATTTAACCCTTCAGTGCTCCTGAGATCAAAATTATCCATTATGATATATCTCTGGTGCAATTATCTGCTTAAACAACTTAAGTCATATGTCTAAAAAAATAGGACGTTTTTTGAAATTCACTTTGATTTAATTTTGTAATTTATTCCATTAAGAGTAGTATTAATTTAATATTACCTTTTACATATATTATTATATTTGAAATTTACTTTTATTTAATAAACTATTTAAAACTGGGAAATAAAATTGTAGAAGTTTCAAAACTTGTAGGCGATATTGAAGATAATATAAAGCGACCGATTATAAAAAATCGAAAAATGTCAACCATTATAAGTAATGGCATATTCACCGATTGACCTGAAAAAAATTTTTTTTTGGCGTTTTTTTATCAATATCCACCAAATTGGTGGGTGAGACAGCAAGAAATTCAACTATTACTTTATAACATAAAGTAATTTTATAACAAAATTGGTTAAAAGTTGTTTTAATTTATATTCGCGAGCAATAAGCAGATAATTGCACCAGAGATATATCACAATGGATAATTTTGATCTCAGGAGCACTGAAGGGTTAAAAAAATAAAAATTAACCGAATTATTTTTCCTAAATTCTTAATAGTGGCATCAACGAGTTTATTAGAAAAACTCGTTTTAGGTCATTTTTATTTTAAAATATCTTAAAATCCAAAGCTGGCCTTGGCAAATAATGGGTTAACGTACTCGGATTTATCCCAAATTTTTGGAGCGAAACTTCTACACATTTGGTTATGATATTTTAAGTGTCGCATCTAAAAATTGGACAGCACTTACAAAATATTCGAATTTTTTACATAAATTGTCTTTTATTAGTTTGGGGTCATATGTGACCCCAATTCCAAAGGTGTTAAGGAAGTCATATGCTTTTTTTCCGAAACCATAGGCTATTAAGATAAATTATAATATTTAGAAGTAGAAAAATGATGAATTTTTGATACCAAGTATTTAGAAAGAGTACATTTACAGAATATTTCACAAAAATCCAATTTTTCTCGAAATCCGCAAAAATAAAATCCTTGTCAAAAAAATTATGGCAGAGGAATTTACTGACAAATTCACACAGTTAATCTGCAACATGTATTTCATAAAACCTTGAAGTGATAGATTCATTTTTTAAATTTTGTTTAAGAAAATTTTTTCAAACTGGAAAAAGGAGTTTTAAAAATTTTATCAAAAAAATTTCCAATTTTCGGCCTCAATGCGCAATAAGTTAACAACGTGGTAATAAAACAATACTTCATATCTGAGTACTTATAAGTATAGAGACCAAAAAAGAATGATGGCTTTAATCAATTTCTCAAAGTTGAAAAAAATGCCATCAAATTTCATGACTTAGTTTTTTTTGCCACAAAAGTGGTCTGGGGCATTTGCTATTTCTTGGCGAGGTTTCATACGATTTTGAAGTTTTATAGCCTTTTGAAAGGATAATTTAATACTGATCCCGAATTATGTAACAGCTTGTCGGAAAAATTAAATTATAGGACGAAATTTTCGTAAAATCTGAAAAAAGTCATATTTTCCCCATATAAACACACTTGAAATTTCAATCGCTTTGCGCCACGACTAAACGTTTTTTGATTGGCCCAAAACTTTGTATTTCTCAGTTTTTTTTGCTATTCGCATATTTCTAGGGGGTGAGACCGACAGTTTGAACACTTTTTTTTCCCTCCATATAACGAAGGGCCACCCTAATATACATATATATTCTAAAGGGTCGCCGAAATTTATTTGATGCGTTACAAACGAAATTCATTTTTCATATCGATTTTAGTTCTTTCTATAAAAAACAATAAATAAGATTTTATAATAAATACCGGTCAAAAAAGAGAAGCAATTAAATTTAAATTTAAATGGTATTATAAAATAAAAGTTAATTACACTTTGCAATGGTCCGAAAATTGTTGTACAGTGTAATTAATAAACAAAAATCGTCTTAATCATACAAAAACTGTCTTTGTATGTGTATGTATATGTTTATATGTGTGTGTGCTTATTTATAAAAATTTTATATATTAAAATATTCTATAAATATCAATTCTAAATTGTAGATTTCGCCAGAGACTTAAAATGTACATGTTTTTAAACTACATTTTCTTAATACACTTTCTTTTAAAGAATATATATTTGTCGGTAATTTACAAGTAACTAGTATAAAGATATTCCAGATACATAACGTTTATAGTTCAGAAGAATAATTTGAAATATTCGCAGGAAAAAAACATGGCCACTAAGTATAAAATACAATTTATATACAGTTCCTCCATCGAATAACTGGACCAAACAAATTTTTATTTTACTTGAATAAAATTACTTTAAACACTAATTTTGATTTCTTTTTAAATTAAAATAAATTTATTAATACAAACAAGTTTCTAAAAAAAAATAAAAAAGGACCTTTCATAAACAAATACTCGTAGTTTAGTCATAATAATCTGACAATATAGGCTCACTTCTTTAATTTTTATTAAAAAAATTTTCAAAAAATGTTGGAGCATTTTTAGGATATCGATAATTGACATAAGACATAAGAACAAATAAGAGAACTACAGTCGATCTAGACCGACTATACGATATCCTATATAATGCGTTTAGAGGCACTATCTCCAACTAATTAGATATGGAAAATAAGCATAAACCAAATTTGAGTGACATTGTAATTAATTTTTTTGCCTTCGGATATGAAAATTGTCATATCGGATGCTATATTTATATGGAGAATAGGTCGAAAAATGGACCGATCCTGACCATATTTGGTAAGGTCACTTATTTTTTGCAAAACATAAACAAACAAAATTTTAGAAAAATCTGTGCAATATGTTGGTTTTTTTGATAGATTTAAGTCAAGATCGGGAATCAGCTTCATATGGGGGCTATGACTAATGCCGTTTTCTTTTCTGACAAAAAATGTCGTCCTTTTTTTGCCCTTTTTTCGAAAAGTGTATTTTTTTTATATATTCTGAATTAAGAGCAACCTTATCTTATATATCAATCGAAAGGTTTCAAAGTCGAGCCCTCATAAATCACAATTCGAGCCATTGACTTCTTTCAGGTCATAGTGGGAGAATATATCCCCATTGTTCCTCTTTTTTGAATATTTTCACACTATGACTACCAAGAGGATAATAATCATTTTTTTTTTTGTATTTATGAACACAGCACTTTGAGATCTTTCGATTGATATATAATACAAGGTTGCTCTTAATTTAGAATATATAAAAAAATACACTTTTCCAAAAAAGGGCAAAAAAAGGGCGACATTTTTTGTCAGAAACGAAAACGGAATAAGATTTGTCCTATAGAGTTTATTTTTGGACCACTGATAAATGGTTGTAATAAACATACAAAAACCCAATTTGACCGAGATATGAAAATTTGGAGATTATGACAATTTAAGTCGATCTCAAAGGGTCATTTGTTTGGGGACTAGATCTGACATGAACCGATGTTAACCAATTTCAATAGTAGTCAATAGTTCAATATATATACCAAATTTCATCGAAATATATTCAAATTTGCGACCTGTAGTTTGATTACAAGGTTTACATTGACGGACGGACATCGCTAAATCGACTCAGAGGGTGATTCTGAGTTGATCGGTATGGTAAAAGATAGGTCTAGGTCAAATATTTTTGGTATTTACATATATCACTACAAAGTCATTCTGCTCTGACAACATAGTGGTATATGGTATGAAAGAGGCCGCTCAGATTCAGTAAACGAAACAATTTTTTATTCGACTGTATGGGAAGGAAAACCTATGAGAAAATATAGCTAAAATAGTAAAACGATTTTAAAATGTATAAAGAATAATGTTGAGTGGAAAATAAAAACAGATAAGTATAAATTAAAAATGTTAATAATCATAAAGACGCATTATTTAACAATTTAATAAATATCCATTTAAAATGGAACATTAGCTCCGAAAATTTCTGCGAGCCCACATGGAGACTTCGGCATATTGTGAAACATGAGGAACACTATATGAAACAGTGATTTACATGGCCGAATTATAAAAAAATTAAGTTATAAATATTGAAAATTACATGTAAAATTTGCTATTAAATTTATTTTTAAACTATAAGTCTTTTGCAATGCGATAAAATGCGTAAAGTGCAGAATTTCAATTAAGACGGTTGGGTGCTATTGAGACCTATACACAAAAAAATATAATATATATTTCCAGTTTTTTTAATTGAAATAAACCATAACACAAAAAAGAACCTCAAAAGTTAATTTTTAGTTTGATAAGTTAATTTTTATTTTAAGTTGATAAGTTACATAAAATTTAGGCAAATAAACATTTTTTAAAGGCGGTTAAAGTTGAATGTGAAACTAACTTTTTAAGTTAACAAAAATTTAAATTTTAGATTTTACAAAATTTTACAATATACTTTTTATTAAACCATACAAAAAGTTGTCTTTTATACAAGTTTTTAGATGAAGTATTTTTGTTTTAGTATTTAAAAAATAATAATTATTGAAAATTGTTATCCCTTCAATAGTCAGGGCTGCCACTTTGATATTGTGGCATTTTCCGGTGCCAAAGTATTTGCTTGATGATGAAAAAAGGAAATTATTTAAAATAAGAAAGTCCTCTTCGTGGCCAAATTTTTTGTTTACCAAGTTGGTATTTAAAAATCAAAAATTACAGCTCAATTAGGATTAAGAATTTTTAAATTAATCTATCAAACAAAAACTTTAATTAACAACTTACAAATGGTGATTTTCGATCCGATGAATTTTTTTTTTATCGATTAATTGAATAATTTTTAAATGCATAAAAATATCAATTTATATGAAATCCAAAAGTATATGGTAACATTTATTACATAATATTGACTTGTTTAACAAAATAAAATCGATTAAATTTAATTTTTAAAAGATTTTTTTTCAAAAGCAATGAATTGCATTTAAATGAAAAATAAAAATATATGCATATGTGACTTGATCTAAAAAGAAGGGGACTTACGGGCGAAAACAAGATACCGAGGAAACAGGTAAAAATTAAAATATTAAACGTAAAATGGACTCCTAAAACATTGACACCCAAGCTCCCTTTTCATAAGCCAGTTTACATATGTATGTATATGATCTCAATGGAATTCACGTTTTTTTAATAATTCGTTTGAATTGTTTTTGATTTTAAAAAAATTTCACTGCAATTTTTGGAATTTCTTTTTATACCCTATACCACTATGTGGTTTGGGTATAATGACTTTGTGCTGCTGTTTGTAACAACCAAAAATATTTGACCTAGACCCATCTTTAATTATACCGATCGAATCAGAATCTCTTTCTGAGTTGATTTAACAATGTCCGTCCGTCCGTCCGTCCGTCCGTCCGTCTGTGTGTCCATGTAAAGCTTGTAATCAAACTGCAGGTCGCAAATATGAATATATTTTGATGAAATTTGGCATATGAGCTTTTATACGCTATTGAAATTGGTGAGAATCGGTCCATGTTCAAACCTAGCCCCCATACAAATTACCCATATGAAATAGACATAAATTGCCATAAGATCCAAATTGTCATATAGATCTTACTCAAATTGGGTTTGTATGCGTTCATTACATCCATTAATGAGTAGTCCAAAAATGATCCATTTGACCCCATATAGAGCTGCTTCCCGATCTTCACTTAAATCTATTAAAAAACAAAAATATTGCACTGATTCTTCTCAAATTTTGTTTGTATATATTTTTGCAAAATACAAGAGACTTTACCAAACATGATCAGGATCGGTCCATTTTTGGACCTAGTCCCTATATAGATATAGCATCCGATATGAACTTTTTCATATCTGCAGCCAAAAAAATTAATAAAAATCCCACTCAAATTTGGTTTTTGCTTATTTTCAATGCCCAGTTAGTTGGGCCTAAGAGATAGGGTTTCTAAACGCATGGTATAGGGTATCGTATAGTCGGTCTAGACCGACTATAATTTTCTTACTTGTTTTAAATATAAATACGGGTATGATCTCAATTTATCTGTTTTTTTATTTGTATGATTATTTATTTTAATTGTATTTGTAGTTCAAAAACAAAATTAATGTAGTGTTTTATAATTTCTCCTTCTATATATTTTATTTTAATTTTATATTTTTGTTTGTGTGAATTGTAATATTTTGAAATTTCTCTTTTAATTCGCTATTTGATAGTTCCTGATCGGTCAATAAAACAATTTTTGAATTTTTTATCGACCAAAGAACCCTTATAAATGACAGACCTATTTAAATTAAGTAACTTTCTGCATCTTAAAACGATTGTTAATGTAAAAAAATATGGAAGAGGACTTAATTTTTTAATCAACTGAAATAAAAAAACCCGAACATGAAGACATGGTTTATAAAACAAAAACCGTTAAAGCTTAGAATTATTTTAGACAATAACTAGATTGTTATCTTTTTTATTTCTTAAAATATTTGCAATAAATAGATAATAAAAAAAAAAAAAATAACGTACCATTATTAATAAAAAAAAACATATTACGCAGAGCCATCTAACGGTGGTTAGTACTGTTCGAACTGGCAATAGTAAAGAAATATTGCCACCTTTGATTAACTCACCCCCTAATTAAATAACAGCTGTTTCATACCAAAATCTGGCAACAATTTACGAATCTCACATGAAAATAAACACGTACACTCATAGGCAAAAGAAAAAGTGATGAAAATTAAGTGAGAAAATAACAATTGTTATCAGTTTTAAAACAAAATTAGAAAGTAGTAATTGTTTAAAAGCCTAACAACAACCTAAAATAAATAAACTCACCCCGGCTAAAAACAACAAACTCTTCGCTAAAGGTACAGAAATATCAAACACTGACGTGTATATTAAACAAAATAAAATAAAAAGAAAAAAAAAACAACATCCAGGGGGTGTATTCATCAAGGACGGCTACAAAAACAAACTGTGTTTGATTCATAAACGTAACTTTCACTTAAATTAAGAAGCGATCAAAGAAAACCATATCGTTGTGATCATGTCGTTGATACGTTTTTTGGCCGATAAGGCTCCAATAGTTGTGGCCCTGTTACTTGTGTGTCTCTATGGCTCACAATTATCATGCGGTTATTTTACGGCCTACAATACTGTAGATAGTAAAAATTGTTTTTGTGAGGTAATTTAACATGTAATTAATAATACTGTATAATAAAAATTATCGTGGATTTCTTCCTCAGCTGGCTGGTTCTATTAATGATTGCACCTGTGAAGTAGATACTGTGGATCATTTTAACAATATCAAAATATTTCCCCGTCTCAACAGTTTGTTGGTTAAAAACTATTTTCGTTTTTTTAAAGTCAATCTACATCGGGAATGTCCCTTTTGGCCGGACGACAGTAAATGCGCCATACGTTTTTGTCAGGTCCAAAATTGTGAAGAACAAAGTATACCCAAAGGTTTAATAGAAAATAGAGAAAATGATATGAAACCAACTCTACATAAGGTAAGTTTTTGTTTTCATTATTATTTCACAAATTTCATTACAAATATCTTTTAATTCATCATCAAGCACCTATCAAAATTTTATATTCAGATGTGGGCGTTTGTAACTAATATTCTTACTTTTGTATTGTACATAGTTAATTATATGCTTTTGCTCGCGTGGCTTAATTATTTTTGGTTTTGTTATGTTTTATTTGTGGCGTGCTATTTAATTCTTATCTAATATTGGGGTTTTTTTTTTATTTCAAGTAGCTATTGAATTAGATAAATCATTATCAGGTTTTATTGTCTCTTACTTATTGGCCGCAATATATTCATATGGGCTTATGAAAATATCTATCAATATGAAGGCCTCCCCAAAATTAATTTGACATGCTAACCAATTTACGGCATAACTTTTTTATTATTTCTGAGCCAGATAATTACAGGACTTGCTAAAATTTGTTGTGATCTAATTATGATAAGATTTAAGTCATCTGTATATATTTTGAGGCGCTTAAAGTGTTCCCTTTAAATATAAAAACACCATCTTTAATTTATTTCCATACAAAATAAATTCATAACAAACTCACTAAAATTTGTTACATGTTTTTAACTACTATCATTGTCTGTTTATTTGTTTGAGGCAACTACCTGTTTATGTACAAAATTATTTAATAATTTAATAATAATTTAATAATTATTTAATAATTTTGTACATGATTTCGCGGTTAACCAGAGCAAATAAAAGCATTTCTTTAATTATACCCTATACCACTATGTGGTCAGGGTAAAATGACATTCTGTTGATGTTTGTAACTACAAAAATATTTGACCTCGACCCATCTTTTTTATACCGATCTACTCAGAATCAATTTCTGTGTCGATTTAGCGATGTCCGTCCGTCCGTCTGTCTGTGTGTCCATGTAAACCTTGTAATCAAACTATAGGTCGTAAATATGAATACATTTCGATGAAATTTGGTGTATAAGCTTGCATTGTAAGCATATAAGGTGAATGTTCTGACCTAGTCCCATACAAATGACACCTATGAAATCGACTTAAATTGTCATAAAATCCAAATTATCTTATAGATCTCGGTCAAATTGGTTTTGTGAATGTTTGTTACTCTCATTAATCTGTAGTCCAAAAGTAAACCTTATAGGACAATTCTTAGTCATAGCCCCCATATAAAGTTGCTTCCCGATCTTCACTTAAATCTATTTAATAATCTAACCCATAAAAACAAAGTTTTTATTAAAACTCTTTCTTTCCTTATGCATATGAGTTTTGAATATCTCCGTGACTGTGTGTGACTGTGTGTGACTACCTTAAAATTAATATTTGGCCACAACAAGTCTATGGACAAAGTTTCATATCCATCGGATGAGGGGAAGTGGGGTTTTAATCTCTGACTGTGCGTGACAAAGTTAATCTTTTTCACGGCAAGTCTATCGACCAAGTTTCAGATCGTTCGGATAAGGGGAAATGGGTTTTAGATAACTACGTGACCTTGCGTGACCATGCGTGACTGTGCGTGACTAAGTCTAAGTTATTGTTTTTTTGCACAGCAAGTGTATATTCCAAGTTTCATATCGATCAGATGAGAGGAAATGACATTTAGATCACTCCGTGACTGTGCGTGACCATGCGTGACTGCGTGTGATTAATTCAAAGTTAATCTTTTTTTCACAGCAAGTGTATGGACCAAGTTTGATATGAGGGGAAATGATATTTAGATCACTCCGTGACTGTGCGTGACCATTCGTGACTGTGCGTGACCATGTGTGACTGTGCGTGACTAAGTCAAAGTTAATCTTTTTTCGCAGCAAGTGTATCGACCAAGTTTGAGATCGATCGAATGAGGGGAAATAACTATAGTCACTCCGTGACTATGCGTGACCACGCGTGACTGTGAGTGACTACCCCAAAATTAATCTGTAGTCACGACAAGACTATGGGCCAAGTTTCAGATCAATTGGTTAAGGGGGAATGGGGTCCACCAATGGCAAATAAACAGACAGACAGACAGGCAGACAGAGAGTATGAGTTAAAAGAAAGAGTTTAAAAACAAAAATATTGCACAGATTTTTCTCAAATTTGGTTTGTTTATGTTTTTAGAAAAAATAATTGACCTTACCAAATATGGTCAGGATCGGTCCATTTTTCGACCTAGTCCCCATATAAATATAACATCCGATATAAACTTGTTCATATTCAAAGGTAACAAAATTGGGCCAAAGAGATATGGTCTCTAAACGCTTTGTATAGGGTATCATATTGTCGGTCTAGAATTTTGTCGTAGGTTTTTATTTTCAAATAAATTACACGACAATATGTTTTTTAAACTTTTATTTAATGATTATTTATTTTAAAACTTATTTTATTTATTTAATATTTTTTATACACGTTTTATAAATTTAATATTTTATTATGATATCATGTCCTTGATATAAGAATAAGTCACAAACTTTTAAAACGTTCGCCTTCGCTTCCGAAATCAGACTCTGGCGTCATTTAATTTACAAGTCTTCTTATACTAGTCAAAAAATGGAAATGTAATGTAAAAGAGTTAAGCTACTGATCATGATTGTGCATGTCTTTCTATTTACTCTTACAAGAAAACAGCAATATAAAACTGGGCATGCAGAATCATGATTTACCCTTGGCAACAAGTAGAAAATAAAAGATCAATGCTTTTACCCAGTAACCAACTTTATATCAAAACAGGTTTCTGTAGAACAAATTTGGGCATGTAGAATCATTCCACTTCTCTTACATATACATTGTGTGTGTAAGAAAGTAGACATGATTGTGCATGGTTGATCACATTTAATGTTCTCACTTAGTAACAAAATATTATTTCAAAAACAGGTTTTTCATATAACAAAACTGGGCATGCAGAATGATTTCACTTCTCTTATATACATATTGTGTATGCAAGAAAGTGAACATGATTGTGCATGGTTAAACATGATTATTGCTTTACGGTTAGTTACAATACAAAACAAAATAATATTTGTATTGCTACAAAAATATATGTATGTAAACTAAACAAAAACAAAACAATGATCTTAATAAACACTAAGTAATAATAATAATAAGGGTATTCCAATAGTATTGTATACGTTTGTAAATGAATGGGTTTATGCATATAACTCCCCCATTGTTAGATTGACGCTCCGAGGAAATTTACTTAAATGTATAAATAAATTGTATACATTTTGCTATTCAATAATTATTTTTTTTAAGGTTTTTTATACACATTTTTGTGTTTACATATTTGAATATTTTATTACATAGTAGTACAACTTATAAAATTTTTATTAAAAGTTACAAATTTTTATTTCGAAAATAGAATTATTCCATTTTATAATTATATTATAAAAAAATTTATTTTTAATACATATTAGTGCTTTTTTATGATATATCTAGCATACATATATGTATAATAATAAAGCAAATTAAGTTAAGTTTGTTTCTGGAAAGGAAACACAAAAAGTATGTCGCCATTCAATTCAATAAAATTTTTTCTTTCTTTTAATGTGTTTGTTTTTGCAGAATTTTAATTTTACAAATAGTTATTTTAAATCCTTTCTTTATAACTTTAGAAAAACTTGGTGTATATTAACAATATTTATATATTTCTTTTTTTTTTTTTTAATATAAAAAAAATGTTTTTTGTTAATGAATGTTTCTTATATGAATATATCATTATACTTACAAATTAAGAATAATTTTAAAATGAATTTCAATAAGAAAGTATTGATTAATTTATTTATTACCCTTTTTTTCATTTAATTCATAATTTTCACTCATAAAATTAAGTATTTTTTCGTTAAATTATTGAAATTGATTTTGTAATTGATTTTGTTCAGAATATTGAAGATATTACTTATTTTTATTTATTTTATTATATTTTATTAATTTTTTTTTTATTAAAAAAAAATATTTTTCATTAAATTAATATATACATATACGTATTTTTTTTTCATTTAATTCATGATTTTCGCTCATGAAGTTAAGTATTTTTTCGTTAAATTATTGAAATTGATTTTCGTAATTGATTTTCTTCAGTGTATTGAAGATTTCACTTATATTTATTCATTTTGTTTTATATTTTTTTTATAAAATGAATATTTTTCATTAAAAAAACATATAAATATATGTACGTATTTTTTATTTAATTGCTTAATTCATGATTTTCCCTCATGAAATTAAATTTATTTTTATATTTTTTTGCTAATTAATTCATTTGATTGGAAAGGTGTTTCTTTCTTTTAATATGAGGTTTATAATATTTGTGTCCCGTTTGAGTTATTACGTGGTCATCGTCAATTTTATTAACGCTAGCTTTTCGAAATTTTGCATGGTTTTTACCGCCTCTTAAGCTTTTTAAATAAACCTGTCCAGTTTGAATCTCGCAGTCCTCACGATTATGATTTAGGTTAGATATTGACTTTTCCTTCGATTTTATTATTAGTTCTTTAATCTTTACGTAATCCTCAGCTTTTAATAGACCGTTTTGAAAATCAATAGGTTTACACCCTGTTGTAGAGTGTATTGTATTGTTGTAAAACTTAATTACCTTATAAATTTTCTCCTCAACAGTGTCACTGCCTCTTTCAGGATCATATCTGAGTAGACGAATGTGCTCATTCATTGTGTTATGAAGACGTTCTACATCTGCATTTGAATTGTGGTTATTGTTTGAAGTAAAATGTATTTCGATTTGGTTTTGACTCAAAAATTCGATCAATGGCAATGCCTTAAAACCTAACTCATTGTCAGTTATGATTTTCTTAATATTCCCTACAATACTTAGATATTGACTAAGTGCTCTTTTGAATTCTACCCATGATCTGTTTTGAATTTTTATTGCTTGTGCAAATTTAGAAAATTTATCGATTATTGTTAAAAATAGCGTTTTCTCTAGACTAAAGAAGACATCAATATGTACTATTTGACCAGGTCCACAGCCTAACACAGTCGTGACAACTTGACAGCTGTCAAAAAAGTAAACACGAACCGTATGGCTTTGTTTACCTTTTTTGTCTTAGAATTGCTCTAACAAATTTGAGAAAGAGATTAAAAAATAAAATATACAAAATATAATGTGTGCAAGTGAACAGCTACACATGTTTGTAACCAGCATAAAAAAACAATAATATTGGAAAAAATAGTGAGTATTTGCTATTGATAAACATTTAAAAAACATTAATAATATCGAATTATCTGTTTTGATATAAAAATATGTATAAAAGGTGTATATTAAAACCCATAGCTTGTGATTTGTTTTACGTAAGACAATTAGATTCAACACTACTCAAGCCAGGGCCGAAGGAAAAGCAAATATTACTATTGCTGGCACAACAAAAGGCGGCCAAGAAGGAAGAAGCAAAACAACGATGATGAACAATATGAAGATGCTGGATAATGTAGCCGGCATGCTGGATGGTGAAGATTCGAAATTTTTGCAATTGAAAAGAGGCAAAAACAACGAAACGTAAACATGCTGCTGGTGATGAAAGTAAACATGATATTAAGAATTGTTTCCGTTTTGTGTTTGCCAATGATAAAAAGCTTCACATGACTCTTTTCACAATATGTACG
This sequence comes from Cordilura impudica, assembly GCA_963682025.1. NCBI lineage: Eukaryota > Metazoa > Arthropoda > Insecta > Diptera > Scathophagidae > Cordilura > Cordilura impudica. The sequence goes on along the minus strand of OY821519.1, from coordinate 44,427,529 downwards.
TCGCGTTAATCATTTAATCAACGCCAAAAACAACAATTTCAACTTGGAATGTATAACTTGTTTGTGGGCTTTGAAAATAAAAAATGTTTATGTAGATGCAGAGAAAGAAAATGAATTGAAACAAAAGTTGGAGGCTCATCGTCAACGTTTGTTGAGTTTATCGAAAAAAGAACGCAAACAACATAAAAAGTTGGCTGAGTTAAAATAGGAGTTGGATGAGACAAAAGCCAATTCTAAGGTTTTGAGTGACATTTTGGAGGGTTTTGCTGATGCTTGTAAAAATTTGTTTTAAGACAATTGCATACAATACTACTCAACCTGGACCATTGGTCCAGTTGCTGGTGACGAAACTTTTTGCAAGTTGAATTGTGGTATTGTATTATTGTTTTTGATTATGACTTGCATGTAGAGTTCGTGTAATGCTTCTCATCGTAATTTGTCTGGTAATATTCCCATCACATTGGGTACTATACCGTTAGCTTCATACATAAAACATTAATTTTCTACTTTTTTATTCCTTTAAGTAGACGGACTTGTACACATTGGAATGAAGTTAATGGAGGATTTAATTTTGATAAAAGTAAACAATAGAAGCAACAAAATCAATACGAATAGAAAAAATGTAAGTTGGTGCAATTGGCGGTATGGTCAGAGTGGAATTGTTTTAATTTAATAAAATATGTGAATTATATTTTCAACAGCTCGAAAGCAAATAAATCTTAGTAAGAGAGAACGACCAACCATTAGCAGAAATGGTAGCGCAACCTACATATTCCACAAAAGCCCATCAATCCTTAAACAAATTTTAATATATAAGAGAAGTATGAAATAAAAAATGTATTTGTAGATTTCCGCCGTTTTTAAACATGATGTCCCCAAAATGATGACAATGTATGCTCAATTTATGAAAAGTAATATATAGATCGCTTAAAACGCGTAAAAAAGTCGAAAGTAAAGCCAAAACTACAAATGGCTAAAGTTAAACCTCTAACTACAACATTAGTTCCTTTTGATTGCTTTAATTTTAAACTAGCATTTAATGTAAATTTTTAATTATCTCTGCATCTATGCAAAAATAAAACGAAACTACGGGCATTTATTTCAAAACTAAAACAAAATGGTTTATTTGAAAAACTTTTTTGATACTTTAACATAATGAAATGTATATATTTTTTTTGCATTTTTCGATCTAACTACACAACATAGATTAAAACATAAAAAAATTTTTTCAACTGACGTAAAGCACATTTATCAGCAGTACATTTGGCAATTCGATATTTTCTACCGAAAAACTTATACGGTAACACAAACACGTCGGCCATGAGTTAATTTTTCGGGTTTGCTGAAAATTAAAAATTTGATCCCATGTACAAGTTAAATGTTAAAGCATAAAAAATAACATAAATTTGGCAGTTTCAGGTTCTTATCCAAGTAGTTCCCTTATTTGTAATTTTGGCACCGAATTGCTAAATTGTTCAATTTCAATACGCATCATATTATAGTAAACCAACCACACAGCATCTAAAGACATATTCGAGTTTAAAAATATCGCACCTGCAACAGACTCGAAAACATCACCTAATTGATGCCTTTGGTATTTTAACGTCTTCATAATATTAACCTCTTCGTTTACACTATAACCATTTTTCGTATGAATACGCACAAAACGATCAATAGCTTCGTTACGACCTGAGACAAGTGTCTAAAATATTTGCGGTTTTCATGCCTTACAGCTAATTACGCAAATACGGTATTGTTAACTAAAGCAGATCTCAAATCGGTTAAGGCTCCAGGTGAATGCTGCCTAGGGTCTTCATACAAAAGCCTTATCAAATAATCCAATACAGCATCACCCAGAATTCTAAACACAATCTATTGGGAGTATGAGGCATAAATAATGGCTTGCAACAAGTACGATCTTCCGCGGAATTTACATTTCAAAGCTTGTTCAAATTTCGTATAACCCAGCGCTTCTTCACCATTGGGTGTATAGTGTAGCAGTGGAGATTTGGACGAAGTCTAAGAGCCATAAACAGTAACAATAGTCAGGAAAAGTACTACTAGGTTCACTAGCTTCTTTAGCACCATATGCTATACTCCAAATAAGGTTTCAACGCAATCAGCAACAGATTTATCTAAACGAGAAATAAAAATTAGTTTTATTTATTTCCAATATATTTTATTTATATTTCGAGTTTTAATGAAATTACCTGGAATACTATTTTTCTATAAATTTATTTACTGTAATGTGTTATGTTAAACACACTCACTTTAATTACATTATTTTGTCAGCAAATATCAGTTATAATGTAAATCTTATTTAACACACTTATTTCAATTTAGAATACAATTAACTGCAATAAGAACGCGTTAATCTGTCCACAGAAATTTCAATTTGTGACAATGAATAAGCAGAAACAAATAATAAAAAAAAAAATACAACGTGTATAAGGGTGACAGCATATTATATTAATATAGTTGTTTCCTCTGAAAGTGGTTGTAAAAATATTATGAAAATTTCTGTAATTCACAAAGAAAAATGTAGATGTCGCTAGTGTGTGTCTGGACTGGTTGGACGGTGACCAGGTCTGTCAGGGGTTTCAGTTATTTTAAACTTTTGTTTTATGGGATTGCGGTCATATTTTTCTACATTGCATATGTGACAATTGTTAATAAATTGTTGAATTCTTAATTTAAGTTTCGGGTGATATATTTTCCTTCTGAGTTGTTCAAAATTTTCATTAATTCCGCGATGGTTATTTCTCTGATGTTCGTTTTTAATTAGTTCATGAATATCATTTTCATTCAGAATGTCATCAAGGAAATTGTTGCACTTTGCAATTTTTAAGTAGCAAGTTTCCGAAAAATATTTTAAAACGGTTTCTCTAAAAATTTCATATATAGAATCATCTTCGATGTAAATGGCATTAACTCTTGTTGGGTGAAAATAATTTTTTATGATACTTATCATGTCAGTTTCACTGAAACTACTTGCAGTTATTATTTTTCTAGTGTTTTTAAAAATCGCTTTATTTACTATTTTTAAAGAAGCAGAATTTGACTTTTCTATTATTATCTGGTTTTTATATACATTTAATGGAAAATTGCTTTTTGATATTACATTTGGTTGTGGTTGGTGAATCAAATTTATCTGGGGTTCAATACGAGACAATGCATCTGCATTCCCATTTTTTATTCCACGTTTATAAAAAATTTTGTAGTCAAACTCTTCCAATTTCAACCTCCATCTTATTAATTTCGAATTTGGTTCCTTAATCGAAAAAAGCCATTGCAATGGCTGATGGTCTGTTTGTATAATAAACTTCTTTCCAAAAAGATATGGGCGAAAATATGTTACGGCCCAAACCACCGCTAACAATTCTTTCTCCACTGTGCTATAATTAATTTCATGCTGATTGAGCGTTCTGCTAGCATAGCAGATGGGATGGTTGTCCTGAGACAGTTCAGCTCCCAATGCGAAATTACTTGCATCAGTGTTTAAAACAAATTCTTTATTAAAATTGGGATAAACAAGAATTGGGTCATTGGTGAGAAGCAGTTTCAACGTTCTGAAGCTTTCTAAGTAATCGGGATCATTTATATCTATTTTAGCATCCTTTTTGAGGTATTTAGTCATCGGTCTGGCGATTTTCGAATAATCTTTCATAAACTTACGATAGTACCCACTTAGTCCTAAGAATTGTTTTATTTGTTTCTGTGTTTTTGGTAATGGATAATTTGTTACACATTCAACTGTTTTTGGATTGGGTTTTATACCGTCCTGTGTTATCAAATGACCTAAAAATTCAGTCTCCCTTTTCAGAAACTCGCATTTATCTATTTGAATTTTTAAATTTGCGTCCCTTAATTTATTAAAAACGAGTCGCAGTGAGTTCATGTGTTCCTGGAGGGAAGTCGAATAAACGATTATGTCGTCTAAGTATACTAAACAAACTTTATTCACTAATTCACCTAGGATATCATTCATGAGCCTTTGGAATGTGGCTGGAGCGGTCTTGAGTCCAAAAGGCATTCTAAGAAACTCATAGTGACCACCTTCTACTGAAAATGCTGTCTTGTGAATGTCCTTTTCGTCAATTTCAACTTGGTGAAATCCTTTCGCCAGATCTAATGTAGTATAATACATACACCTACCAAGTTTGTCTAAAATTTCATCAATATTTGGAATAGGGAAACGATCGTCTACTGTCTTTTCGTTGAGCTTCCTATAGTCAACAACCAGTCGCCATTTTCTTAACCCGCTAGCATCATCCTTTTTCGGCACAATCCATATAGGAGCAGAATAAGGGGATTTTGAAGGTCTTATTACCCTACCATCTAACATTTCTTGAATTTGCCTTCTCACTTCATCCTTATGCACATAAGGGTATCTATAGGTTCTTGAAAATACTGGTATATTATCTTTTGTAATAATTCTATGTTTGATTGCGTTTGTAAAAGTTAAGTTGGAATTTGTTTTATAAAATAAATCACTATAGTGGTTCAAAATACATCTCAAATTCATTTTCTCTTCGCCATTTAAGTGGTCCATTCTAATTTTGTTTATTAAAAAACCCTCACTGTTATTTTCTTGAAGCAAATTGTCGTCAACTAAGTGGTAATTATCGGAGGTAACCGGCCACGAATTGTTTTCGTTAAGATATATTACGTTTGCGCATTTAGCAGCTGTTTCTAATTCAATTTTAAAATTATGTGTATTGTATATTCCTTCATTAAAAATTGTTTCGCCACTATAATTGCGATGTTCTATGATATGGACTAAGCCGCGCTCAATATTGGTAATTAAACTAACTTTCTGAGATTTTGGAAATAATATAGGCACAATTTTATTGTTTATTTTTATTTGGTTATTATCGTAATCTATAACAGCGTTATAGGTACGTAATATGTCGTTTCCTATAATTCCATCGTAATCGTCATGAAATTTACATTCTATTAATGTCATTTTCTCATTCATATCACCTAATTCAGAAAACATTGGTATTTGGTAGATTGTGTTAGAAATTATCTCACCTTGTAGGGTTTTCAATGTTATTGTTGTTGAATCAATTCTCCATTTAGGATTACATAACCCCGGATTTACAATTGAGTGAGTGGCTCCAGTATCCACTATAAATTTAAGTTTGTTTTTTAATACTATATATGGTAGTTCACCGGAGAGGCCGGAAAACGAAAATTTTGTGCCATGACATTTTTAGTTTGATGACTTGAATTTTGAACGTGGCTGGGGTTGTTCACATGATTGGTCCGTTGTGGACTTTTTTGGGAATTTAATAGAGAATTTTGAGTGACAGTATTGTTCAAGTTAGATTGTGGCATATTCTGTGCTACTGACATGCTTTCGTAATTAACTGGAATATTGTAGTTTTGAAACATATTAATATCCATCGGCTCTGGGATTGGTTGTTTAGAACAAAAATTTTGATGGGAATTTGAAGAAGTATGGTTAAAATTTTGACCGTTATTTCGATTATAATTTGGGTTATTGTGGCTATTACTGAAATGATTATTATTCCGTTGATATCCGTTGTTATTATGGAATCTATTGGGATTATATTGATTACTTCCATAAAACGAATTACTGTTATAACTAGTTCCCTTTCCGTTTGAATTGAACCGTGGATTACTGTTTCTATTGTCTCGAAGTTTTTGATAATTGCGGTTATTATTGTTTGTACTGGGTCGACTCATATTTCCATTTTCAAAGTTACTCTTCTTATCGTTACTTCCGTATTCAGCATATCCCGATGTAAAAAGGATATTCATTGCTTCTTCGAGAGTATCTGGATTCCTACATGCCAGTATGGTCTTCATTGGCTCAGGTATTTTTTCTTTAAAAATATTGAGAGAAGTTCTCATATTGTTCCTAGCGATTTGCTCACTATTTACATTTATCCCTAAATCTGATACTGTCTTGTTGTTTAAACTTCGGAGTTTGTCTTTAATATTATTGTAAAAATCAATCACATTTGTTCTAAAAACTACAGATCGAAGTTTGTCGTAAAGCTGTTCTACACTTTGGCTTTCTCCAAAATAATTTATCAAAACTGTCTTAATTTCTGACCACGTTTGCGCTTGAAAATTTATTTCGATAGCTTCCTTGGCCTTACCCTTAAATCTACTTTTGATCAAATCAATAAATAATTGTTGGGAAAGTTCGTCGTATTGTATAAAAAGGGGATTAATTCTATCAACAAGTGAAATAAAGGTATATAGGTCTGTTTTTTCACCTGAAAATTCCGGCAACCGTTCCAAAAAGCTAAGAGGATTTAGAGTAGACGGTAAATAAGGAATACTTTCCTGTGCCATTTTCACTAAACAGGTTATACTACTTTCACTAAATAAAATTATGATTTTCGATGACCGAATTGAAAAAGAACACAAGTTAATTGTTATATATGTGATGTTATATTAAAAGAAAGAAACAAACCTTAACGTAGGGGAAAAATGTAGATATAAAAAAATATTTTCAACCAATTTACGGGTAATAATTGTTATATTGTTATAAAAGAAATTATTACATAAATACTTATAGTTTAATGCAGCTTTCTCCTTGTATGATGATATTGTGCCTTCAACGATAGCGTACAGTCATCCTTCTATGATGTTGTTGTGTCTTCACTGATATATTTTGTTCGATGATCATAAACAATTTGTTTTTATTATTTAGGTGTCGAAAGTTTCTTTTCACTTGCTATATTTTCATTTTATTATTAAAGTTTTTCAAAATTTATATCCGTTTTTTTTTTTATAAAAAATTTTCCTTTTTCTTAAATTATTTTCGGGAATGTCTTTTTTTTATTTGGGAGTGTTTTCTTTCCTGTTATTTCAATCTATATAGTTTTTTTTTTTTTGTTTTTTTTGTTGGAAGCAAACCAATATAGGGATTTTTTATTAATTAGAAGCACTTTCAATATTGTAAATAGAGTTTTGATTTTTATTATTAATATTGTTATAAAATTTTTTTATAATAATTTAAGTGTCTTTTTATAATTGTTCAAATTTTTATGTTTAATTTTAATCTTGTAACGCAAAATTAATTTTTTTTTTCACTTTCTTTTTCTTTGAATTGGGTTTAAAAAAAAATGTTTTTATTATTTTAAAAGTTTAATTTTCAGCAAAATAAATAATGTTCAAAAAGGTATACCCTTTTAGACATTGAAATGTCAAGTATCCTTATTAAATATCAAACTCACAAGGATACCCGGGTATCCTACCGACTGCGCCAATTTTGTCGTAGGTTTTTATTTTCAAATAAATTACACGACAATATGTTTTTTAAACTTTTATTTAATGATTATTTATTTTAAAACTTATTTTATTTATTTAATATTTTTTATACACGTTTTATAAATTTAATATTTTATTATGATATCATGTCCTTGATATAAGAATAAGTCACAAACTTTTAAAACGTTCGCCTTCGCTTCCGAAATCAGACTCTGGCGTCATTTAATTTACAAGTCTTCTTATACTAGTCAAAAAATGGAAATGTAATGTAAAAGAGTTAAGCTACTGATCATGATTGTGCATGTCTTTCTATTTACTCTTACAAGAAAACAGCAATATAAAACTGGGCATGCAGAATCATGATTTACCCTTGGCAACAAGTAGAAAATAAAAGATCAATGCTTTTACCCAGTAACCAACTTTATATCAAAACAGGTTTCTGTAGAACAAATTTGGGCATGTAGAATCATTCCACTTCTCTTACATATACATTGTGTGTGTAAGAAAGTAGACATGATTGTGCATGGTTGATCACATTTAATGTTCTCACTTAGTAACAAAATATTATTTCAAAAACAGGTTTTTCATATAACAAAACTGGGCATGCAGAATGATTTCACTTCTCTTATATACATATTGTGTATGCAAGAAAGTGAACATGATTGTGCATGGTTAAACATGATTATTGCTTTACGGTTAGTTACAATACAAAACAAAATAATATTTGTATTGCTACAAAAATATATGTATGTAAACTAAACAAAAACAAAACAATGATCTTAATAAACACTAAGTAATAATAATAATAAGGGTATTCCAATAGTATTGTATACGTTTGTATATGAATGGGTTTATGCATATAACTCTAGACCGACTATAATTTTCTTACTTGTTTTTTATTTATTTTTTCCCTTTTACTTGTTTAATGCTTATTTTCTATTTCCATTAAGAACTTCTCTAGTAGGATTGGGATCTGACCTTTTTACCTTTCTAGGGTGTAAGATTTAGACTGAATATAAATTTCATACTTCTTATGTAGAAACTTAATATTTAAAAATGTTTTCTGATTGAAATTTTTGTAGAAAAATCCCTAATTTTAATATCCATTTTCAGATAGGAAAAGGTATTTCAAATCACTTTTCGTTTTAATAACAGCAATACAAGTGAACAAATTAAGACCTTCCGAAATTATTTCAAAAATCATTTGAGTCCGATCACAGGTTAGATGTGTAAACATCTGGTAATTAAAGATTTTTTATGTCACTTTTTTAAAATCAAGCGTCATCTATGTGTCACTTATAGCAAACAACTGCAGGGGCTCTGGTTATAATTGTGGGGTTGTTGAATTATGTATATGTTAAACGTTTATATTGTGAAATGTTTAACGTTTTACCGCAAAGGGTTGTTGAATTAGCTGAAACAATTTTATATCATAATTTTTTCACCAATACAATCTTAAGTCACACCGATTTGTCTTACGGCTCACATGTTACACTGTATTTGTGATTGTATTGTGAAATAGAAATTTACCCCCCTGCACGTATAGATGTTTACACATCAAAAATAAGTTATTTGTAATGTAGAAACTTGCTTAGTGCCAGACTTTATTCAATAAGTTTTAATTAGCATTGCGTTCAAGCCAGATTTCTCGGTATTGTGACAATATTAAAATTTTAGCCTTTTTTCTCGGAAATATAAAAACTATACTTCTATCCAGGGAGCAAAAAGAAGAGTGATTTAGAATTTTTTTTTTTTTTTTTTTTTTTGCAAAAAACGATATAAGGAGTGAGATCGAAAAAAAAATTGTAACATACATAAAATGAAATGTAAAATGTAGGAAACTAAAGTTTAGATATTTTTATTTAATTGAAATTGTTTAAAGCTTACACGCGCCATTAAAACAAAATTTGAATTTTAATTACAGTATTAATTGCAATATGTCTGAAAAATTACGTAAAATCTAACAAAATATTTTAAAATATATAAATGTTTATAATTCCAATTACTACCTTACGGACCTTTTCTGGATACCCTTCTGTTAGGGATTTTATAGAGGTTTCTCTTACTTTTTTGGAACAGGTAGTCCATCTCTCCATAATATCTTCCACATTTTGGGGCGCCTTTTTTTGCTCTTAAGCTCCCTTTTCACAAGAGCGCAATATCTCTCTACTAAGCTCCGTACATTTTGGAAAATTTACCTCCCTTGTTACAATACCCACAATCCTGTACCTCTCAAGAGCGCCCTGATCGTAGTAGCAGGATGCCAAATCAGGACAAAAATATGTGAACACATTGTGTTGGCTTACCGCCAAACTTAACAGTTTTATTTGTATATTTTGGGACTAGTCTTTTTCCCTTTGGTCGTCGTGCAAACGTTGTTCCATTGTAACCTCTTAAGTTTTACTTGGAAAGTGAACAGCATACCAATTCCGCCTTGTCCAGTTCATGCGTTCTTTAGCAAAATTTATGCGAGCCAAATGATTTTTCATGGATATCAGTGGTTTCCTCATATGACGCTAACAACCAAGATCTGCCTCAATGGCTCGTCGGGAAACAGTTCGAGTACATATTTTTAGTTTCAGATTGTTTATGACCAGTTTAGGTAGTATTTTTGAACATTTTTTAAACTTTCTATTAAATTATTCGCCTAAAAGTTGATTCGTCCGTCACCTTTTCACGATATTTCTTGCTAATTTTTGAAATTATGGATTTACTCATAGAATATTTCCCACAAATTTTCTTTTGCTTAAGACTAGCAATAAAATCATCTATTATTCTGATTTTTAACGCTTCACTAAATTTTATTCTTACCATTATTTTATAATAATTGAAATAGCAGATTTCAGCACTCGAAATTCGAGTGCAAATTCTAGGAAAATTTATTTTTTCATTTAATAAAGACCCTAAAGTTATGCTTCACAATTCAACTCATTTTAAATGAAGAAAACAAACTCAACACATTAATACAAACACATTAATAAATTTAATAAACACACACATAGCATTGTATAATTTTATGTATGTGTTAGTAGCAACTTTAAACGAAAAAATATTCCAGACGATGAAAATCTGTAAATCTGGGAAACAGCTAAAAAGAAATACCTTTCAAATGATAAATTTTTTGTCAAAATCGGGGTAAAACTCTGAAACGTACATCGGTCACAAGAAATCGCCTTGCCTATTAATATTATAGATAATTATAGTATTAAAAGATTTAAAAATACAATGGTATTTCTATACATTTACTCATACGATCTTCTATTTTTATTGTGTTAATCAAATCTGATACAGAGAGTTTAAAAATTTTCCATTATTTTGTCATATCTATTGTTTTTTTTAATTATATTTTTTGCAATTTTGTAAAGAATTATTTCGCAAAAAGATAACATAATTTTAGGAAATTATTAAAAAAAATTCAGGTGGAAAATTTAGAATTTTATAAAAGTTTTCAATGTATTGTCACGCATTGTGTATTTATAATCTTAAAAAAATGTCATGATTTGAAGGCCCAGTAAAGCAACGAATACAAAAAAATAATGGCGTGTGTAAAGTAGAACTTTAGTCCGTAATATTTCAAAACCTTTGTTGACATTAAAGTTTCATGTTAAAAAACACAATTTAAAGGTAAATATTTTTGTTTGTCTTGTGTTACATATAAGTGCTATCTATAAATAATATTCAATATTTATTCAAGTGTAAAACTACAAACTACGTATTTTTACATTTAAATGGCTTGAGAAAACTACGCCCACATTTTTATATTAACAATATCTTATAAACTAATAAAATTGTACAGCTTTTTATTCATCATCACCTCTCCTCCCATAAGTTTTTAAAAACGTGAATAATAATAACAAACAAAACATCACGTATATTGTTGTATGTAATGTAAACAAAAACATTTGTTTCAAAATTGTTTGATATTATAGTTTGTTATATTGGAGCAGGTAAAATAGTATAACTCTTTGCTTGGATTCTCATTGCATTGGTTTCACAGCAAAGGTGTATGAATATAACTTTTTACCAATCAAACTATCTACAGCTTTTGGTTACTGATGAATGTTGGTGACTCGACCTGAAACAGCTGTATAACCTGTCATGCAGAATATAGATAATTTTTGAAACAAATGTGCCAATGTTTTTGTTTTATTTTAAAGTAAAAACATTTGATCTTGATCCTGATTTGAAACTCCATCATTAAAATGATAAAGAAAATAAATGAAATAAATAAAAAAGCAATTTAAATCGTTCATAACTTTTTAGTATACCAAAGAAGCCCAGGCAGGTGATTGTTCCAATGCTGATGATTTTAATAGTTTACTTGGTTTCCTGGATACCAGCATAAGTGCTCAAGCCCACAAAGAATTTGAGCTGTGGGCAAAACACGATGAAGCCGAAGAAGATTTTTGTATAGTCGATGATAAACACGATGGTGCCCAATATGTCGATTTACTTATAAATCCAGAACGTTATACAGGCTATAGAGGCGATTCGGCACATCGTGTTTGGAATAGTATTTATTTGGAAAATTGTTTTGGCACACAAAACAAAACAAATTCATTTACCGAATATTTGGCACAAATTGACTTGCACAACATGTGCCTGGAACAGCGTGCTTTTTATCGCATCATCTCTGGTCTACATTCAAGCATCAATATACATTTGTGTTCGAAGTATTTACTCTCGGAATCGAAAGATTTCTTAGATCCGCAGGGTGTATGGGGGCCAAATGTCGAAGAATTCAAACGAAGATTTAGTCCGGAAACAACGAATGGTGAAGGACCCCACTGGTTAAGGAATTTATATTTTATATATTTAGTAGAACTGAGAGCCTTAGCAAAAGCAGCTCCTTACTTGAGAAGAGAAGAGTTTTACACGGGTATTTTGGAAGAAGATCAAGAGACAAAAATGGCTGTTAATGATCTGTTAGCAGTAATCGAGTTAGTTTTCATGTTTATTAACAATTTCTTTTAATCTTTAATACTTAAATATTTATCTTTTTTCCGCAATTTAGATCATTTTCCAATCACTTTGATGAGAATGCTTTGTTTGCCGGTGGTCGTCAGAGTATAAAATTCAAACATGAATTCAAAGAAAAATTTCGTAATATTTCTAGAATCATGGATTGTGTGGGATGTGATAAATGTAAATTGTGGGGCAAATTACAGGTATGTTGAATATTATATTTTATTTATTGGCTTTGTTGAACTAATTTCAAAATCTTTATTTTTATTTTAGACTCAAGGTTTGGGTACAGCTTTAAAAATCTTGTATTCCGAGAAATTAAATCAAGCCACTGAAAATGGTGTATGGAATAAACCCCACATTGAAGCTGATCCCCTATTTAGGCTAACACGTACTGAAATAGTAACTTTATTTAATGCATTCGGCAGGTTTGTTTAATATTTTGAGCACAAAAAAGTATTTGTTTTTTTAATATATTTTCCTTTATTGTGTTTTCAGGCTCTCTAATAGCATTTATGAAATGGAAAGTTTTAGAAAATTTCTTAGATAATAAAAAATCCGTTAGTGGTATAATTAACTGTTTTTGTTGATTCCTTTAGGCATTTTTTTACTTAATTTTAATAGTTATATAATCACGTCCTCTAGTACAATTTTTTATTTTGCAAATATCCATTTCAGTACCTACTTCGTTTTATATAAACTTAATTTCCAAAAAAATAATTTATTTACATCTACTTTTGTGGATAAAAGAAAACAAAAAGAAGGTTTCCCTTACTCAACGCTGGCATGTTAGTTGTATTTTTTTAATTAATAATACAAGAACAAAAGACAAAACAAAGAAAAAGAAATAACATATTTAGAAATTGACAACTGTGTGAAATGTTAGTTATTTTTAACATTTTATTTTTTATATTTATACACCCCAAGTTAGTATCTAAGTGTATTTATTTTTTATTTGAATAAAATAAGTTAACAAATTCTTAATGTATTAATAATATTTAATATATACACGTACAGTTTTTAAAAAAATTATAAATCTTGAAATAAAATGTAGTCCATGAAATAAAGAGTAATGATTTTTTAATATAAATAAACAGTCTGTCTTTATTTAAAGGTCGAATGCAACTTATAAAATTCTGAAAAAAAAATTGTACAAAAATAAATTCTCAAGTCTTTGTGAAAAAATCTTAATTATAATAAACAATTTATAATACAATGTTAAAGAAGCATTTTTATAAAACTTACTACAGTGGCTCACAGCTTATTTCGTATACATAACTTTTGTGAACAGATTTCTTTATAATTTTATCATCATCTCAAATATGAAAAACAAAACAGATGCATATGTATATGAAGGCATATTATTTTTTATTGTATTATTCGTAAAAAAAAGCCTAATTTAAGTTTACCACCATGTATTTAAATAATTTATTGACTGAAAATGAATCATGTCTAGAAAAATATCTATGTCAAAATTCTAAAATTATACTATAATTAAATTTTCTAACGAAAATTTGATAGATGATTTTTATCGTCGCCACGATTCTGGATTGGATAACGGGTACTCCAGATATATAACATTAAATATTTACTTTGCAAGGGGTGCCACGTCCACTAATCGGATCCCGCACATTTTTTTTTTCGAGTGTTAACATTAATAACTTATGAACTCACATAAAGCCCCAAGGCTTTCACTTTTATAGTACTCCAGTTATATGATATTAAATACTTACTTTGTATGTGGGGTGCCACACCCACTGAGCTTAGCCCCCATACGAGTATGCCAGCAAAGTTTCAGCTTGATTGGATCACGTAAAAAGGGTTAAAAATCTATTCAAAGTTTTTTCGGCAGACAGACAAGTACGTACCAGAAAACACAAATTAAGTTCAAAGAAAAGCTTAAATCGTGTATATAAGACAGTACAAATCATGATTTTGGGACTCAATTCTGACAATTGCACCTGAAAGTAGTCCCAAAAATAAGAACATCTGCATCATTCGTTTCGTCAAGTTGGCTGCCGCTATAATTTAATGGCCATACGAATTTTCTGCTCAAGGTGGATTTTTATCACTTTTTGTATATTTTAACACGGTTATAACTCGGTAACCATACGGAATATCTCTTTTGTGTCTGAAACAAAGTTGTAGATATTGAATAGGAAAAAGCGGAACAAACCTTTGCTAAATAACTGGAATAACTGAAACAAAGTTGTAAATATTGAATAAGAGAAAACAAGCGGAACAAACCTACCTGAAAAAGTGCATCCAGTTCCTTAAAAATCACAAAAATGCCCATTTTCCCCCCATTTACCTCATTTTCCACCTTTTTTTTGCTAAATAACTGGATTACAAATCCACAAATATGCTGTTTTTTTCTTTATATACATTATTTTGCATGAAAATAAAAATTCCGATTCATATTACAGCTATTCTTACACAGAAAATACAAGATTTTTATTTGTTATCTATGCATGGAAACAAAATTTAGAACATTTTCAATTATTGTCAATATCCATCCTCGTTGAAGTTGGCGCTTGTAGTTCTGATGATCTTGTTTTCTTCGTAAATTGTTCTATTCATAATAGACATAATATTCAAGGGCATGTTGTCTTCAGAGTTTCCACCAATTTCAGTGTCATCTTCATCTTCGGTGCTTTCATCTTCAAACTGCATATTTTAGAACTCCACCAACAAACTGCATAATTTTAGAACTCCACCAACCAACCTCCGCAGGGTATCAAGGTAGAAATGCATGAAATGTAATTTTAACGTCATGGATGCATGGATAATACAGCAACTTGTGCAATCGTGTCTGTATGTCATCTAGCTGCACACGGTTCTTTCCTAAAACTCCTTCGAAATTAGATGCATTGCTTGCGGAGGTTTGTTGGTAGAGTTCTAAAATTACGCATAAATTTCTTTATTATTTATGGCAGTTAATATTTTATGATATTTTAGATATTAATCTAATTTCAAGAGTCGCAGAAAAAATGGTCGGGATCAGACCAATGGGCGTGGCACCCACCGTACAAAGTAAAAATTTAATGCAATATGTCTAGAGTACTGTAATAAAGAAAGTCTTGTAACTGCGTGTGAGTTCATAAGTTATTAATGCGAGTAGTCAGATAAATGACAGTCTTGATACTTTTGAGTGAGAAGTCGTGGAAAATATGGGCGGAATCATCAAAATCGCCAAATCGAAAATCGCGAATAACAAAAATCGCCAAAATCAAAATTCGTCAAAATCTAATATCGAAATAAACAAAAGTCGCCAAAATAAAAAAAAAATATCGTGAAAGTCAAAAATCGCCAAAACCTAAAATCTCGATTTTTAAAAATCGCCAAAAAACAAAAATTCCCAGAACCGAAAATCGCGAATAACAAAAATCGCAACAAACAAAAAACGGCTTAAGCAAAAATCGCGAATAAAGATAATCGCCAAAATCTAAAATCGCAAAAATAAAAATCGCAACAAAACAAAAATTGCTAAAGCCAAATATCGCCTAAATCATAATCGCTAAGTCATAATCAAAAATCACAAAAAACAAAAATCGCCAATATCAAAAATCGCCAAAAACCGAAAATCGCGAATAACAAAAATCGCCAAAAACAAAAATCGCAAAAAACAAAAATCGCTAAAGCCAAAAATCGTTAAAATTAAATTTTGCGAATAGCAAAAATCGCCAAAATCAAAAATCGGGAATAACAAAAAACGTCAAAATCAAAAATCAAATACATAATGCCAAAACCGAAAATCGCGAGGAATAAAAATCTCCAAAATTAAAAAACGCCAACATCTAAAATCACAAAAACAAAAATCGACAAAATCAAAAATCGTTAAAAATAAATAAAATACTTTTCTACAAAATTTATTCCCACTTATTTATGTCGTTACAATGGGGTTACAGCTAGTTCTAAATAAAAAAGAAACTGATATGAAAAATTGTTTGCTAAAAATCTACTAATCGAACTATAATTGTTTGCATGAAATCCAAAATCAATTTTGTTCAAATACTTTTCCCAATCAAAGAATTTGCAACAATATGGCATGGATTTGTTGTTGTATATTTTGTTAAAAATGCATTTAAAAATCTTTTTTTAAATATATAATTTAATAATTTATAGTCGCTGTATCAGTAACAACGGTACGTTTTGCTTTTCATGTTTTGTTTTATCAAAACATAAATTGTTTAAACATTTCAGAATTTTAATCTTTCCAGTTTTTAATATATATAATTAGAAGAAACACGAATTTTAAAGTGTATATATATGTATAATATACAATAATATAATGTATAATATAATGTATAATATACATATATATACACTTTAAAATTCGTGTTTCTTCTAATTATATATATTAAAAACTGGAAAGATTAAAATTCTGAAATTGTATATATATTTATACCCTATACCACTATGTGGTTTGGGTATAATGACTTTGTGCTGCTGTTTGTAACAACCAAAAATATTTGACCTAGACCCATCTTTAATTATACCGATCGAATCAGAATCATTTTTTGAGTTGATTTAACAATGTCCGTCCGTCCGTCCGTCCGTCCGTCCGTCCGTCTGTGTGTCCATGTAAAGCTTGTAATCAAACTGCAGGTCGCAAATATGAATATATTTTGATGAAATTTGGTATATAAGCTTTTATCGGCCATGGGATGAACGCTATTGAAATTGGTGAGAATCGGTCCATGTTCAGACCTAGCCCCCATACAAATTACCCCTATGAAATCGACATAAATTGCCATAAGATCCAAATTGCGTTCATTACATCCATTAATGAGTAGTCCAAAAATGATGCCTTTGGCCCCATATAGGGCTGCTTCCCGATCTTCACTTAAATCTATTAAAAAACAAAAATATTGCACTGATTCTTCTCAGATTTGGTTTGTATATATTTTTGCAAAATACAAGAGACTTTTCCAAACATGATCAGGATCGGTCCATTTCTGGACCTAGTCCCCATATAGATATAGCATCCGATATGAACTTTTTCATATCTGCAGCCAAAAAAATTAATAAAAATCCCACTCAAATTTGGTTTTTGCTTATTTTCTATGTCCAGTTAGTTGGGCCTAAGAGATAGGGTTTCTAAACGCATGGTATAGGGTATCGTATAGTCGGTCTAGACCGACTATAATTTTCTTACTTGTTTTTTTTTTTTTGTTTTTTGTGCTTTTTTAAAATTCAT
The DNA here is from genome assembly GCA_963682025.1 of Cordilura impudica. NCBI lineage: Eukaryota > Metazoa > Arthropoda > Insecta > Diptera > Scathophagidae > Cordilura > Cordilura impudica. The sequence goes on along the minus strand of OY821519.1, from coordinate 44,410,113 downwards.
GTTTCAATCAAATAAATATTTTCGAATTTTTAGTTCATGAAATTTGCAGCCCTGTTTATCATTGTTTAAAAAAAACTATTTACACGTCAATTAAAATCAAACAGTAAGCGCCATCTATGCATAGCACGCAACTGCTATGGTTTTTATACTTAATGGCTGCAGTTGTTTGCTATACATTCATTGCGCTTTCTGTTGGTTGTTGAATCAGCTAAATAAATTTAAATCATAATCTTTGCACCAATACACTTACATATATCTCACACCGATATTCCCTTACGCTGCTTTTGTGATTGTATTGTGAAATAGATTTTTACCCCCCTGAGCGCATAGATGTTTACACATCAAAAATGATTTCTATCCCATATTTCAACCTTGTATGTTTTCACAACAGAGACAACGTATATATTTCATCTATCTTGGAAGCTATTGAAGATATGGGTACGGATCCCCAGAAAATCCCTGGAATAGTCACTATGCAGAAGAGCAGAGTTAGGTAATTTTTTCCGCAACGGAAAAGTGTACCGCACCGGTCTATTTGTGCTTATGCTCTTACCTTATTTTTTAACTATTACACTTAAAAAAACAACTAGTTATTTTTTGTATAAGTAAATAGTATTTATTTGAGTATATAAGTATGTTTAAATGGATTATATTAATAGTATAAAGTTAATGAATATTTAAAGTTTACAATATTTTTGTGAAATGTGTGAATATATAGTTGGTTTTTTTTTTGTATTCAGTATGAAATTTATGAAGTTTAGCAATGAAACATAAAAGAAATGCAACATCTATAAAGTTTTGTTGGTTTGTTTGTATGCATGTATATCGAAATTTCTTTTGCTTAATCACATAATTTTCTTGGTTTGTTCCTAAATAGTTCAATATATTTCGTTAAATATTTGTTCAATATTATGATTTATAGTAGTTTTTGTTGTTGTTGTTTGTTTGTTTTTTGGTGGTTAACATTAAAGGCAGTTATTTTCACTTTTTTGTTAAATATTTTCCCATTTTTTTTGTTAGTTCTAAAACTTTTTAATTCAAAGAAATTTGAAAAAAAAATAATATAAAAAAATAAGGTACAACAGTGATTTGATTGCACATTCATTAAATTCCTTTAAAAATGCCTTTGAATAAAAATATAAACACTTACTCATACATATACAATAGTTTTAGAATAGAATTATGGGTTGTTGTTCCTTCTTAAAATTTTAGATTTTTTTTTTGTAAATATTTGCTTTAAATTACCACTAAAGGTTTTTCAGGCATATCGCATTTTGAAGCTTTTTCCTCGTCGAAGGTATTATCGGTGGTGCCGGATTCATTGGTGGGACTAAGGGGCAATAAAGATTTAGTACTACCTATCATAGCATTAGCTGCGTCGGCTGGGCTAGCATCATGATCCTTTTTTCAAGAAAAACAAATAAATTTTTTTATTAAATTTCAATTTTTTTTGCACTTTTATTAAAAACTTACCTGTAAATTTGTCAATTGATTTAAATTGTCCATTGGTTCCAAGTTTTCTTTCATACGATTTCTTCTACTTTTACGTGCTGAATAAATCTCATCAGCATCTGGGTCTTCGCCTCCGCATATACAACGCATTTTTGCATCATCTCCCACCTTAAGCCGTAAAAATTTGTTAATTACTTTAACTGTACTACTATCAGACTGAATTTCAACCCACCTTTACATAGGTCGTTATGATTATTAGGGATATTGATGATATTACAAACAATACTATAGGAACGATTAAAGAGAACAATAGTTCATTGTAAACCTTTTTCAAATCATATCTGGATGTTACGAAATCTATAGCAGGATCCTTTAAGAAAAAATAAAATATTAAATAAATTATTTTACCTCATATTACAAAAAAAAAATCCCAGTGAATTTATTTTTCGGGCTCCGCCAATATTCGCTCAACTCATTAAAAATATTTAACGTTCGTTGTACTCACAATGAAGGTCAACCGCAGATCACGGTGAAACTTGGAAATGTTATAAAAACGAAAGAATAAGTGATCCGTGTTTTATAACAGCCCAATTTCATATTTAGGGGGTAAAAATAGGTACCACAGAAATCATATAGAAATTAAACATCATATGAAAGATATTTGCAAGACCTATCCGATAGCACTGTTGTGTTTAAATCCTTCTGGTATTCAATAAAACCCCATATTTGTTGGTGTTTTTCTACCCCATACCACTATGTAGTTTGGATATAATGACTTCGTGCTGCTGTTTGTAACTACCAAAAATATTTCACCTAGACCTATCTTTTATTATACCGATCGACTCAGAATCACTTTCGATTTAGCGATGTCCGTCCGTCCGTCTGTGCGTCCGTGTGTAAACTTTGTAAACAAACTACAGGTCGCAAATATGAATATATTTTAATGAAATTTGGTATATAAGTTTCTATGGGCCATATGATGAACGCTAATGAAACTGGTCCATGTTTAGACCTAGTCCCCAAACAAATGACCCCTATGAAATCGACTTAAATTTCCATAAGATCCAAATTATCATATAGATTCGGTCAAATTGGGTTTGTGTATGTTTATTTAATTTATTTATCAGTTGTCCAAAAATAAACCCCATATGGCAATTCTTTGTCATAGCCCCCATATAAAGCTGCTTCCCGATTTTCACTTAAATTTATCAAAAAACAAATATAATGCACAGATTTTTCTCAAATATGGTTTGTATATATATTTCCAAAACATAAGTGAGCTTACTAAATATGGTAAGGATCGGTCCATTTTTCGACATAGTGCCCATATAAATATAGCATCCGATATGAACTTTTTCATATCTGCAGCAAAAAAAATAAATAATACCACTCAAATTTGGTTTACGCTTATTTTATGTATCCATTTAGTTGGACCGAAGAGATAGGGTCTCTAAACCATGGTACAGTCGGCATAGACCGACTATTTCTTACTTGTTTTTATTGTGGTACATTTGAATGTTAAATTAAAAATACAAAAAAAAAATTAAATAATACTCGCAGTTCTGTTTAAGGGAGGGCATTTTTTAGCTTTATGGATATAGCAACTAGTTCGTGTTTTAGTTTATTTGGTGGCAAACCTGTGCATAGAATATAGGCAATATGGGTGTCAATACTTTTATTAAAATTTGAATTTCGAACATTTAAGACATATTGCCAGTGTGACAATACATTGGAAATTTTTAAAAAGTTCTGAATGTGCCAATTATGTTTTTCAATAATTACGCTTTAAGCGCTAAAACAATGTATTTTTTTTTTGCGAAATCACTTTTTGGTGTGTTCTCTTTCGCAGGATAATAAATTTGATAATAGATAAACGAAAAATAAGTATTTTTTAGTGATGCCAAAACAATGGAAACTTTTAACCTTCAGTACCAGAGTTGATTAAAACAATTAAATAGAAGATGGTATGAAAGAAAATGTATGAAATCATAACCGCTATTTAAATTTTTATAGTTTCTGACTTATTCTTTCAGCTGTTTCTTAAAACACAATGTTTAAATCTTATAATTAATTTAAAAAACCAGAATAATAGATGATTTTACTGCTGGTAATTTGCTGATAATTTGTGAGAAATATTCTATGAATAAAACCATAATATTAAAAAGAGATACGATGATGCCTCAACATTTAGGCGGCAGGCCCCATAAAACGAGTCAAAGACAAGATAATTTAATTGCAACAAAGTTTAAAAAATGTCAAAAAAAGCTACCTAAAAATTAACAATCTGATTAAAAAAAAGAAAGAAAATTATAGTCGGTCTAGACCGACCATACGATACCCTGGTTTAGAGACCTTATCTCTTCGGTCCAACTAAGCGGATATAGAAAATAAGTATAAACCAAATTTGGGTGGCATTCTTATTAATTTTTTTTGGCTGCAGATATGAAAAAGTTCATATCGGATGCTATATTTATATGGGAACTAGGTCGAATTATGGACCAATCCTGACCATATTTGGTAAAGTTACTTATATTGTGAAAAAATATAAACAAACCAAATTTGAGAAAAATCTGTGCAATATTTTTGCTTTTTGATAGATTTAAGTAAAAATCGGGAAGCAGCTCTATATGGGGCCTATGACTAAGAATTGTCCTATAGGAATTATTTTTGGATTACTGATTAGTGGATATAATAAACACATACAAACCCAATTTGACTGAGATCTATATGATAATTTGGATCTTATGGCAATTTATGTCGATTTCATAGGGGTCATTTGTATGGGGACTAGGTCTGAACATGGACCGAATTTCACCAATTTCAATAGAATTCATCCCATGGTACATAAATGCTTACATACCAAACTTGATTAAAATATATTCATATTTGCGACCTGTAGTGACTCAGAAAGTGATTCTGACTCGATCGGTATAATAAAAGATGGGTCTAGGTCAAATATTTTGGTAATTACAAACAGCAACACAAAGTCATTACACCCAAACCACATAGTGGTATAGGGTATAAATATGTGCTCGAACTCTATCCCGTGCAATTAAGGCGGATCATGGTTGTTATCGTCCTGTGAATAAACTACTGGTATCAGAGATAAATCATCTTCTCCCATATAGAGGAAAGAACGATTGTACGACGACTAAGGGGAAAAAGAATTGTCTCAAAATATACAAATAAATGAGGTTACTTTTCGGCCAATCCCAATTCATGTAGTAAAAGATACTCTAACTGGAATTGGATAGAGGCAATTTCTAAACGACATAATGTATCCATACGCCGAGGAAAAAATGCCCCTAGTCTAAATATAAGCAATACATAAAACACAGCTAAACAGTTGTAACCAAGTGTCTAAAATTTAATGCAGTTAGTGTTTTGGAGTGGTGGTCAGCACAAGCACCAGATCTCAATCCCACAGAAATTGTATGGGAAATTTTAAATCGAAATATACGGACACGAAATAACACAAACAAGACAGATCACATAGAGGCTGTTAATTCAGAGTGACACAAAATTTCAATGGATATCATCAACAATTTAATTGACTCCATGCCCAACAAAATATTAAAACCAAAAGTAGAGGGAAAGTTTCAATTACTGTATAGATTATTTGGAAAATACTCATTACGGAAGAAAACTGCTGATTGGTTGCGTATACAGACCTAAGCGAAACACTAACAAGTCCACTACAGTGGTCCTTAAAAATGAGATTTTGAGGAGAGGCGGGGACTAGTTTGTTTCCTTTCTATATAAAACTAATAAATCTGAATTTTGGGGACAATCGGATAAAGAAAAGTCGCGCCGGAAATCGATTGAAAATTTCAAGTGTGTTTATATGGGGAAAATATTACTTTTTTTTTCAGATATTACGAAAATTTCGTTCTATATTTTAATTTTTCCGACAAGTTGTTATATGAATCGAGATTAGTTTTAAATTACCTTTTCAAGAACCTATAAAACTTAAAAACCGAATAAAACTCGCCAAGAAATAGCAAATGCCCCAGACCACTTTTGTGCAAAAAAAAACTAGGTCATGAAATTTGATGGCATTTTTTCAATTTTGAGAAATTGAATAAAGCCAACTTTTTTTTTGGTCTCTATACTTATAAGTACTCAGATATGAAATATTGTTTTATTACCACATTGTTAACCTATTGCGCATTGAAACCAAAAATGGGAAACTTTTTTTATAAAATTTTAAAAACTCCTTTTTCAAGTTTTAAAAAATTTTCTTAAACTAAATTTCAAAAAATGGATCTGGCACTTTAAGGTTTTGTTAAATACATGTTAGCGACGATTAACAGAATTTTTTGTGACAAGGATTTTATTTTTGGGGATTTCGAGCAAAATGGGATTTTTGTGAAATATTCAGTATATGTAATCTTTCTAAATTCTTTATATCAAAAATTAATCCGTTCTCTACTTTTAAAGACTACATTTTATCTTAATAGCCTAAGGTTTCGGAAAAAATAATATGACCCCATTAACCCTTTTGGAATTGGGGTCACATATGATCGCAAGCTAATAAAAGACAATTTATTCAAAAAATTCGAATATTTTGCAAAAACTGTTGAATTTTTAAAAGCGTTCCTTAAAATATTATAACCAAATGTGTATATCTTCCGTTTCTAAAATTTGGGATAAATCCAAGAACGTGAACCCATTATTTGCCAAATTTAATTACTGATCTCGATTCATATAACAGCTTGTCGGTAAAATTAAACTATATAGAACGAAATTTTCGTAAAATCTGAAAAAAAGTCAAATTTTCCCCATATAAACACACTTGAAATTTTCAATCAATTTCCGTCGCGACTTTTCTTTACCCGATTGTCCCCAAACTTTATTAGTTTATATATTAGTTTTATATAGAAAGGAAACAAACTGGACCCCACCTCTCCCCAAAATCGCAATTTGAAAAATGTCCATATAACGTAGGACCACTCTAATGTCCACCTTCACCTCCAAATTGGAATCGCTAACCGTGACACGTGACATACAATGATGTTGCAATTTCAGGATACTTTAATTAAAACATCTTATTGGAATGAACTCTGTTAGAAAATATATCATATCTTGATCTCGTACATACAAACCGCTCTAATCCTACTCATTTCTCTGTCAACAACAATACTTTGTTGGACTCACTGTGTGTGGGTTTTGATTTATTAAATAACAAGAGTATCGTGCATGATCGTACATGCTAGTGAATAGGTCTTGCAATGTACCTTTCAGACGATGAACAATTTGTATACGTTTTTTTTTTTGCATCAAATATGACAAATCTGAAATATACGAAGAAATGGCTGTTTTTTGACACCTATATTTTACTTTTTTCGTTTACTTTCATTTACTTTTTCAAGTTCTTTAACACATCCAAGTTTCATCGTGATCTGCTGGTGCAATGAGACCATCTTTGTCAGTAAAATGTGTTTGTGCTCTGAAATTGTCTTCTTTAATCAATGTTTTAAAATATTATTTTTTTTTTTTGTTTCACAAAACAAATTAAAAATGGGAATTGAACTCATAAATTTACTATCAGACTCTAGATTTTCTTGAATTATCATAAAAGGACACTAAACATTTTAACACTTTCGTGGGAATAAGTTACAGAAAATTTTTAATATTTTAAATACTGACTTCTGGCATCGAGACCTCGTTATATTAAACATTATAATAAATGTCATGCTACAAATGTTTTTAATGTTTTCTTTAAAGTTGTATTAAATGGCCGATCGTGATTCGTTAACCACCTATTTTCATTATAACCTACCTTATGGTAATAACATTGATATCTTGACTGGGCGGTATTATTATCACCATCACTGCCATGGCGAGCGGCAAAATCTTTACATTCACCTTTCAGCGTATTCACACAACCGTCTAAATTTATAAATAATTTCTTATTTTTATAAATTGTCAAATTATGTTGATTCGGTAGGAATTTTTGTTCGGGATCAACTTCTACTTTACTTTCTTCGTATATTTTCCAAAATTGTGTAAAATTCATAAATGGCTGGGGCAGAGTATCATGTGCCAATAAAGTACCATTCAAACAATCTGTGGCTCTAAGTAAAAAAATAAAAAAAGTACAAGTTATTAGAAAAATAAATCCTTTTGTTACAGCAGTTTTAAATGACAAACATAATTTTATCACCATCTCGGGTAACACTTGCGCAATTTGTTAATAAATTGCCATCGTCTTCTTTCCAAAATTCGATTGGATTTATACGAACTCCTGGCTCGTTGCCTCTGGCCTCATTGAAAGCAACAGCTGTTTCACAATCAGCTGCTATGACATTATCCTCCTATTCAAAAAAAGTAACAATTCATTATCAGGAAGCTCTATTTATAATGTTGAATTGACTACTCACATGCATTAGCAGCACATTTACATGGGATGTTGTTATGGTGGCACACCGTCGATCACAACTGAAAGGTCTACGAATTTTTGTGCAATGTACACCGCGGCACTCAAAGAAACCATTCAATTTGGTATTATCCTTGGCTGAGTTTATTGTGGGACCATCGGGTTTGTGATGACACAAAAAGAATTCCGACATATTCCTACAATGACCTGAAATGTACAGTTTATAAGTATTTATTATATTAAATTTTTTATTTGGGGGAGTGGAGGGAGTTTTTATCTTACCATTTGAACAGTTGAAAACTCCTTGCAATTGATTGCATACCGTACCGTTGTTGCAATTGTATTTATTTAACTTTTTCATATCAAACTAAAAATAAAAAGAAAATATTTTTAGATGAGGTTTTTTTATATTTTTGAGATATACAGTGAACTGAAAAAACTTGCTAACGTACTAATATATGCTAGCAGAGTCCAGCCCTCGAATTTTAGGTGCAAAATCTAGGAAATTTAATTTTTCATTTATAAAAAATTTTATAGGAGCCTAAAGGTATGCTAATCAATTTTAGATAATTCAAAATTCAACACAAATTTAATTTGAAGCTTAAATATGTGTTTTATATATGTGTTCGTAGCAACTTTAAATGAATGTTACACAAAAAATGTACCAGATGGTGCATATGTTGAACATGCAAAGAAATACCCTTCAAATGGCCCATTTGTTGTCAAAATCGGTTGGCAATTGAAGCTGTAGAATATGTCACAAGAAATCGCCTTGCCTATTAATATTATACTAGCAAATTCCAGCGCTCGAAATTCGAGTGCAATTTCTAGGCAACTTTATATCTCAACTTAGCCAATTCACAAACCAACACTTTTTTGGTTTATTATTGTGAATGAATATAACAAACTCATTAACAAACACATTAACAAATTTAATAAATACACACATAGCATATGTATTATTTTATGTATGTGTTAGTAGCAATTTTAAATGCAATTTACTCAAAATAAAGGAAAAAATTTAAAAACCTGTTAATCTGGTGAACAGCTAAAACTAAATACCTTTCAAATAATATACGTTTGGTCAAAATCGGGATAAAATGGTAGAACAAAACATCGGTCACAAGAAATCGCCTAGCCTCTTAATATTGTAGATATAAAACTATACGAGAATATTAAATAAATGGCTGTGAATTTCAAATCAAATTCAATTTACCCTATACCACTTTGTGGTAATGAGTTTGTGCTGATTAAACCGATCGACTTAGAATCACTTTATAAGTCGATTCAGTGATGTCCATCCATCCGTAAGCCCGTCTATCTCGAATATAAATATATTTTGATGTAATTTGGTATATTAACTTTTGACTTCCATAGGACGAACACTATTGAAATTGGTGAAAAACATATATGTTCAGCCCCCATATAAATAACTCCTACGAGACAGAATTTAATATCGCGCAAATTTATATGCACATAGAAAAAGGATTAGGTCATAAGAATTTTTATTATTATTCTAAAATGCAATAGATTTTCTTCATTTACTTCATGTTCTTGACTGGATTAAAAAATGGTGTTTGCGTTGAACAAATACAAAAGTCTGTGCGTGTATGTTTATTTCTATAAAGGAATAACTGTTAAAACAAAAATATTCAAAGTAAGACCGCAGTTCTACGCTCCGTTTCTTAAAAATCAAAATTGTTTCTGACTCTTAGATATTACTAACATAACATTCAACAGAAACGTAAAAAGGCGGTAAGCATATAAATTCCAAAAAAAATGACATTCACTTCGAATTAACAATCAGATAATTCATAGCCCATTAATATCGTTCTGGAACACCATATAAACAAAATCCGTACAAAATGGAAGTATTTACAATAAAAATAAAAGTTCCCTTTGTCAATCGAAGTTTTCTTAAAATTTATTATACTAATTCAATTAGCACAACTAAAAATTAGAACACCATTCTTCAGTCCTACATATTGGCGGTTGCAATAACTTTTTCAATTTTAATAACATATTTTAAACGTAAAATATGTGAGCAGATCTTGAAATAAATTGTTGGTTAATATGATAAAAATTAAAATATAAAAATTATTATATAAAAATATGATTAAAATTAATCTATATTAAGAATAACGAATGGCGAAAATAAACTTTTTTGCTGTAAGTACCAAAAAATTTAATAAAAATGTTAACCCAATCGATTTTTCAAATTTTGCTGTACATTAAGGCCTCAATTAAATAACAACGATAATTTTTTTGCTGCTCTTTTTTTACGCCACAAGAGGTCGCTAAAGTCAGGTGAATTGTAAAACAGACGCTATTGGAAAATATGTTTATACCCTATACCACTATGTGGTTTGGGTATAATGACTTTGTGCTGCTGTTTATAACTACCAAAAATATTTGACCTAGACACATCTTTTATTATACCGATCGAATCAAAATCACTATCTGATTCGATTTAACGATGTCCGTGCGTCCGTCTGTGTGTCCATGTAAAGCTTTTAATCAAACTGCAGGTCGCAAATATGAATATATTTTCATGAAATTTGGTATATAAGCTTTTGTCGGCCTTAGGATGAACGCTATTAAAATTGGTGAGAATCGGTCCATGTTCAGACCTAGCCCCCATACAAATGACCCCTATGAAATCAACATAAATTGCCATAAGATCCAAATTATCATATAAATCTTAGTCAAATTGGGTTTGTATGTGTATATTACATCCATTAATCAGTAGTCCAAAAAAGATCCCTATGGGACAACTCTTAGTCATAGGCCCCATATAGAGCTGCTTCCCGATCTTCACCTAAATCTATCAAAAAACAAAAATATTGCACGGATTCTTTTCAAATTTTGTTTGTATATATTTTTGCAAAATACAAGAGACATTACCAAACATGGTCAGGATTGGTCCATTTTTGGGCCTAGTCCCCATATAGATATAGCATCCGATATGAACTTTTTCATATCTGTAGCCAAAAAAATTAATAAAAATCCCACTCAAATTAGGTTTATGCTTATTTTCTATATCCAGTTAGTTGGGCCTGAGAGATAGGGTCTCTAAACGCTTGGTATAGGGTATCGTATAGTCGGTCTAGACCGTCTATAATTTTCTTACTTGTTTCATTTTATTTTTAGTTTAATGGAAATAATTGCAATTAATTCGGTTTCTTAAAAAGTAGTTAAAATATTTTTGGTTTGGAATTGGAAGTGCTTTAAAAATGTTTTTTTTTTATATCACTTAAAAATTTATCAAAATTTAAAGGAATTTAAAAAAAGTGTTATTTATTTTTTTTAAGTAACCTGTAATGTTTCCATTGAGGTTTAAAAGGTGAAACACACCACATTTTGATCATAAAATATTTATATATACTAGCAGATTCCAGCGCTCGAAATTCGAGTGCAATTTCTAGGCAACTTTATCTTTTAACTAAGGAATTATTATTAAAGACTTCAAGGAAAATTTCTAAGACCAATTAATAAAATGTAGACAGATTTATCAGTGAATTATTTAAAAGGCCATTAATGTCCTTATTTAGTAGAAAATTACGCCTCAATTTAACTTAGCTAAACAATTTACTCAAAATAAAGGAAAAAATTTAAAAATCTGTAAATCTGGTGAACAGCTAAAAAGGAAAACCTTTCAAATAATATACGTTTGGTCAAAATCGAGATAAAATGGTAGAACAAAACATCGGTCACAAGAAATCGCCTAGCCCTTTAATATTATAAATATTTTTTTTTTAATTTTCTTTTCTGACAAAAAAATGTGACTATTTTTTTTGAAAAGTGTATTTTTTTATATAAATTATGAATTAAGAGCAACCTTATCTTATACATCAATCGAAAGGTCTCAAAATTGAGCCCCCGTAAATCGCAGCCATTGGCTTCTTTCAGGTCATAGTGTGAGAGTATTTCGCCTTTGTTCCCCTTTTTTGAATATATTCACTCTATGACTTCAAAAAGGATAATAATCAAATTTTTTGCACCCTGATATATTTCGATTGATGTATAAGATAAGATTGTTCTTAATTCAGAATATATAAATAGATACACTTTTCAAAAAAAGTGCAAATAAAATGTGACATTTTTTTGTCAGAAAAGAAAACGGCATTAGACATTTTGATGTTAGACTATACTGAAAAGAAAAATTGCATGTTCTTCGTAAAAATTAAGTTTTAGCCAAAACAAACATGGGGCCATAAAATCCGAACATTTGCTAATCTAGCAAAACCCAATTAAGTACTTCGAAAACCACACACGAAAAAGAGTTCGAGTTTTTAAAATCATAACTTTATAATTATTCACTTATTCCCGAACGGGAACTGTTTACATTGAAACTCTAAAAAGTAAGTAAAATATCTTCAATGTTAGAGATTTTTAATTCTACTTTAATACATTTTCGAATAAAAAAAAGTCCCACTTTTTGGAACATATCTAAGTATGTCCTTGCTGCTTTTTCTGCTTATTTCACCATTATCATATCATATCATTGCTTCATGGAACAATCTTCAACAAAAATTTTCAATTCTCTTATTTCTCATTGACTTATTTCATCTGTTTGTTTCGTTGTACTGTTTGTGCTAATTCCAACGAATAATTTGCTTTTTTGTATACTCAATGTTACAACAACAAATGCTCCAGTATGATTTAATTTTTAGGGAGTACATGACTACGACCAACTTTTTGTACCCTATACCACTATGTGGTTTGGGTATAATGACTTTGTGCTGCTGTTTGTAACTACCAAAAATATTTGACCTAGATCCATCTTTTATTGTACCGATCGACTCAAAATCACTTTCTGAGTCGATTTAGCGATGTCCATCCTTCCGTGCGTCTGTCCGTCTGTCCGTCTATATGTCCATGTAAACCTTCTAATCAAACTAGAGGTCGCAAATATGAATATTTTTTGATGAAATTTGGCATATAAGCTTTCATCAGCCATTGGATGAACGCTATTGGAATTGGTGAAATTCGGTCCATTTTCATTCCTAGACCCCATACAAATGACCCCTATGAAGTCGACATAAATTGCCATAAGATCCAATTATCATATAGATATCAGTCAAATTGGGTTTGTATGTGTTTATTATATCCATTAATCAGTAGTACAAAAAAAATCCCTATACGACGATTCTTAGTCATAGGCCCCATATAGAGCTGCTACCCGATCTTCACTATAAAAATCTATCAAAAAGCAATCACATTGCACAGATTTTTCTCAAATTTGGTTTATATAAATTTTTTCAAAATGTAAGTGACTTTACCAAACACGATCAGGATCTGTCCATTTTTCGACCTAGTCCCCATGTAAATATAGCACCCGATAGTTGGACCGAAGAGATATGGTCTCTAAACCATGATATAGGGTATCGTATACTTGGTCTAGACCGACTATAATTTTCTTGCTTGTTTTTTATAGTTTTGTTGTTGTTTATTCCGTAGTGTAGGTCATGAAAATCAAACAAAGCTACATAAGAATATCAACAATTTTATTACTTATGTATTTCTGAGAAATCATGTCGTCGTCGTGGTCGTCGTCGCCTATGGATGTTAACATCATATTCTTGTGTATGCTCCAACTGCCAACAAGAACACACAACATTGTAAGTCGATATGTACACAATATGAATGTACTAGTTAGAGTGACCAAATTGAATTATCTTTCATGCTCAACCACATGAAAGAAAAGGAGTTTATTTTATGAGATACATACGAAATTTGGATTAACTTAATGCTTTATGACGACAATTGATTTCTTCAAGCGCTGCAATCTTGTAATGACGACCGAAGGTTAAATAGAGAAACTATTGCAAGAGATCTTGAGTCATAGTTATCTGGGCATTTCATTAAAACTAGCAGATTACAGTCCTCGAAATTCGAGTGCAAATTCTAGGAAATTTTATTTTTTCATTAAATAAAGACCCTAAAGGTATGCTAATCAATTATAGCCAATTCACAAATCAACACATAAAAAAAAACTCATTTTTATTACAACCACATTAACAAATTTAATAAACATACACATAGCATTGTATAATTTTATGTGTATGTTGGTAGCAAATTTAAATGCAATTTATATACGTTTGGTCATAATCGAGATAATACGGTAGAACAAAACATCGGTCACAAGAAATAGCATAGCCTATTAATATTATAGATATTTTGAAGAGGTTTCTGGAAATTTCCTGAATTTTTATATATATTTGAATTAAAAAACAAATAAAACGGCAATGGTCAAATGAGAGGACCCTTAGGTGTTCATTGATCGATTTTTGTCATTCAACAAGTGCCGACGAACGTGAAAAGTAGAAGTGATTTTTTCCGGTTTTTTACTGCTGGTCAGAAAAATGTCGCTCACAATCCCTTGGTCCTGAAAGCAAATATTTACTTGTCACCTTTGCATATCAAACTCGGATTGATCAAACAGTTTGTGAGAGCAATGGATAAGACAGGTGATGGATTTAAGTTTTTGACAACTAAATTTCCTCGTCTTAGTGAGGCTAAAATTATGGAAGGGACCCTTAGGAAAAATGGGTGTGATATTCGGATTCAGGAGGTCATTTTACATAGGAATCAGCAGGAATAATGCCGGGGCCGTTTTACTTGCAGAACAGTGTAATTTGCTAACTTTGACAGCTCACTGCAAAAAGATAGCAATCAACCTAGTTGAATGATTTTGACAACTTGTGATGCAGAATTTTATCTACTTTTACCCGATACCAAATTTAATTACAAAAACTTGATTTCTAAATTTCAATTAAACGCTACTTTGGGACCATTTGAACCCAGTGTGCGCTGAATGCAAATCTACACTTGGTTTTTTTCTATCGGCTCAAATTTTTGCGATATACCGTTATGTCCAAAATTAAGGCACTTCCACTACATCTATTGGAATAACTTGAAAACGGTTCACCATATTCAGTTAAAAAAAAATCGGAAAATCATCAACTATATTACCTTTAAGCCGTACTTACATTGGTCTTAAATTTGCGTAGTAGTTTCAGAGATATCGTTGAAGTTTTAAGAAAAATAAATATTTTTAAAAAAGTCAAAATTGCGATTAGTACGTGTAACTTTTTTTAAATTTTTGAAATTCTTAAAGCGGAAAATTAATCTGATTTTTGAGAAATTTCTCCTTCTAACATAAAAAAAAAATAATTCGCGATAATAATTATTAGATTAAAACGACGACCTCAAAAGCAAATATTCAGTATTTCGCGTACAAATGTGAAATTGAATCCGTTAGAAAGGTCTTAATACCTTTCATTTGAATTCAATCTGACTTTTGTCACTTTGAGAGATATAAAGAAAAAAAAAAAACCAAAAGAACTCGAACTAAATCATTATTATTTTTTCTCTCATTTGAGTGAAGTATGACCAACAAGTTTGAAATTTTTGAAAACTAAAAAAAACCTCCTGATAGTTTCAGCAAATTAAGTTGGAATAGTTTTATCGAATCTTCACAAAATTATAATTTTCCCATTCAGGGCATATGGTATATTAATCAGACTTTAATTACTGATGACGGTTGGTGACTCGACCCGAAACAGCTGTATAACCTGTCATGATCTTAAGCCTGATTAAGTTCTAACGCAATCATTAAATTAAATTAAATTTGATAATTAGATATAACCCGGTTATTTTTCAAAATGCAGCTCTACTAATAGCATGGTTCATTTGGCATTAAGTCATTATTTTTTTTTAATTTATGTTTTATTTCTTTTGGGCTATGATGGTCAGCTTATAAGTTTTAAATAAAATAAATTAAAACAAAATTATCTCATTTTCACTCTACGTTTCGTTGGCGACAAAAAAGTAATAAAAATAAAAAATATATCAACACATAATATTATAATATTAGTTACAACAGTTTATCTAACTTACGATTAATTTAAATTTAGATTTAAATTAGTAAATTTAAATATAAAAAACTGGACAATACTACACAATTTAATGAATTTAAATAAATTAATAAAAAATAAATAATCAAAATAAATTTGAAAAAATCACAGGTTTAAATACAAAATAATACAAAATAAATCTTATTTCAGTGCGGTGATGCTCTGTGATTTTTTATGTCAATTTTATATGAAAAATACCGTAACGGTCTGAATGTGTTTATACTCTTCGTTTAATTAGAAAATCATAATAACGATTGAATAAATAACCGGTTTCCCTTAAGCAAACATAATAAAAGAAAACTACTGAACTGTAGTTCACTGGAATAATTCCATAATTTTAATGATAACTGGAACTTTTAACTCAGGGTTCAGAGTTATTTCAAAGTTAAAAAATTGTCTGCCATATTGTCGGTCAAAACTAAAAATCCAACAATTCAATTTTGTCAAAACCTCGTTCTGGTTGCCCCTCAAAATTAATTGAGCGCAAAAAGCGAAATATTTTGGCTTCAGTTAAACAGAGTCCCAGAATTACTGCTTCCTAAACTAGTTCCAAAATTAAAGAATCCCGCGGCAAAGACCAAGAATCATATATAATAGAGGATGTGCAAACCATGATTTTGCCGCAAGAAAACTGACAACGCAAGAGTGGAAGATCGGAAGATCGGAACCAACATCGGACAGATAATTGCGACATAGAAAAATGAATGTGGAAGCAAATTGTGTCACATACATTGTTTGTGTCGCAAGATTTTAAGATAAAAATGTTAAGATAATTGAACTTTATATTTCAAACAGCAATTTATGTATTTGCTAAACTCTGTGTTGTGATGATTTATGTATTGCGAAAATTTTCATTTATGTATATTCAAAAAGTTGATATTTTTGGATAAATTCAATTTAATGTTTAATAGTCATAATTGATTTTTAATTTGAAAAAAGGAAGCAATTACAATAAAATCTGTTTTTGAACTTGTAGATTTTATATTAAAAAATAAAGAAGTAGTAAAAAAAAAATCTGTTTTTGAATTTATTTGATTTTATATTAAAAAAAAGAAGCAGTAACAAAAAATCTCTTTCTGAATTTATTTTGTGGCCCTGATATATGATTCTTGCAAAGACATCCATGAAAATTCCAAAAAAATCTGGTCTTGTAGCACGTAGAACGCCAATCATTTCTGATGTCAGTATAAATAAAAGTATGGGCTTCGCAAATGAGTATGTAATCAAGGCTCCAGAATTTTAGCAACGTGTTTTATTTTCATATGAAAGCAAATTTTGCATTTTCGGCATTAAAGGCAAATAAGTTAGTTTCGCGCAAGATATTAAAAAAAAACATAGTAATAAAATAGAAAACAGAGAAATTTTATGTGTTGTTTATGACTTATGCCGTTTTCTTTTCTGAAAAAAAATGTTGAATTTTTTGCACTTTTTTCGAAAAGCGTATTTTTTTTATATATTCTGAATTAAGAGCAACCTTATCTTACACATGAATCGAAATATCTCAAAGTGCTTTGTTCATAAAATGCAAAAATGTTGATTTTTATCCTCTTTGAAGTCATAAGGTGAAAATATTCAAAAAATGGGAACAATAGGAAAATATTCTCACACTATGACCTGAAAGAAGTCAATGGCTGTAATTTTTTGCGATTTACGAGGGCTCGACTTTGAGACCTTTCGATTTATGTATAAAATAAGGTTGCTTTTAATTCAGAACATATAAAAAAATACAATTTTCGAAGAAAGTGCAAATAAAATGCGACATTTTTTTATTATTTTTTTAATTTTTTTTTTTTTTATAATTATTATCTTTCTTATATTATTTTTATTTTTTTATAACTGCTAATGAATTATTTAAGATTTTTTTAATAAATTTGATTGAAACAATTGTTGTCGTTATCATATGGGTGTATCAGATTTTTCCGATCGTGAGTGGATACTGTTTTAAAATTTAGATGTACGCGTTCAAGAACATGAACACGAACCTTTGTGGCTTATGTGTGTTCGAAACAAAAAATACGTGATAGAAACATGTTCGTGTACATAACGAAATATTAAAACGAAACACAGTCATGATTGTGTTCGGCACCTTTCAAAATTTAGAAACACACATAATTGATATAAAAATTAAACAAGTGAGAAATTTATAGTTGGTCCAATGTGCAATATTTTTGTTTTTTGATAGATTTAAGTGAAAATCGGGAATCAGCTTTATATGGGGCTATGATAAATAGATGTAATAAACCCACACAAACTCATTTCGACCGAGATCTATATGATAATTTGGATCTTATGGGCAATTTAAGTCGATTTCATAGGGGTCATTTGTATGGGGACTAGGTCTGAACATGGACCGAATTTCAGTGGCGTTCATCCTATGGCCGATAAAAGCTTATATACCAAGTTTCATTAAAATATATTCATATTTGCGACCTGTAGTTTGATAACAAGGTTGACATGGACACGCAGACGGACGGACGGACATCGGTAAATCGACTCAGAAAGCGATTCTGAGTCGATCGGTATAATAAAAGATGGGTCTATGTCAAATATTTTTGGTAGTTACAAACAGCAGCACTAAGTCATTATACCCAAACCACATAAATAGTGGTATAGGGTATAAATATGTGCTTGTTGGTCTGAGCTATGTTTGTTTACATACATGTACGAGTTTTTTACTCAGTGTGTGTTTTTTTTCTGAACTCTGGTTAAAACAAATTTTAAAGAAGTCTTGGCTTGGGATGGTATGGTAGGCAACGGGGATTGGTTTACTCACATTTTTTTAGTCTATAAAGGATCAATTTGGATGCATAAATATTTTACAACAAAAATCTGAAACAAATAGCACAATAACTGGATCTTGGGGATCTTTGTGGTTAAAACAGAAAAAGGATACACACAACGCAAAATATCAAGCTGTGGTTGCTCTACAATACTAAATATAAATTGATATCACCATCCCAATCACACAATCTTAATCGTATAGAGCATTTATGTGATTTACTAAAGTGCAGAATACGTGGATATACTTTAAAGTTGTTCAAGTCGATGCCAAATCTGCTCACAGAAGCAATGTTTAATATAAATTTAGTTTTTTGTGTTAATATTTCAAATGTGCGATTACTTTTTCATTAATTTTTAAACTCTTTTTTTCAACTCATACTCTCTGTCTGTCTGTCTGTCGTGGGTCAATCCCATTCTCCCCCTATCCAATTGATCTGAAACTTGGCCCATAGTCTTGTTGTGACTACAGATTAATTTTGGGGTACTCACGCACAGTCACGGAGTGATCTAAATATCATTTCCCCTCATCCGATCGATCTGAAACTTGGTCCGTACACTTGCTGTGAAAAAAGATTAACTTTGACTTAGACACGCACAGTCAGGCATGGTCGCGCACAGTCACGGAGTGATTTAAATTCCATTTCCCTTCATCCGATCGATCTGAAACGTTGTTATGGCCTTGTTATGGCCTAAGATTAATTTTAAGATAGTCATGCACAGTCACGCACTCTCACGGAGAGATTCAAAGCTCATATACATAAGTAAAGAAAAAATTTTTAATAAAAACTTTGTTTTTATGGGTTGGATTATTTTTTATTGCGTTTTTTGCCAGCATAAAACTTCATAAAGTCCATAAACAGTAAGTAATTTAAAAAAAACTATTAAATAGCTTAATAACACAGTGATACAAAAAAGAATGAAACAGAAATACCTGGGATGCGATATTTTTTGCCTGATAGGTCTTGTCGAGCACAACAAGACCCTGTACTTGAAATTTGCGAAACACCTCAAAATCTTTGTGTAAGTGGTAAAAAAAAACCGGGTTTTCGGACCTTTTTCACATATATGCCAGTAACTTTGTTGAATATCAACCGATTTTAATCTAAGGCCTTTCGAAGATTTAAACATGATATTTAAGTAATATTGAGACATCTATTCGTATTCCTTCAGCAAACTCATTTTTTAAATATTCTCTATTTTCCAACTTTGGAGATGTTTTTATACATTTTTTTATTTAGGAACCGTATAATTTATGGACTTATTATAAGATTATGTTTATTTATGAGTAAAATGCAGCTTTGGATTAAAAAATCTGGTAAAAATTAACTGAGTTATTAAACTTTCAATAAAAAAAATATATATATGGAATAAATGACTGCAAACATTTTTGAGTTGAATAACCGAAAATGGTATTTTAGTAAAGAAAAAAAAATTGTTTGTGCAGGCATTTATTCCATTTTTTTTAGACCGACTATACGATATCATATACCATACGCTCAGAGACCCTATATCTTATGTCCAACTAATTAGATATAGAAAATAATCATAAAGCAAATTTGAGTGTATTGTTATTAATATTTTTATTTCGGATATGGGGACTAGATCGAAAAATGGTCCGATCCTGACCATATTTGGTAAGATCAGTAATTTTTTGCAAAAACAAATACAAATCAAGTCTGTGCAATATTTTTGTTTTTTGATAGATTTAAGTGAATAAGTCAATAGCGTTCATTCCATTCCGATAAAAGTTTATATGCTAAATTTCATCAAAATATATTTATATTTGCGCCCTGTAGTTTTATTACAAGGTTTACATGGACACACAGACGGACGGACGGAAATCGTTAAATCGACTCAGAAAGTGATTCTGATCGGTATAATAAAAGATGGGTCTAGGTCAAATATTTGTGGTAGTTACAAACAGTAGCACAAAGTCATTATACCCTGACAACATAGTGGTATAGGGTATAAAAATATGACCACCCCTGTGACCATATCTTGTCTTATTGACTCATTACACATTTTCTCTGCTCAGTTCTTCTGTTCTGTTGTCTCTTCATTTTACAAATTAGTTGTTTGTATCCGTTTTGTCATTTAATATGTACAAACATACTCGCACATACATTGAACAATATTTATTTCAACAAATACACTTTAAATGAATGGATGAAAGGAATGCATTGTTGGTTATGAGTTGGCAGACATATCATTCCATTTGCAAAACATTGTTGGTGTGTGTGTGTGTGAGTCACTTTGACAAATAATGATGATGATGATGACGATCATCATCATTATAATATGATGTTGCTAATATTTTTTATTTAAATATTTATTTCCTTTGTTGTAACTTTAACTGCATGGGGAATTTAATTCTTGTTTTTAGAGCGAAGTGGGCTCGAAGAGGCATACAAAGAACTATAGTGTTGTGGTAACAACCACACCCGTTACCAAGGTAAATAGAAGGATTCAGTTTTTTTAAAAGCAACATGTTATAATAGTGGTTATGATATGGTAGAGTGTAATATGTAAAAAGTTTTATTTAAAAGTAAAGTGAAACTACATATGTTATTTATAAAGCAAATGCCATTTAGCAAAATTCAATTGTAAGAAGCAGTTTTAACTGTTAAAGGTCATCACATAAATAGATATATACTGGAATACATTTATAAATAGTAAACTCTAATAAAATGCCTTCTTTATGTCTTCCACCTTTTGGTCGAAACATATTTATGTATTTTACCTTCATTTGCACAAGTTCGCTTTCAACTGTATAAGTAGCTCATGGTTTATTCAATCTTTCAATATATCTTCAACTCATTAATATTCATATATTTTTTAGGGGATAATAATGGGGGATTCATCAATGCTTATACTGGGTTATCTGTACTAGTGATGTACCATGATTCCATGGACAATTCCGTCTTTGCCATAAGGGCACACGGGGCCCGATCTCATCGATTACACGAAAGAAAGAAGTTAAATATTTTGTATTTTTCTGGTGATTTTCAGCAATTTTTTTGTTAAGTTTTTTTTTTTTTTTTTTTTTTTTTGGTAATTTCAAAAACAAAAAGGAATAGAAAAAAAATTTAACCGAAACTTAAATATTAACAAATACTAAAAAAATGTATTTGGGCGATTTTTCAACTGTATTTGGCGATACAAACAAACAAAAAAAACTGGCAACCCTGTAATAGTAATAGTTGACATTGTGTATATTTAGGGGATTTCCCGTATGAATGTCAAAGTTAAACGCAGTCAATAAGTGTAAGGTCATCTCAGTGAAGTGTAAGTGTTTAATGTGAATTATTGAACTTATTTAAAAGAAGTTTTTACCAGTTTGACGTCTTAGTTGTAAACAACTTGTCTATATTGTTTTATAATTAATTTAATTATGTCGAAAAGAACATATTTAAGTGGTTCACAAAAAAGAAAAAAAGTTCTAGCTCAAAAAGAAATAGCCGAAAAACTTCCTAAACTCACTTCATTTTTTACGGTGGAAGAAACAAATAGGATGACTGATTCTTCGCCTTCATCATCTCAACATCCGGTTACTTTCGAATTTCAACGGGAAAAAGAACTTATGTCTGACAAAAATTATAATATTATGCAAGTTCCAGATGTAGAGACAGTAACAGGTACATTAGATGCTAAATCCTCCAATTCAAGCTTCTGTGACTTATTATTTACGAGCATAGAAAGTGTATCTCCTGATCCTGGTACGTACTGTGATGAAATTTTAACGGAAGAAGTACGCGATATTTGGACTCAAAATGGGCCAGAATTTTGTCAAAATAAAGAGTGTAACTTCTCCGAAACTTCTAAAATTTTTCCAGATTCAAGCGGTAAAACAAAAACTAGATACTTGACTAAAAATATGTTCACCCGTATATTGACGAATGGTGAGTCTTTAGAAAGAAAATGGCTCCTATTTTCACCGTCAAAGAACTCTGTATACTGTTATTGCTGCCGTCTATTTAATACTTCTACTGGTGCTGGTCATAATTTGAGTTCTCCAAATGGATATAAAGACTAGAAACATATAAGTCATTTATTAATGGAGCATGAGAACAGTTTACAACACAGGGAATCAATGATGAAATATGTCGCAAGAAGCAAACTACTGGGCGAATTTTTGACTGCGAGTTTTTGTCCCAATATAATACACAAGTCAATTATTGGAAGAACGTACTTAAAAGAATTGTTGCAGTAGTGAAATTTTTGGCTTTCAGAGGACTTGGTTTTTGTGGTGATAATGAAATATTAGGGTCTCAAAATAACGGAAATTATTTGGGATGCTTAGAACTAATTAGTGAATTTGATCCTTTTCTTGCTGATCACATGCGAAACTGCGGAAATAGTGGAAAAGGAAATACATCACATTATTCTGCAAATATTTGTAATGAATTTTTTAATATAATGGGACAGCAAGTGCTAAAAGCGATTGTTAATGAACTAAAAGCTGCAAAATACTACTCTATTAGTGTGGATTATAACCAGATCTTTCACATGTTGACCAACTCACCTTTATCGTTAGATACGTCAAAGACGGAGAGCCTATTGAGAGATTTTTGCAATTTTTCCCTATGGATGAACATAATGCTCAATACATAGCAGGTGCCATTTTAAACTTTATTGAAAGTCTTGATATTCCTATAAAAGATTGCCGAGGGCAGAGTTACGATAATGCATCAAATATGGCAGGAAAGTATTCTGGTGTTCAGGCAAGAATAAAAGAAAAATGTGATTTTGCCATTTTTGTTCCATGTGCGGCACATTCATTAAATTTGGTAGGTGTTGAAGCTGTTCTTTGTGTTTCAGATGCAGTATCCTACTTCCAATTCGTCCAAAAATTATTTAATTTTTTCTCGGATTCGACCAAACGATGGAAAATTATGACAGCGAATTTGGGAACAAATAAAGTTTTGAAGTCTCTCCCGGATACTAGATGGTCTGCACGTGCTAATGCTATTATTGCTTTGCAAAATGGTTATTTTCATATATCAGAAGCTTTAACATCAATTGCAAATGACATCAGTCAACTAGGAGAAACAAGAAACGAAGCTCAAAGCCTAGCCAAAATATGGAAAAATTTGAGGCTATGCTTCTAACGGAGATTTGGAATGATCTTTTAGAAGTTATAAACAAAACAAGCATAAGTTTACAAAAATACACTTTGACACTGGACGTTGCAACAAAACTTTACGCATCTATAATCGATTATGTCAGTAACGCACGCGATAATTTCGATCGGTACGAATAGGCCGCTAAAGAAAAAAAACCCAATGGTGACTATAAAGATATGTTTGAAAGAAAAACAAGTAAGAAAATTATAGTCGGTCTAGACCGACTATACGATACCCTATACCATGCGTTTAGAAACCCTATCTCTTAGGCCCAACTAACTAGATATAGAAAATAAGCAAAAACCAAATTTGAAAAATTTTTTAAAAAGTTCATATCGGATGCTATATCTATATGGGAACTAGGTCCAAAAATGGACCGATCCTGACCATGGTTGGTAACGTCTCTTGTATTTTGCAAAAACATATACAAACAAAATTTGAGAAGAATCAGTGCAATATTTTTGTTTTTTAATAGATTTAAGTAAATATCGGGAAGCAGCTCTATATGGGGCCAAAGGGAGCATTTTTGGACTACTCATTAGTGGATGTAATGAACGCTTACAAACCCAAGTTGAGTAAGATTTATATGACAATTTGGATCCCATGGCAATTTATGTCGATTTCATAAGGGTAATTTGTATGGGGGCTAGGTCTGAACATGGACCGATTCTCACCAATTTCAATACCGTTCATCCCATGGCCGATGAAAGCTCACATACCAAATTTCATCGAAATATATTCATATTTGCGACCTGCAGTTTGATTACAAGGTTTACATGGACACACAGACAGACGGACGGACGGACGGACGGACGGACGGACGGACGGACATTGTTAAATCAACTCAAAAAGTGATTCTGATTCGATCGGTATAATTAAAGATGGGTCTGGGTCAAATATTTTTGGTTGTTACAAACAGCAGCACAAAGTCATTATACCCAAACCACATAGTGGTATAGGGTATAAAAATTCGCAGCACACGTCTTACTTTTTTGACGGATCAGCGGAGACTGTACAGTTAAATGGCAAATAAAAATTGCACGTAGAAACGTTCATTCCCATAATTGACAAATTTTATGTTCATTTAGAAAAGCGTTCTGCTGCATACCAAGAAATTTATGACATTTTTAGTTTTCTTTCTCAATTTATAACAATTGGTTCTGACCAGTTGTCAAAAAAATGCAAAGAATTTGCCGAATTCTACCACAAAGACATTAATGCTAAGGAGTTCATATCAGAATGTTTTCAATTAAGGCAGTACCTCAAGACCATAGCAACGGAATCATCGGATTTGAGTATCTCAGCTTTACATAACCTACTAAAGTCCAATGAGTTAGAAGTAACTTTTCCAAATGTTGAAGTTGCTACAAGAATATTTCTTTGTTTAATTATCACTAATTTTAGTGGAGAGCGGTCATTTTCTCAGCTAAAGAGAATAAAAAATGAATTACGAACGTCTATGTTACAAGAATGCCTAACTAACTTGTCAATTATGTGCATTGAAAGTGATGTCCTTCAAAAAATTGATTTTGAGGATATAATAGAAGATTTTGCAGCACAGAAATCCCGAAAAAAACCTTTAGCGTAGCCAATTTAAATCAGATAATAAATACCTAGGTTATATTTCTTATAACATTAAATAACATGTATTAAATTTGTATTAAACATAATAAATTTAAACTCATAACAAAAAATTCTTTCATTCGTTTTTTTTTACTTTCCAGTGGGGCCCCAAATTATTTTGTGCCCAGGGCGTCAAAAGAAATTGTACACCTTAGACTTTTATGTTTTCCACTGTACCTTACTAATTTGCTTAATCATTGTTTTAAAGATTCTACGTTTTTATACCTTATACCACTATATGGTTTGGGTCTAATGACTTTGTGCTGCTGTTTGTAGCTACCAAAAATATTTGACCTAGACCCATGTTTTATTATCCCGATCGACTCAGAATCACTTTCTGAGTCGATTTAGCGATATCCGTCCGTCTGTTCGTCTGTGTGTCCATGTAGACCTTGTAATCAAACTACAGGTCGCAAATACGAATACATTTTGATCAAATTCGGTCCATGTTCAGACCTAGTCCCCATACAAATGACCACTATGAAATCGACATAAATTGCCATAAGATCCAAATTGTCATATAGATCTCAGTCAAATTGGGTTTGTATGTGTTTATTATATCCATTAATCAGTAGTACAAAAAAAATCCCTATAGGACAATTCATAGTCATAGGCCTCATATAGAGCTCCTTCCCGATCTTCACTTAAATCTATCAAAAAACAAAAAATATTGCACAGATTTTTCTCAAATTTGGTTTGTATATATTTTTTCAAAATATAAGTAACTTTACCAAATACGGTCTGGATCGGATCAGTCTGTTCTGCGACGCATTTATTGCCTGGGGAACTTGATATAACTTGGTTGTTTTTCAACCGATAATAGATTTTGTTGTTTTATTAGAATGATAATTTACTCTAGATTATGGTTTATTAATTAATTTATTTGAAACGCAATTATTAATATCAAAATCTTTGTGAAAAAATATTTTTTTTGGATAATTTTTACATATAAATGTATATTTGAACTTTGAGCTCAATGCGCGTCCAGAAAGCATTGTCCGATTTGGCTCTAATTTTGCACACTAAAGTTTTAGATCCAGTGTCACAATAATCCGACCCGTACAATTCGATCAAAAAATTTTTTTCATACAAACCGTTGCACTATGGCCGAAATTGCGATTTTAGCGGCAAAAAGTCAACTTAAAATTTTTAAAATTTTTTTGATGGTGTTCAATACCCAACATATTGATAAGAAAAAACTAAAAAAAATGTTGCTGTTGGCAACCCTGTTTATGTACAAGCAGCTGTTAATGTTTACATATTTTTTAGTACGTGTGAATACAAGTGAAGCAGCAAAATTTTTATAAAATTAAAAACTGTTTTTTAATAATATATGCTTGTAAAAAAACTTTGTAAATATGAGTTCTAATGCTGCCTACACACGAGGCAACCGGTTGAAGCAATGGTTGTAGCAACAATGATATACACGTATCAACGGTTGCCTCAACCAACGAAAAATATCAAAACTTTTTGATATTTCTGGCTAATTGAGGCAACCGTTGCTACGTGTGTATCATTGTTGCTACAACCATTGCTTCAACCGGTTGCCTCGTGAGTAGCTAGCATAATACTCGATGTGAGTATTTTTACTATATACAAATATATGTACGTAGTTTGCTAAATGTTTGTATTTCGTACTTATTTTTGTAGTTTTTTCTGTGTATTTTTTTGTGAAATTCTGAAGAGTTTTATCGTTTTTCGTGGAGTAAAACTTAAACTTTCATGAAGTGTCAATGGAACTATTTACATGTGATTGTTTGTAGAAAACCCAAGTTTTATGTCATGGTAAAAGCGTATGCATTTGACTGCTAATGAACGAATTTTTAATATTTTTGTAGAAACACTCAGGTTCAAAAATTCTGAAATATTTGAGTTTTGGTTGAGAAACAGCAGGAATGTTTCGAAGTACATAAAAGGAAAGATTCCATATGAAATTGACAGTGAATTAAGTAAATTAATATGTACTAAAGCTCGGAACTTATCTAATTTTATTAAACTAAAATGGGATAAACAATCCAGAAATGAGAAAGCATTTCGAAAATATAATAAGGAATGGTTGGGTCGAGAACCATTTTTGTTGTACCGAAAAAGATTAATGCTATCGGGCGACCAAAAATGACTTATGATGATAGCTGCGAAAGAAATAAAAGGAGATTAGCTTCCGAATTAGCTTTCCAGCAAGGAGACAATGCGCAATCACTAGTTCATGCTGCCTCTATATCTGCCAAAAATCCCACGCAACGGATTTGAAATTTGTCCTACAACAAGTTGCTATATCTCCAAATCGGCCATCCAAAATTCGAGAAATTCTTAATACTAGCCATAAAGAAGTTACGCCAGTATCACCTGATGAAGCTCTAATTTTATTGTTAGAAAACGGGTTAACTAAAAAGCAGTACTTAAATATGCGTCAATTACACATAAAACACAATAGTAGTATTTATCCAACTTATGATAAAGTTTATAAAAGCAAATTGAAATGTAGACCAAAGCGAATGAAGGCTCAGTCGAAATATCGTTGCAAAATTTGGTAGACCACACAGCTAAAAGAATTTTTGCATATCAAGATGAAGTATTGTGTACAATGGATGTTGATGGTTCTACCGGTCACGGCTTGTTTAGACAAAAATTTGTGAAAAATAATTCGGAAAGTTTCGATCAGCCCCTTTTTGTGACATCAGTCATTCCAATAAAAATAATTTCATCAGAAGGTGATAAAATTTGGGTAAACCGTGCACCTCTGTCAGTACGCTTTTGTAGACCTTTAAAAGTGGAGTTTGTTAAAGAAACAAAATAGCACATTTTAACTGAAAACCAGAAATTAAATAAACAGATTAAGAAGTTGGAACCACTACAATACACACTAAGTAATGGGGAAAAAATTACTTGACATGTATCATAGAGCTATGGATAGCTCTGACCCATATATTTGAAGTTTATGCTTGCAGGAACGTACAAATAGTTCAAAAAATTTCAGTTTCCTCGAGAAGTCATTGATCTTTTTAAAATGGCTGAATTACCACCAGAACTGTTATTACCTTCAACATCTCAAAAAGCCTCCAGCTGCAATTATAGTTCTGATTCTGATGTTAGCTTAGAGTCGTTAATTATTCATTGCAATTTAAGCGGATGAAAACGAAGAAACAGACCATGATTAATTAGGCCCTATATCTTTTGAGAATATGTATCCATTATTTTGTTATTTTCAGATTAATCCATAAGCATTTACAACTTTTTTAAAATTATAAATTTATGAATTAACAAGTAAGAAAATTATAGTCGGTCTAGATGCTATATCTATAAAGGGACTAGGTCCAAAAATGGACCGATCCTGATCATTTTTGGTAAAGTCTCTTGTATTTTGCAAAAATATGTACAAACAAAATTTGAGAAGAATCAGTGCAATATTTTTGTTTTTTAATAGATTTAAGTGAAGATCGGGAAGCAGCTCTATATGGGGTCAAAGGGATCATTTTTGGACTACTCATTAGTGGATGTAATGAACGCATACAAACCCAATTTGAGTAAGATCTATATGACAATTTGGATCTTATGGCAATTTATGTCCATTTCATATGGGTAATTTGTATGGGGGCTAGGTCTGAACATGGACCGATTCTCACCAATTTCAATAGCGTTCATCCCATGGCCGACAAAAGCTTATATACCAAATTTCATCAAAATATATTCACATTTGCGACCTGCAGTTTGATTACAAGCTTTACATGGACGGACGGACGGACGGACGGACATTGTTAAATCAACTCAGAAAGTGATTCTGATTCGATCGGTATAATTAAAGATGGGTCTAGGTCAAATATTTTTGGTTGTTACAAACAGCAGCACAAAGTCATTATACCCAAACCACATAGCGGTATAGGGTATAAAAAGTAAATAAATTCCTTGGTAGCATTCATATTTTTTTATGGTGGGTGTGGACCACCCATTTTTTCTCAGGTTTTTTTTTTGTCAGTAGAAGTCCGTATACAAAGTTTGATGAAGCTAGCTTTTGGCAAGTATTCTTGCCGACAATTTGGGTTTTGGGTATAGGAAAAGGGGGCGTGGACCGCTAATTTTTTCTCAAGTTACTTTTATGTCAGTAGAAGTCCGTATAACCATTTTGGTGAAACTAGCTTGCCATTACTTTGGAAAAGGGGGCGTGGCCCGCCCATTTTTTCTCAAATAGATTTTTTTAGCATTAGAAGTCTGCACAACAAATTTGGTGAAGCTAGCTTGTCGGGTAGTATTTTTTGCCGTTAAAATCGCTATTTCGGCCACAGTGCGTTGTCACAATAATGTACATCCGATTTTTAAATATATATTTATATATCTTAATTTATATTTGCTGTTAATTCTAATAACAGAATATATTGAGTATACCTACTAATTGTTAGTGACATATCATATCAGACATATCTTTAAAGATCAGCAGTCACTGCTGGCTGACTTGCTGATCCATTTCAGTGAAAAAAAAAACATCATGACACCCAATCAGATTTTCATATATTTTTAAAAAATGCAGCACCACAAATCCGTAGATTGTTAATAGTGACATGATGTCTTTTGTTTTCTGAAAAATATTTTTAACAATCTCAATAATTTAAACTAATTTTTAATTTCCATTTATTAAAACCACGTGAGATAAGCTGGGCTGAATTATATAAAAACACTTTTTAATTTTCCTTGAAAGTATAATGTTGCTTCTTTTATTTATAAATGTTCACCGCAAAGAAAACTGAGTTCAAAACTACTTGTATGTATTGTGGTGATTGAAAGAAAGGAAGAAAAACAAAACTTACCATTGCACATGATGTATTCGAAACACGAGTACAATTGTTCAATTGTATATCGGTGCCATTGCGGCGAACAACTGAATAAAGTTGAGGGCAAAAACCACTGGTACGTGTTAAACACCATTCGCCGCATGAAGCCCAATTACAATGCATATCTGGCCAGTCGGCATTGTAAGTTTGGCACATAACCGGATCCAGTTCAAAACCGGACTTCAAAGCTCTTCATTTTATATAAGAAAATTAAAAAAAAAACAAATAAGAAAAAAAATGTGCTTTTGAACTTGATGTTCATTGAGAAACTCACTTAAATGATGGTGAATAAATGGCCACACTTAAATAGACTATGGAAACGCAGGACAATACCATGGTCAATTGGCAAAGGCATATAGCACGACATATACGCTTGTCTTGTTCGGGTATAAGGCGCGGCTTATCTTTACGACGACCCATTGTGGATAATATGAAACCAGTAGTTGGTTTTAAAGTATTCTTGTTTAAAGAGTATCCACTGTAAGGTTAAAATGGTTGTGTGTGTTGGTGTTGTTAGTAGACGTTAAGATTCTTTTGTATTCTTAGACGTTGTTATGGTCGTTGTTGTTGTAAGGACTTTTATTAAATTTATTTAAGTGGTTAGTTGTTGTTTTTTTCTCTTTAACTTTTTGTAAATACAAGCTGTATGAGTAATATAAAGTATTAGTTTTTTCCCTAAATATTTATGACTTGTTGAATTTTTTTTCGATTTTTCTTTGCTCTCTTTAATAATGTTTTTTTTTTTTTTTTTTTTTTTTAATTAAAGAAAGTTTTCACAAAGTTTTCACAGTTATTGTTTTTATACTCTTTATTTTGATTCCCGTTTATAATATTTTTTTTTTATAATAATTCTAATTTATTGGCGAATGTTCTTAAACATTTAATATTTAAGGCAAAATCTACTTTCGTTTTTTTTGTATTTTGTTTTAATTTTAACAACCATAAAAAAATATCTTCAATTTTTATGTACTTAATGTGTTTAAAATGAATTTATATGAAGATAAAAATTAAAAACTTAAATAATGTTGTATGTATGTATGTAATGGTGTTCGCGTGCTGATGCTTCCACAGCGTTGGTCTGGCAAACTGAATTAGCTTTAGTGTTCTTCACACAAGATAAAGGACATTTTATGTTAAAGCTTTATTAAGCTTTGCCATAAAAGTTTCCAATAATGTCATGTGCCGTGAGTTTTTCCAAAAATGACGTTATCCTTTAAAGGACTTCTGTCATTTTCCATCCCTGCGTGTGTAAGTGGGTGTGTGTGTGTATGTGTTTGTACATTTCTTTGGTTGAAGAGTGCGCATGTTTGATTAATATTATCATAACATACTTTATTTATGTGTGATAAAAAATTTTGCTTGACATGTGTTTCTTTTTCTTCTTCTTGGTGTTATTTTATATGTGGGTCAGAGTTATGTTTACAAAACAATATTGTAACTCACTCGTTGTTATGATTATTTTTCTTTTGGCGATACTAGTTTATTTGCGATTTATTACGTGGTGGGTTTAAACAGTAACTAATAAGAACAGTATCTTCGAAAGCACTGAAATTTGAATATGCGATAGAAGAGACACTACTAATACATCCGTTTTTTTTTTGTATTTCATACGAATTATTTAGTAGATTTTTCAGTATTTAATCCAAAGCAGTCATAACATAATTTGTTATCAATTAATAGCAAAAAAAGAATTTTAGCATTAAATTCTTTTATATAATTTGTTTCTAAAGAAAAACAAATCTTTTTCTTTATGCTTGTATGCACTAGGGTGGCCCTTAATAAAAAAGTGTTCAAACTATCGGTTGCAACCCCTAGAAATATCCGAATAGCAAAAAAAGTGAGAAATACACAGTTTTGGGCCAATCAGAAACATTTAGAGGTGGCTCAACGCGATTGAAAATTTCAAGTGTGTTTATATGGGGAAAATATGACTTTTTTTTTCAGATTTTACGAAAATTTTGCTCTATAGTTTAATTTTTCCGACAAATTGTTATCTAATTCGGGATCAGTATTGAATTATCTTTCCAACAAGCTATAATACTTCAAAATCGAACACAAACTCGCCTAGAAATAGCAAGTGCCCCAGACCACTTTTGTGCCAAAAAAAAACTAGGTCATGAAATTTGATGGCATATTTTTCAAACTTAAGAAAATAATTAAAGCCAACATTTTGTTTTAGTCTCTATATCTGAGTTCTATATGAAGTATTGTTTTACTACCACCTTGTTAACCTATTAAGCATTGAGACCGAAAATGCAAAATTTTTTTTGATAAAATTTTGAAAACTCCTTTTTCAAGTTTTGAAAAATTTTCTTAAACAAAATTTTAAAAAATTTATCTTGCTCTTTAAGGTTTTGTTAAACGCATATTAGAGATTTACGAATTTTTAGGTAAATCCCTACACCAGTATTTTCTGACAAGGATTTTATTTTTGCGGATTTCGAGAAAAATGGGATTTTTGTAAAATATTCTGTAAATGTACTATTTCTAGATACTTTGTATCAAAAATTCATCACTTTGCTACTTTTAAATGTTATATTTTATCTTAATAGCCTAGGGTTTTGGAAAAAAATATTATGAACCCATTAACCCTTTTGGAATTGGGTTGACATATGGCCCCAAACTAATAAAAAACAATTTATTCAAAAAATTCAAATATTTTGTAAGTTCTATTGAATTTTTAAATATGACGCTTAAAATATAACTAAATGTGTGGAACTTCCGTTCCTTAAATTTGGGATAAATCTTATAACGGTAACCCATTATTTGCAAAGGCCAGCTTTGGATTTTAAGATATTTTTAAATAAAATTTACCGAAAACGAGGTTTTCTATTAAACTCGATGAAACCACTATTTAGAATGTAAGAAAAATAATTCGGTTTAGTTTTGTTTATTTAACCCTTCAGTGCACCTGGGACAAAATAATCCTTTGTGATATATCTTTGGTGCAATTATCTGCTTATTTCTCGCGAATATAAATTAAAACAACTTTTAACCAATTTTGTTATAAAATTATTTTAAGTTTAAAGACAATTTATATTTTGCTAAATAAAATAAGAGAACCCACAAATAACCCACAGCTAATAAAAGACATTTTATTCAAAAGAATATGAAATATAAAATTAATTCTATTTATTTTGGTGCATTTAAAGATGATTTAGTGAGCGATTCAAATTGGATTTAGTGAAAGCATTAAGCAAATTTGAGCGGCATTGTTATGAATTTGTTGCCGCAGATATGGAAACGTTCATATCGGAAGGTTTTGAATATAATGAAGAAATGGACTGATAAGTCACTAAGTCAATTATTTTTCTCAATATTTTTGAGTTTTGAAAGATTTGGATAAAAATCTGTGGAGCCAGCAAAAACATGCAGACGAACGAACGGACATCGGTTAATCGACTTAAAAAGTGATTCTGAATCGATGGTTACAGGGTGCACCATCTTAAATGTCTGTATGTGAATATTGAATAACTAAAAAAAAAGGTTTTCCATATGTGTGATACTTTTATTTAACTTGGTCCTTTTCAATACATTTTAAAACAACTTTTTGAGTACAACATCAATCACATGGTCACCTCTTTTGGCTAAAACACAATCTGCCATAACTTTTTCGAGCATCTCGGATAGCTTTTCAAACAGTCCCCCAAATAGAAGTGGGAGGGGTCAAATCTGGAGATCTGGGTGGCCAGTCCATGTCGCTTTTTTGACCTCACACTACAGGGAATTTTTGTTGCAGAAACTGTATTGTTTGATATACAGTGTAGGTAGCATGGTACACCAACTTGTTGAACTCAGATCTTTTTCACGCAGTTTCGGGCAGATATAATGAGCCAACAGTCACCGATATTATTTCCAATCGACAGTTTTGACATGTCTGAAGAAAAATTTCCTAATGTTCGTTTTGGCGCAAACGCCAGCCCAAATAGTCACGATTGGGTCATGCAATGGTATTTCCCGGATCTCATGTGGATTCTCTGTTCCCCAAATGCGGGAAGTTTGCTTGTTAAATGTGAAAAGGTCATCAAAATTTGTTTCCAAAAGTCAGGTTCAGTATCAACCATTCGAACGAATGTTTGGCAGTAATGCACTTTATACAGAAAAAAGCAAATCATTCTTCAAAATGTTCCGCATAGTCGTTTCTCTAATGTCGATGCACTTTCTCTTACCGCTTCAACCAAGAACTATATAAACTATATAACTATATAGTTCTTGACTAAATAATGAATAGTGTTGTCAGGCGGTGCTTCTTAGCCACGATAATATCGACGAATAGAACGGAATGATTATTTTCTATATACTGCCCTACTATTTCGGCTTATTGTTTTGGAGTCCACCGAAACATGGTAAAAATTGTACTTAATTGTCGTTTCAAAAGCATGTGTTCTTAAATCAATCGGTTGACAAATGTCAAAGTTATGAAATGTTGTAATACCTACATAAAAGATGACGCATCCTGTACCCTTTTGAAAAACATATCTTTTGACAAAAAAAAATTATTTCTCCCCAAAAGTGCCTTTTTTCAAAAAGTACCTTTTTGCAAAAATTTACTTATCAGTTACTTTAAAAACATATATTTTTTAAAACAAAATTGACTTTATCTTTAAAAGCGCCTTTTCAAAAAGTACCTTCTTATGGAAAATTTATCTTTTATCAAAAAATTTTCCATATTCAAAAATGTATTGTGGAATTTGTAAGAATTATTATACTAATTTGTTAGTATAATTAGTATAATCAAAATACGGCGTTATTTTTCTGTAACTCCAAATTATTTAAAATTTAGTATGCTTTATCTAGCCATAATTTCGACAATGGGTCGTTAAAATTATTCCGAAAATGGCGGAATCAAATAATGCAAAATTTTACATAAAGATTCCATGCACGAAAAATTAAATTTAGCGATTTTGTAGGAAGTTTTGCAAAAGGGTAACATTTGAAAAACGTCCTTTATTGAAAAGATACTTTTTAAGGTATTTATTTTAAAAGTATATGTCGTTACGAATGAAAAGCAGTAGTAAATCGGGAAATGCCGGCTAACATAAAAACGAACACAAAACATCCTGTTGTATTTTCATGCCGCCAAAACCCTAAGCAATCTGCTTAAACAATTAAAGTTTATAATAAATAAACGTAGCTCTAAAATACTATAACCCGCCGATGGGAGCTTTGTAGGCCCCTTAACAACGTCAAAATCTGTTGACCAAAGAAGTTGCATTACATTCATTTATTAGTGCAATGAAATCTCCGCTGGAAGTATGTTAAGAATGATGCAGAGGGCCTTCTGTAAACAGGCTATCTCGAAGACAAGGAGCGCCCCGTATAAGAAATGACATGAACTTCAACGAAATCAAAGATTCACTCTAAATTGGTTTTCCGAGACCATTTCGCATAAATTCGACAATATCGTTCCACAACTTCCGGCTTCACCCGATTTAGCACCATGTGACTTCTGGCTATTCAATAAACTCAAGAAATCATTCCGAAGACACTGTTTTAATCGATTAAAATCCATTCCGGAAATCGACTTTAACAAGATTGAACAAAACATTGGCATAAGTGTAGTATATCGGAGGGGGATTACTTTAAAGGTGATTAAATTGATTTAGAGCATGAGCTGGTGGCCTTAGCAGCTAGTGCTTAATTAATATAATTTTGTAATAATTTATTATTACGTAGTTATTAAATAAATAAGTAAATAAATGATTCAGAGGAATAAATAATTATTTTTTTTATAATAAAATTCACCTTTCCATTTGGAAGCAGTACCGTAAATCGAGTAGTTTAAATAAAAAATAAAATTCTTAAAACACTAATAATAAATTTAAAAAATATATAAATAATCACTGATATATATTACCAGCAATTTCAAAAAAAGAATGCAAACTGTTTTGAGATCAATATATTTTTCATTTCAAATGTCTCACTTTGAATGCTGTGTACAAATGTATAATTTTTTTTGTGTGTGTTATTAATTATTAATTACACTACTCAACAAAATGAAAAAAATTTCATGTACTCCGGATGCGATAATTTTTTCTGTGTAGATAACCTTGACATGAGCTCGAAAAACGCAATAAAAAATTTTTTTTTCGTTTGGTTTTTTTTTTTTTTTTTTTTTTAAATTTTAAAAATTTTTTTTTGGTTAATTTGTTTCGTCCGGCATAACTCGGGAACCACTAGCCCGATTTAATTGAATTAAATTGTAAAAAATTTAAAATTACAATTCCCTTAATCTGTTTATATATTGTTTTCCTATACAAGCAACAGTTTCCAAGTTAAAAATGAATATATAAAGGAAAAAACTTATTTTTGCCTAAAGATTTAAATTTTTTTTTTTTTTAAAATCCATAAAAAATCCCAAATGAAAAAAAATGTCAAATCTTATTACTTTTACGTAAAGATACATAACCTATGAGCAAAATAAGAGAAAGATCATGAAAATCGATGCACGCGTTTCGCTTTTATTCGCAATTGAGTAAAGGTATGAATTTAAAAAATTTGCTCGACATATGCACAACTTTGTCTATGGTAAGGTTTTTTCTTTTTTATTACAAAAAAAATTAAAATTTGTTGGTTGACAAAAATATATGACTTTAAATTAAAAAACAATTCGATATATGTACAAGAAATTATCCTAAGGATATCAACATTAATTAATTATAAAAAAGTTTTAAAAAAAAATATCTAAACACAAAAATAAAAACCTTCAAATTAAAAATAATTATGTGCTTTTGTCTTTCTTTTATATTGTTGTGGGTCTGTTTCTCTTATTAGGAACCAGATATAGTCCCCCATCATAGCTTCGTTCCAAAATCCTTGGTATCGGTGCTCAATTTCTTTCATTTGCTGATGAAAACGCTCACCATGCTCGTCACTCACATCGCCCAGGTTGTCCGGAAAGAAGTCCAAGTGCGAGTGTAGAAAATGTATCTTAAGCGACATATTTGCTCCAATTTTTTTATAATTTTGGAGTAGTTGTTCGACGATCTCTCTGTAATTTGAGCTTTTGTTGTTTCCAAGAAATCCGGAAACAATTTGCCGAAATGAGTTCCAAGCTGCAGCTTCATTTGGTGATAAAATGTGTTCAAACTGTTGGTCTCTTCAACAACTTTTTAATTTGCGGACCGTCGAAAACGCCTTCCTTAATCTTTGCCGATGAAAGGTGAGGAAAAATGGTTTTTAAATAGGCGAACGCTTCGCCATCTTTGTTGATAGCTTTCACGAAGTTTTTTATGAGTCCGAGCTTTATGTGAAGAGGTGGGAGAAAAACATTTTCCTTTTTTATGAGTGGTGTATATTTCACGTTGTCGCTGCCGGGGATGAAGTTAACTCTTTCTGTCCAACTCCTCCTGGTGTAATGATGTTGACGATCGCGGCTGTCCCAAAGGCAGAGAAAACAACAGTACTTTGTGAATCCACCTTGTAATCCACAAAGGATACCGATAACCTTAAGGTCGGCACAAACTTTCCAATCGTGTTTCTCATAGTTAAGGCACTTTAGTAGATTGTCCATGACTTCGTATGTTTCCTTGGTGTCAACGGCATGAGCAATTGGAATCGAAGGTTTCTTGTTGCCGTTGTGCAGTAAAATTGCTTTAAGGCTCTGCTTGTTGCTGTCGATGAAAAGACGCCACTCTCCTGGATCGTAAGAGTACCCGAGTTCACCAAATAATCCGGGAATGTCCTTACAAAAACAGATGTTGTCTTTTTTTGTGTAGTACCTTGCGTATGGTTCATGACGCTTCCTGTAGATTGTTGTCACCACACCAGGAGCCAAGAAACCGAACTGTTTCATGCGCGATGCATGCAACTCTGCATCTTCCTTGGAGAGTTTCAATTCTGCAATGTATATGCATGCAATGTATATGTTGACTCGCATTCTGATGTGGTTCCTACTGTCTCCGGATCTGATGATGGATGTATCGCCTCATTATTAGATGCCCATCTTGAAACGGGCGGTTGCGGGTCCACTGGTTCTTTGGAAAATGGCACTGGAAAATTCACTGTTGAAACAGCAGCGTAAGTCCATCGTATATTTTTTCCCACGCCTGTTTTTTTGCTAAGACAGAAGTAGCAATCTGTTGCATGGCAAAGCGGAGCTCTCCAAAGCATTGGCATGATGATTCTCGGCTGTCGTCTGAAAGAATTGCAATAATAAGTTATATATGTTCTTGAATTTCGTAATCTACACTTACCTTGAGTCACTTAGCTGTACGTAGCACCTTGGACATAGAGCACTTGGTGTCCACCGCTCATCTATGTTTGAGACCTTTAAATTGAAGCTCTCTTCAAATGAATCTCTCAATTTAGGTGAAAAATAACGCTTGTTTTTTCCACAAACGTATTCTCCGCACATGTAACAAAAATTACTTGGATTGGTATTGCATTCAAATACTCGCGAACGTTTGCTCATTTTAACTATCGCGTTCGTCGACACTTGTTGAATGAGTAAAATCGATCAATGAAGACCTATTTGTACTGTGTATTGTTTAGTATTTTACTGACAGGTACTTATAAATGGGTGTATATTTTTTTACGGTGGCTACATACCTGTTTCACCATGTGTGAGTCTTAAATTTTCCGAATAAATGTGGGTTGCATTTATGTAAAAAAATCATACAGGTAGTCACCGGAAAACCCAAATAAGTAAAAAAGTCCCCTTTCCTTTTTTCCTTTTAATTGTTCACGCACATTTATTACCGTTTATTACTTTGCTTACGCAATCATAAAAATTAAATAACCCTTTGTTTATTCCGTTTTGTTAATTCTGAGAATCATAAAAAAAAAGAAAAACCTTACCATAGACAAAGTTGTGCATATGTCGAGCAAATTTTTTAAATTCATACCTTTACTCAATTGCGAATAAAAGCGAAACGCGTGCATCGATTTTCATGATCTTTCTCTTATTTTGCTCATAGGTTATGTATCTTTACGTAAAAGTAATAAGATTTGAAATTTTTTTTCATTTGGGATTTTTTATGGATTTTTTAAAAAAAAAAAATTTAAATTTTTAGGCAAAAATAAGTTTTTTCCTTTATATATTCATTTTTAACTTGGAAACTGTTGCTTGTATAGGAAAACAATATATAAACAGATTAAGGGAATTGTAACTTTAAATTTTTTACAATTTAATTCAATTAAATCGGGCTAGTGGTTCCCGAGTTATGCCGGACGAAACAAATTAACCAAAAAAAATTTTTAAAATTTAAAAAAAAAAAAAAAAAAAAAAACCAAACGAAAAAAAAATTTTTTATTGCGTTTTTCGAGCTCATGTCAAGGTTATATACACAGAAAAAATTATCGCATCCCGAGTACATTTTGACTGTTGACTAGTGTTATTATTTTTTTTTTGCATTTTTGTTAATTCATATCTCCTTTCTTTTATTTACTTTATTATATTATAATTTCAATTCGTTATCGTTTATTTATGTTGGCACTTTTCTTTCCGTTGTTTATACAAGTGGTGATGCCAGATCACTGAACTTACTTTTTCCAATACCTATATATTTTTATACCCTATACCACTATGTGGTTTGGGTATAATGACTTTGTGCTGCTGTTTGTAACTACCAAAAATATTTGACCTAGACCCATCTTTAATTATACCGATCGAATCAGAATCATTATCTGATTCGATTTAACGATGTCCGTCCGTCCGTCTATCTGTCAGCCTATGTATCCATGTAAAGCTATTAATCTAACAATAGGTTGCAAATATAAATATATCTTGGTGAAATCCAAATATTTTACCTAGACCAATCTTTTATTCTGTACGTCTGTCTGTCTGTCTTTCCATCTGTGTGTCGATGTAAACCTTGTAATCAAACTACAGGTCGCAAATATAAATATATTCTGATGAAATTTGATATACAAGATTTTTTCGGCAATCGCTATTGAAATTGGTAAAAATTGTTCATGTTCAGACCTAGCTCCCATTCAAATAACATCTATTAAATCAACTTAAATTGCCGTAAGATCCAGACTATCTTATAGATATCTGTCGAATTTGGTTTATGTGTATTTATTATACACATAAATAGACAGTCCAAAAATAAATCCTGCAGGAGCCGCTTCCCGACATTCACAAGTATATCAAAAACAAATATATCAAAAATAAAAATATTAATAACAATGCCACTGAAACTTGTTTATTTTTATTCTCTATATCTAATTATCAAAGTTTGATCGTATAGTCGATCTAAACCGATTATATTTTTCTTCTTATTGGGACTAATTCCAAAAATCATCCTACCTCGAGGTCACAAACCAATTTGTATAAAATAAATCTAATTTTTATACCCTATACCACTATGTGGTTTTGGTATAATGACTTTGTGCTGCTGTTTGTAACAACCAAAAATATTTGACCTAGACCCATCTTTAATTATACCGATCGGATCAGAATCACTTTCTGAGTTGATTTAACAATGTCCGTCCGTCCGTCCGTCCGTCCGTCCGTCTGTGTGTCCATGTAAACCTTGTAATCAAACTGCAGGTCGCAAATATGAATATATTTTGATGAAATTTGGTATATAAGCTTTTATCGGCCATGGGATGAACGCTATTGAAATTGGTGAGAATCGGTCCATGTTCAGACCTAGCCCCCATACAAATTACCCATATGAAATCGACATAAATTGCCATAAGATCCAAATTGTCATATAGATCTTACTTAAATTGGGTTTGTATGCATTCATTACTTCCACTAATGAGTAGTCCAAAAATTTTCCCTTTGACCCCATATAGAGCTGCTTCCCGATCTTCACTTAAATCTATTAAAAAACAAAAATATTGCACTGATTCTTCTCAAATTTTGTTTGTATATATTTTTGCAAAATACAAGAGACTTTACCAAATATGATCAGGATCGGTCCATTTTTGGACCTAGTCCCCATATGGATATAGCATCCGATATGAACATTTTCATATCTGCAGCCAAAAAAATTAATAAAAATCCCACTCAAATTTGGTTTTTGCTTATTTTCTATGTCCAGTTAGTTGGGCCTAAGAGATAGGGTCTCTAAACGCATGGTATAGGGTATAGTATAGTCGGTCTAGACCATGGGGCATGGTAACGTCTCACATTGGGTTGAAATGTGTCAAAAGTGGGGATTAATTCAAAAGTTGAAGTTAATATATTCTAATAAGTTTTAATACCGGGTTAAAAAAAAAAATTTCCACGTTCTATACTTTTTCTGTTGTACTCTCACAAAGTTCAATAATTTTCGCCAATTAAGTGCAAAGTGATAAAAAGTAAAAAACTGAGAATTTCAAATATATTTTTTTGGTTATTTGTTCTAAAACCAAAACTAGTTTTAAATGGAAGCTTCAACTTCAGGTATTAGACTATCTTCTTGATAAATCGTTATTTAGCAAAATTTTGTATAAATATTTTTAAAATTTTTTTGAATATTATGGTGAGATTGGATAAAACTGTTTCCAGAGTAAATTACTTGTGGATTCCAAAAAAAACATTTTGCGTATGTTTGCAATTACGCAAAATATTTATCTTTCTTTTAAAAATCACCAGTTGCAAATCAAAATATGCTGGAGACGCAATAGTTAAAACTTCTTCATTATTTTATTTTGTCTTTCTTTTCGTTACTCTGATTTTTGTTATTGGTGCTGCAAATATGTAATCTAGTACATCAACAACTTATTTTGATGATGTATATTAGAGTGGAACGAAAGTGAAAAAGTACATTGATAAGACAAATTGTATAAAACTCTTTAAATTGCAATAAAAGCTTCCGGTTTTCAGAATACAAATCATTACTTTTACTTTATTTTAAAAATTGAAGAAAACAGTCTCAATATTACAAATTGTAACATTTATTGAGTTCAACATACTTAAAATGATAGAAGGAATGTATGCGATACTTATTGTTGTATCCTGTGGACATGAAATTCAACAACAACACGGCCACATATTTCGTTAAGCTCTACCCGTGCCTCCCACATAACATAAATTCTTTATGCAAGGGTCAGAAATAGTATCACATGCATTATTGCCAATTGGCCAACTATCAGAGGAAACTCGAAATGATCGAAACAAAGATTTTAAAAATTATAGAGATGCAGTCGGGACAAGTCAAACGAAGACATACTTAATCAGTTTTTACTTAGTTCAGATCCATTACTTACCGCCAAAAGTAAAAGTTATAAAAGAAAAATGCATCATATACCACAGATATATTTAATAATTTTGCCAAACACAACAGGTGAAGAAGAGGTTAATGAAGATGAATATGAAGTTGATGTCTATGAAATTGATAATGATTACGATGAGTGTGAATTAATTAATAAAAAAAATAAATAAAAATTCAATTACTTAATATTATATTTAGTATAATATAAAAACATATTTATTTACAATAAGTACACTATAGTTCGCAATTTGATTCATTAATTTATGTCTTTATAATCCAAAGTTACATCAAAAATGGTGAACGAAGATAATTTTTTCCGAAAAACAAAAAAGCGCTTGACAGGTTTAAAAAAAATTTTTAAATAATTTTTTTTCCCCAAATGGTAGTTTTTAATTCACTAATAATAACTTTGAAAAAATTTATTTTTTTTAAGACAGCTTCCCTGAAATAATCCTCATTTCGACTATCACTCAATCCACTGTGCGTCCGTACAAAGTAAATATTTATCATCACATCTCTAATGTACTACGATAGCGAGAGTGTTTTAACATTGTGCGAGTGGCACCTGCCGTACAAAGCAAATATTAATCATCAAATATCTGGATTACTATGATTGCAAACATTTAAAAATTAGTGCTACTCCATAAGT
This sequence comes from Cordilura impudica, assembly GCA_963682025.1. Lineage (NCBI taxonomy): Eukaryota > Metazoa > Arthropoda > Insecta > Diptera > Scathophagidae > Cordilura > Cordilura impudica. Next base: position 44,367,215 of record OY821519.1, on the reverse strand, counting down.
TATTAATCTAAGTATTCGAATAAAATTGATCCGGTTATACTATTCAAAGTAATGTACATAGAGTGCCATGGTAGTGGGATCCTCAAACGTTATATGAGTTAACTTGAAACTAGTCAATATGAGTAGTAGAGTAAAACATAGACGGGCGTGATGCTTCTTATACGAAGTGAGTTACAATACAATGGAGACTTTTAACAAAATATATCTTTGAGACTTGAATGATCAATACCGACAAAAATGTTCAAAAAAAATAAAAACTCTTTTATTAATTTAAAAATTTGTGTATTTTATTATTTTTTTAAAGAAAAAATATTAACATAAATTATAATAAAAACTTAAAAGTATTCATTCCAAAACACTAACTACACTAGACTGTAGTCATGAATAAATTACGTGATTTAGAATTTGCCTGCATCCAATTCCAGAGTATATTTTTCTACATGAATTGGACTCATTCCTTGGCTCGAAAAGCAACCAAATACCATAATATTCCTACCGCAATACCCTTTGGTCGACGTACAAATGTTCTTCCATCATGACCTCTAACATTAAACTTGGACTTATCTGAAAAGAGAACAGTATTCCAATTTCGTCTTGATCAGTTCAGTTTTACAAGACGATAACAACCAATATCAGTCTCTATTGCTCGACACGAAATATTTCGAGCACATTTTTTAATTTCAGATTGTTAATGACTTCTTTAGGTACCATTTGAGTCGAAATTATGAATATATTCATATAATATTTGTTCAGCAGTAAAATCATATATTATTCTGGTTTTTAGTTCTTCAAAAAACTTTAGTCTTGTCATTATTTTAAAATAATTAATTATAAGATTAAAATTTTTAAAAATAAAATTGTGTTAAAAAAACAGTTGAAAGATAATATCAAAAACTATAAATATTTAAACAACGCACAGTGGCGCCATTTGAGTTTTTTCGTTGCAAAAATCATATCTTTTGAACCGACTTAGTTTAAACAGCATATGATAGATAACTGTTCAGCCTATGAAATGAGCGTTTCGAAAGGGTGCTACGCTTTGTAGGGGCCTACTTATGGGTTATCAAAGTTAAAATTTGTAGAAAAATCAATTTTATGGTAACTAAAAAAATTATTTTTACATTTTTAGATTGTTTTTATTTTTTTTCTTTAGGGTTTTATGTTTTAAATTATTACCCAACAAATTAAAAAAAATTACTTCTTTTTTAAATTTATTTTTTCAATTTTCTGTAAAATATTCATCACAATTCGTAAGAGAAGGTATATTTAAAAGACTAATCATTTCTAAACTATAATTATTTTCTAACTCTATTCGTGACTTCACATGCCGCAGGGAAGAAATAAGTGGATCGGAAGATGCTGCCAACATGTTGAAGAGGTCTTCATTTTGCCTTACCCTCGATGCTTTGAATGTGTTCTGCAATCTATATTTTTTATAAAATTTGTTAAGAGACTCCTGTGCTTCTTCAGAAAGCTCTCCAATTGGCAAAGACTGGTACTCAATTATATCTTTGCCATGCGCCAATATTTTATGGACGGTCGGGGTCAGCTTCTTCTGTGGATACATTTCTGCTAAAAGAGATGCAGTTTTCGATGCATATTCTCCATATTTTATAGAATTGACATTTTCTTTGTAGTTTAAAACATTCAAGATCGTTCCCAATCTTTTTACGATTTGATTGTCAATTCCAGTGATTCTAGTTACTGCCTCATCATTTTCAAAAAATCTCCTAGAAGTGTTTCCATCGTTTGAGTTACCGTATCCGTGCTTGGGACAGTCTACTTTTAGTCCAACTTGTTTAAAAAAAGCATCCTGTATTTGCTTCTTTCTGATCTTTTCCTTATCCTTTATTGATGTATTTTCATCGAAGTTTTCCTCCTCTTGTGGTCCAGTTTTAGCAAGAACTCCATACATCTTATCCTTGCGTGCAATGGTGACATTCCATATTCGTAATTCTCCTCGTTTGTAGAATCATTTAAATTACCAAAGTTCTTCTGACTCTTTTTGCAAATCGGGCATGACAATGTTGAGGTTGTTCCTGTCAGTTCGTTTACGACTTTTCCGTCAACCATGGTCAGGTGGAACTCGTAATTGCATTCAATATATTTTCCTTCTCCAATTTGCAGCTTTGTAGGCTTAATCTTGCTTATTTGTTCTTCAATGTCCTTCACCGTGGTCCTTATGAGTTCTGCCGATTCCCTTGCAAACTGAAACATTATTGGTCGGCACTAATGCACTGATGACGGACGTGGATTTTTCCAGTGTATGGAAACATCAGATTTTAGCCGCAAAGTAACAACAGATGCCATAAACATATTTCCGTCCGATATTGTAGCGTCATCGGAAGATATCCTTTGCTTATAAACGCTTTGTCCGGATGATCCATCGCAGCCCTATTTGCTGATCAATGTCAGTTTCTCAGGAAGAATTTTCACCTCATTTTCAGGAAGACTCTCCAACAACCGTTTTGCTGTATGACCCATGAGATCCTGCAGATTGGCTTTCACAGAGACTTCCGTAAACTCCGTATGCAGTGGTCGTGAATTTATTTTGGCTTGCGTAATATGCTTGTATCCTGGTAAAACGTCAGCCCCGTGTCGCATCAAGGATGCCCGTAGTATCCCATATTTTTCTTTGGAAAGTTGTAAGTCCATAAACAAGGCCAAGGCTTCTTCGGAACCATACTTTTTAATGTGTGCGTTTGTGGGCGTGGGAATGCTTTCCTTAATCCTTTTTAGTCGCAGTGGGCTTGCATCAGCAACAGATTTTGTAATCTGCGACCTAACTCTTTCACTATCCTTTGTATATTTAGACAGCGCGTCCGATAAATGCTTCGTGGTCAAGTCGTTGGTGGCATCAGCAAGTTTCCTCTTTCTTGTGAAAATTGAACACTCCTCAATACTTTTTTGTTTTGGCCTTCCTTTTGCTCCTCTGGTTGATGTGGTGGGTTTATCTACTGCCAATATATCCAGGATGGTGTCTTCATTAAGCCAGTCCTCGTATTTGGAGTTGAAGTTCTGAATGGTTCGATTAGATTTCACCCATTTTGCCTTAATATTTGCATATATCAGATAAAAATTATTTTTTATAATTTCGCTTCTCTCAATATTTCCGTATAATTGATAGCTTCTTCTAAAGCTGCTTCCGTGAAAAGCTTTGGTGTGGTTGACCTTCTAAACAGTTCAAATAATTTTAAATTATTTAACGCCATGGTTTCAGTACTTGTTGCGCCAACTTTCAGTCGTAGACTAATCCAGGCATTATGCTTATTTTGCAATATATAGGCTTAAGCTACCATGCCTAAAAATTTACCTGTTCCCTGCATACATATGGATTTAGGCTGAATTATGCAATTTTGATATTATGCTCGTGTCTAAATAAGATTTGTGCCTACCTGGAGGGACCATAAGTCAATATTGTTCTTGACCATTTGTACTCCAAAATAATTTTTAAGTGAGGTGCGTACCTGCGAATTTCAATGAGTAGTTTTTTGTGCATCCTGTGTCTGTAACAGAATATTGGGAGTAGACTTTGGCAGAGGTTCACAGGTAGACAACCGACTTAAAATGCAATTTTCAAAATATTAGATCAAACTACTGTCAGTCAAAACATGTAAGGGATGCACGCCATACAATTTCTGCAACCATGTCTTTTTAACCTTTTTTAACTCTAGAAGCCAAACGGGCACGTACGGGCAGATAAAACCTTTTGAATTATGTAAAGAAATAATCAAAGAACATGTTTTGCAAATATGTCAAATATAGAAAAATATAGATTTTTTTATTCCCCGTCAAAGTTGAAAAATAGTGAAAAAACGGACAGTTTTTAAATAGTGATTTACCAGGAGAAACACAAAGCAAACAGTTAATTTTTTTTATCATTATACATTTAATAAATACATCAATCAAGACAAATAAAAAATAAGGCGATTCGTTACCTATTTTTTGTGATATTACACCTGAAATCGCAACAAATTGACTAAAAATTGTGTGTCTTTTTGAAAACCGAAAGTCGGTCAACTTTGAACCGTTATATCTTCTAAACTAAAAATGTGATATTATTAAGAGTAGCATATTTGAAATCGTTGAAAAGTTTCCTATAACATGGGTTTATTCAAAACTTCGTCGGCGCACATGAAAATTTTGATTTTTGCAACCTCGTTTGCTCTACGGGCGCCACTGTGCAACGGTTACGATTTTATACGTTTTCATTCATATCATCTTCTATTTTTATTTTTTTAATCAACTGTGATACAGAAGTTTAAAAGTCTCCATTGTTTTGGCATCACTAAAAAACACGCTTTTATCTATTTTTTTTAATTGCATTTTTTTTGTTTTGTAATAAATTTGTTATCTTTCGATAGAGATCACACCGAAGAGTAATTCTACAAAAAATACATAATTTTAAAACTTAACCCAAAATTTTGAAAAAACTAAATTGACAAATTCAGAATTTTGAAAGGTTTGGATTGCAAATGGCTAATTCCATAGTGACAGACATGCCATTCAGAGATCTTTCTAATCCAATATTATACAGTAAACGTTTTTCATTGTTCATAAAAATATACAAAATTATGCAGATGGACCTGAACATATTTGCCATTAGATAAAAGTGAGATCGTATTATTGTTATCAGTAATTGGGAGACAAAAAGCAGTCGTGACAGACATGACAACAAAAAGACATAATTTTAGATAATGTTTGTAAAACACAGAAAAGCTCTAAAGTTATTTGTTTGTTAGTTATTTATCTATATATTAATACGTGTAGGTGAATTTTTAGTTCCCTTTTTAAGCAATATATGGGCACGGAGTAGTGTGAAAACTGGCATAGTTATAGTTCATATGGAGGAGAAGCTGAGAATGATAAAATTTATGTTTAATCTGTCTTAAAAATATATGAAATTTAATAAAATAAAATATTTATAATAATTCGTTACACCCTGTTAATGCGAATGATTTAAATTATATATCAGACGCTTTGTGTTGAATTATGTGCATTACTAAAATTGATTAACACACCTTTAGGCTCATTTAAATATTCATAAATTTTTATATATAAAGATTAAAAAAAAATTGGAATACAAAAATTGGATGACAAAATAATATTTCCTAGAATTTGCACTCGAATTTCGAGTGCTGGACTATACTAGTTTATAGTTAATATCAGAACTAGTTTATTAATAAATCATATAAAAAAAATAAGATTTTTAAAATAAATTACAGTAGAAAGAAGTATTTTGTAATGTGACAGACATGGCACTGATTTGTTACAAAAATGACGCTTCTGATTTTTTTTTTACATCAATTACAATAATTAAAACATGTAATTATGTTTGTGACAGCAGTTTGTATTAGTTATCTATTATAAATAAATTGATATTTATTTCTTTAAATCTTATAAAAACCGCGAGAGTAGGAGTGCAAGCACTAGCTTAATTGCTTAAACACACTTTTCCTTTCTTACTGAAAAAATATGGAGTATAAAAGTATTCAAAAATGCATGTAACAAACTACTGTCTTATTTTCATGGCATTTGAATCTTTTTCCTTTTCAATAAAAATTATTTAAGTTAAAATTTTAAAATTGGACCTAGGTTGACTTTTGCACGGAATTACCCAAATACTATTAAAATTATAGCAAAATTATTTATATTTAATTAAGGGAACTTTTTTAAAACTATTATAAATATAGAATGCTGCCCTTTATTCCTTATAGGAACCATAGGACAATATTGTGTAACAAGAGTTGCCGCACTAGCACAAAATATTTTCACAAATTCAGAAATATAACATCGTTTAAAAAAAATATTATACATATTACAAACGTAATGTTTTCTTGATGCTATGAAATATGGTTTACATAGAGTTGCCATCATATTTTATATATATTATGTATATGATTAAAAGATTCGCTGTCTGATGATCTGAAAATTTCAGCATAGCTGTATATAAATCAAATTTTCTAATACGGTAAAAATTCATGAATTATAACATGTCGGAAACCAACGTAATTCAAATATTTTCTATATATTTGTAATAGACTTGACAAAACGAGAAGTGTGATTATCCATAAAGCCCATTTTTATACCCTATACCACTATGTGGTTTGGGTATAATGACTTTGTGCTGCTGTTTGTAACAACCAAAAATATTTGACCTAGACCCATCTTTAATTATACCGATCGAATCAGAATCACTTTCTGAGTTGATTTAACAATGTCCGTCCGTCCGTCCGTCCGTCCGTCCGTCCGTCCGTCCGTCTGTGTGTCCATGTAAAGCTTGTAATCAAACTGCAGGTCGCAAATATGAATATATTTTGATGAAATTTGGTATATAAGCTTTTATCGGCCACGCTATTGAAATCGGTGAGAATCGGTCCATGATCAGACCTAGCCCCCATACAAATTACCCATATGAAATCGACATAAATTGTCATAAGATCCAAATTATCATATAGATCTTACGCAAATTGGGTTTGTATGCGTTCAATACATCCACTAATGAGTAGTCCAAAAATGATCCCTTTGACCCCATATAGAGCTGCTTCCCGATCTTCAGTTAAATCAATTAAAAAACAAAAATATTGCACTGATTCTTCTCAAATTTTGTTTGTACATATTTTTGCAAAATACAAGAGACTTTACCAAACATGATCAGGATCGGTCCATTTTTGGACCTAGCCCCTTTATAGATATAGCATCCGATATGAACTTTTTCATATCTGCAGCCAAAAAAATTAATAAAAATCCCACTCAAATTTGGTTTTTGCTTATTTTCTATGTCCAGTTAGTTGGGCCTAAGAGATAGGGTTTCTAAACGCATGGTATAGGGTATCGTATAGTCGGTCTAGACCGACTATAATTTTCTTACTTGTTTAACATATCATTGAACTTCAGAAAACTACGGCTAAAAATCGATCTTCCCGATATTTACTTAAATATATGTAAAATACAACTACTATAAATTTTACTCAAATTTGGAGCTTTTACTTTGTATGTGACCTCACCTAGTCCCGCTAGAAACCTTAATTTTTATACCCTATACCACTATGTGGTTTGGGTATAATAATTTTGTTCTGTTGTTTGTAACTACAAAAAATACTTGACCTAGACCCATCTTTTATTATACCGATCGACTCAGAATTACTTTCTGAGTCAATTTAGCGATGTCCGTCCGTCCGTCTGTGTGTCCATGTAAACTTTGTAATCAAACTACAGGTCGCAAATATGAATGTATTATATTGAAATTTGGTATATAAGGTTTCAGCGGCCATAGGATGAACGCTATTGAAATTGGTGAAATTCGGTATATGTTCAGTCCCCATAGAAATGACCCCTATGAAATTGACTTAAGTTGCCATGAGATCCGAATTATCATTTAGATCTCGGTCAAATTGGGTTTGTGTGTGTTTATTACATCCGTTTATCAGTTGTCCAAAAATAAACCCCATATGACGATTCTTTGTCATAGCCACCATATAAAGCTGCTTCCCGATTTTCACTTAAATCTATCAAAAAACAAAAATATTGCACAGATTTCTCTCAAATTTGGTTTGTATATATTTTTTCAAAATATTAGTGACTTTACCAAATATGGTCAGGATCGCTCCATTTTTGCACCTAGTCCCCATATAAATATTACATCCGATTGAACTTTTTTATATCTGCAGCCAAAAAAAAACTTAATAACAATATCACTCAGTTTTGGTTTATGCTTACTTTTTATATCCACTTAGATGGACCGAAGAGAGAGGGTCCCTTAACCAACTATAATTTTCTTACTTGTTTCTCTATAATAATAAAATATTTAAGTTATTAGAAGTTGAAATAAAACACATATTTTTTTTTATTTTTAAATAATTTAATTTATTTATTTTTTTTTTTTTTTTATTTAAAACATGAAACATATTTGTTGCTCATTGATTGTTTAAATATTCAGAAAAGAATTTGTTATTGCAGAAATATGGATAATTTGTTTTTTTTGTTGTTCGAAACTATGTATGTATGAATATTGAAAAGCAAAGTGCAAATATATTATTTTTGTTGTTATTTTAATACAAAAATTTAAAATGAATTTGTTGCCTTTAAAGTCAAGCTATAGAAGAGATTTGAATTTATAGGAGATGAGTTTTTAAAAAATGTTTCCTTTATAAGTATACTTATATCAAAAAATAAGCAAAAAGGCTGGATTTTACAAATATTTAAATTGTTGTTTTTTTTTTTTTGTTTTGTTTAATTATTACTATAAAATAATTAGATTTTTTTGTTTAACTATTCATTTATGTTACATCTTTAATTTAATAATTCTCTAGTTATCAATACATTAATTAAAATTTTTGTTAAACTACTTCTAAATACATGTTTGTATGTAGTAATAGACTGAATTAGATAAGAATAGGTTGGAAACTAGTATTATTTCGCTAAGTTTAGAAGCTTTTTTTAATATCTAACATTTCTCTCTTTGGTAGAATCTTTATAAAATTATTACACAACTAAAAATAACATGATATCACAATTCTATATTATATGTTTTGGTTTTTTGTGGTATTTTTATTTAGAGAACTAAAATGAAAACAGAACTACATATAAAACACTAATATTAAATGAAAAGTTATTTAAAATAAAATTAAAGAACAAACAAAAAATTGTATGAGTTAAAAAAAATAATAATAGCAGAATTGACTCTTATAAGATGTCATAAGATATCATTGACTACATTGTCCGACAAAACAACAAAAAATTTCGCTACCCACAACCCAGATGATATACAAAGCGATGCCAACTTCGCGCTTTACGCGTTGGTTTTAGCGCTTTTTGGGTGCGCAATTTTTCTAAGTAGCGCCTTGGTTAAGTAGTTTGAGCGCCTTATAAATACAATATATATATATTCATTATATTTGTATAACGTATTTGGTTGGCCTCAATTTTATCAGAATACCTACGAATAAATTTAATTATCTGAAAGATTATATGGAAATGATCTCATAATTCCTCAGGTTACAGTTTTAACAATAACTTTGACAATAATATTAAAGAATCGAACAAATAATTACTCGAACAAAAGTTAATTGAGTTCATAAAATCTCTTATTTACGAGATAAGTGCTAAATTTCTATTTAATTTTATACTAAACGTCAATATTTTTAAAAACAATATTATGGCCTGCATTTGAGGTACAAAATAATACGCCTTTATTTAAAAATGAACAGTTTCTTTATACGAGTAATTATTTTCGGGTAGTGTTTTGCCCTTTTTGCTTGGAAAAATTTTGCATCGATGGATATATATCTGAAAGTAGATTAAAATGGAGTAAAACTGCGTTTATAGTTTTTTTCATTTCGAGGTCATCTTTGCTTTTTAAAGGATTTTGAAGTTTCAAAGGAATAAATTTAAAAAAAGGATTAATTTGGTAATCCTTATTTCTCTTTGATATTGTGAATATTTGAAATTGTAGGTTTTACAAAAAAATATATATGTGACCTTCTTCGAGAAAAGGGACCTAGAGTGTGAAAATTAAGTTTTGAGAAAAAACGTATTTAAAGTTTCTACACCCTTTTAGGTACCAGAATCCACTGTTTTTGACACAACCCATTTTTTGACACACTAGGTCCCTTTTCTCGGAGAAGGTCACATATAATGTTTGGTAGTTATTAAAACCGAAACCAACGATATTCTTTCTTCGGAAGCAATAAAAAATTTGTTCTTTGAGGATAACTTAACTTTTTTTTGTTGGGTTATTCTTTTCTCAATTCAAAATTATTTGAAAAACGAAAAATTTTAATTTATCACAAATTTAATTATGTACAGGTCAAATTCTGATTTTCCGGTATTTTTGGTCTGAATTCATATTTGTTTTATCATAGTACATATACTACACAGTGGAACAGCAATCCTGGAGGTAGGAAGGGGGGGGTGAGAAATCCTAGATCACGATGAAAGTACTGGTCCAGTAGAGTAAAACCTACAAAGAGTTAGGTGCTCTCAGGCCAATTTTTTTTTCTACGACGTTTAATATTTTTCCCTTATGTGTGTTTGCTTAGTTTTCTTAACTATAACTCAAGAACCACTGATAAAATGTTCTTACTTTAATACTTAAACGTATGAGTGAAAATTGTAATTTTCAATTATAGTTTTGAAAATTAATTAATTAATAATTATAATTAAAAACTTTGGCCTGCGAATTCCAAAACCTTTGGAGGTTTTACAATACTGGGCCACTTCTTTTATCCTGACTTGAAATTTCTCACCCGCCAGAAAATGAACCCGAAAATGTTCCACAGTGTTATTTCTGTGGTTTTCTGGAATAACCGCGTATGTCCATTTTTGTCAGTTTTGAGTTAATGATGCCAAATATATTAATTTTTAACGCTCTTTACATGTGTTAAATTTAAAAAAAAAATATTGGCCATTTCTGAGTTTTTTCTTTAAATAACGACGTAACTTAAATGTTTATTAAATTAATTTGGAAGACTAACGACGTATATCGACCTACGTTTGATCGCTGACAAATTATTTTCTCAGAAAACGACACATAACGACATACGTTGTTATTAATGAAAAAATTCAAAATAATTTTGGATTAGTTTTCAGTGTATAACCACTTATAAAAACTTGCGTGTTTATTTCTGTTATTTTTTGCGACTATTATTCTTGATACGTTGTTATATTCTCATCCTCAGTCCCGTTAACTTTTTGTTCACGAACAAAAAAAAAATCCATTTTTCAAACAACAACAACTTGGTTGCATGGTCTACATTGGTGGTTGCATTGGTAGTTTTCTTTTTCAAATAAAACGACGTTTGTCAACATAAGTTATTTTATCTGCACACACTTTAAGTGTAATTTACATATTGTTTTTTTCGTCCTCCTCTAGGATGTATTCCTCTGAAGATTTTTGACTCAAAATTTTATATAAAGTATTTTTTGCCCATATCTACAGAACTGTTAAATAAAAAGCTCTAAAATATTTATGGCTCCCCTGAACATTTTGATTTTATGACAAACGCGGTTATTCTAGAAAACCACAGATTTATGTGTATATATGTATGTTTATTTTATTTTCATTATTTTAAAAATAAAAAAATATTTAATTTAACCATTTTATTATCATGATGTCTTTAGAAAAAGTACTTGAAGTAGCACAAACTATATTTTTGTGTAAGTATTGCATATGAAAATCCGACTACTGGGAAGATATGGGAGAAAATAAAAAAAGGTCGATAAAATTACGAGTTTTCGATATTTTGGCCCAAGTGGCCCACAAAACCTGAGTTTTGGGGTTTAGTATGTTCCCAATACTTTTAGTCTGGCACAATCCGAACATCTTCGCTGGAGAAAGTTTAACGAAAAACGAACACAGTACAATATAGAGTCCGCTAAAAGTGAGTTAGTTTCATAAAAATCATCAACTAACAAGGAAGATCTCAAGGGGGTACCTGTAGATTGCGAAAAAAAATTTCATATTTTATAGAACACGAAAAATTAGTGATCCGTTTTTTTTAGCTGCCCAATCTCATATTTAGGGGTAAAAATGGGTACCCAAGAACGACGATTTTTCGATTTTTTCAAATTATTCACATTTGATTCAAAGAAACCATATACGAATTACATCATATGAAAGGTATTCCTAGGCCTATTCAGAAGTAAATGTTCTTGTTATTTAAGAAACAAGGGGGCTTATGTTGCGGTTTATATGAAATTTAATTCGAAACTCACATATATTATTCGGGAAATTAATTCATTTTTTTATTTTTTTTTTTTGATATAGCAGCTGGTTTTTGTTTTAGCCGATTTTCCCGAAGTGATCTCTTACGTACGATGGTAGTAACACTGTGCATAGATTATATACCATATGTATATCAATAATGTTTACAAAAAAATTTAAATTTCGAAAATTTAAGGGGGGTGGGGGAGGGTGGTAAGGTATTAAAAATTAAAAACAAGTCGTATTTTCATAATTCTTTTTTGAAGACATGAATAATGTTAGATTATTTATTTCACATACACATTATAGCATAACATTTGAAGAATCTTTGGAAAATTTCTCAATTAAAAATTTTAATAAAGAAGTCCGTGACAGCGAATCTCCGGAGGCATTGTTGTTTTACGGTGAACATCATAACTCGTTACCGGATCATGTGAAATAAAAAAATCTAAATGCGTTTAAAAGGTGGCATTTTGCCTGAGGTAGTGACGAATAATTATTTTTTTTTTTTTTCAGCATTTTTAAGTGAAAACACGATTTTTTCTATAAAATTTCGGGAATTTGTTCTTAAAAAATGGAGAAGACAATGGAAAATAAAAAAAATTCTTCGTGGTTACCTGATGATTTATGTCTAGATGTAGTGTGTAAAATTTCAAAAGAACCGGTCAAGTAGATTTTGAGGTACGATGTTCACGGACTTCGAACTTATTTGCGAGAAAATCGATTTAAAGTTTTTTAAAAATTGATTTATACACGATATACCGTATGAGGCCGGTCGCTGGAAATGCTGTATCTTCTTAAGTTTTGCTCCGATTTACTTGAAATTTTGACACAACACTCTCGACAAGTTGTAAATTCAGAAAGAGAAATGCCAAAAAAAAAAGGTTTTAAAATCTTACCCCCCTTAAGGCATACGACCTTCTTCGGAATAAGTTTTTAACAGATTGTGTATGAACAGAAACCTATATCGATGGTTTAATATAAACAAGTGGGAAATTATAGTCTGTCTAGACTGACCCTCTACCCTATACCATGGTTTAGAGACCCTATCTCTTCGGTCCAACTAATTCGACTATTTTTTTTGGCCGCAGATATGAAAAAGTTCATATCGGATGCTATATTTATATGGGGATTAGATCGAATAATGGACCGATCCTGACCATATTTGGTAAAGTCACTTATATTTTGAAAAAATATTTATGAACGAAATTTGAGAAAAATCTGTTCAATATTTTTGTTTTTTGATAGATTTAAGTGAATATCGGGAAGCAGCTTTATATGGGGCCTATGACTAAGAATTGTCCTATCGGGATTATCGGGATTATTTTGAACTACTGATTAATGGATATAATAAATACATACAAATACAATTTGACTGAGATCTATATGAAAATTTGGATCTTATGGCAATTTATGTCGATTTCATAGGGGTCATCATTTGTATGGGGACTAGGTTTGAACATGGACCGAATGTCAAAAATTTCAAAAGCGTTCATCCTATGACCGACGAAAGCTTATATAACAAATTTCGTAAACATAAATTCATATTTGCGACCTGTAGTTGTACAAGGTTTACATGGACGGACAGACGGACATAACTAGTTCGACTCAGAAAGTAATTTTGAGTTGATTGGTATAATAAAAGATGGGTCTAGATCAAATATTTTTGGTAGTTGCAAAAGTCATTATACCCAAACCACATAGTGGTATAGGGTATAATAAGGCGAACTTTACAGGAGAAGGAAAAAACTTAATAAAATCTGTAAAATTTTATATACAAAAAAAGTTTTAATGCAACATTTAATAATAAGAGGCAACACAATTTATTTCTCATTAAAAAAATTGAGCCAAGGTATATTTGACTTTTGTCTATCGAAATAAACAAAAAACACTATTTTGAAACAAAATGAGTTACGCCTTTTTGATATTAAGCCATCGATATACATTATTTATAAATTATATGCTGTTTAAAAGGTATTGAGATGTTTTGTTTTTTTTTATATTCAAATATTTATGAAAAACAGACCCTGGGATCAATAATCAATTTGTTTATTAAAAATATTTATTAATTCCTATTGTTATATGTAAATATATTTATCAGTTTTTATTAAATTAATCAGATTGTTTGATTGATATTTTTTAAAAGATCTTTGACGCTGAATCCGTCTAAACTCAGAATTGCTGCATCACACTGCTTCTGAACTTAAAAATTTATTTATAGCAAAACCAGATAAAATGGAGCCATCTTCGGTTTATGAACGCCAAAGACTTTTAGCAATGTAAGCTCTGGTGGTAGGAAAGAATTTTTTTAGAGGGGGGGGGGGGTCATTGTCTGTGTGGTGATCAATTTCATGTCAGGTTGAGAGTATTAGGTTAGTGTAGTAAAACTTTTAAAGGATTTGGCGTTCTCAGGCCTAAAAATTTTTTTTATGATCGTTAATATTTTTTCCTTATCTTTGTCTAGTTTTTTCGGCTATAACTCAGGAACCATTGGTGGCTTCTCAGTTCATTCGTCTGCAAAATTGTAGCTAAAACTTAAAAAAATAATTTGTATTAATACGATGGCGGATCAATAAGTCCGTGACTTTTCGAACTTCCCTTGTAGTTATATGAAATGCAACACTGCTCCCATCAAGTATCTCCTGTTCATAAACTACTGTAAAATTTTGAGCAAATTCCGTCATTTACTTTGCGTTTAACAGCTGTTCAAAACATACTACCTCGTGTTTTTTTTTAAGCGGAAGAAAGCGAATTTCGAGTGCTCATTAGACATTATTTTTTGCGAAAAAAACCGTCAGTCAAACCAAGGAAAAGCTTGATAAATACTATGGGGACTCTGCACCATCGATTTCAATGGTAAAAAAAAGTAGTTCACTGACTTTCGTTGTGGTCGCACAAGTACAAATGACGCTGAACGTTCTGGTGTTGGCCGATCGAAGAGTAAAAGTGCGTGAGATTGTTGATGCCATAGGCATTTCATATGGTAGTGTGGTTTCGATTTTAAATGAAAGCTGTCTGCAAGATGGGTGCCGCGTTTGCACTCAATTGACCATAAACGTAATCGTGTGACAACTTCAAACTATTGTTGCTGTTGTTGAACCGCAATTCGAATGAGTTTTTGCGATGTTCAAAAGGGAAAAACAATAAACGGCGAATATTATGCCAACCTATTGGACCGATTTGACGAGGATTTAAAAAAAAACGACCCCATATGAAATTATTGATCAAACAATCGAAAAATACTATTTTTTGGAAGGGATACAAAAATTGGAGAAACGTTGGACTAAGTGTATTGATCTAGAAGCAGATTATGTCGAAAAATAATTCTTTTTTTTTTTTGCAAAAAAACTGTGTTTCATTCTAAAAGTCACGGACTTATTGATCCGCCCTGGTATATCCATGTAAAAAATGGAATAAAAAATACTGATGTAAATATCACACATACGTAAACATCTCTTCTACTCTTCTAGTAAATAATAATCACACGCCCTTGATATCTATAATTTTAATAGGCTAGGCGATTTCTTGTGACCGATGTTTTGTTCTACCGTTTTATCCTGATTTTGAACAAACGTATATTATTTGAAAGGTATTTATTTTTAGCCGGTTTGCAGATTTACAGATTTTTAAATTTTTTCCTTTATTTACTCAAAGTAAATTGCATTTAAAGTTGCTACTAATACATACATAAAATTATACAATGCTCTGCGCGGGTTTATTAAATTTGTTAATGTGTTTGTAATAAAAATGAGTTTGTTTTCTTGTGTTGATTTGTGAATTGGCTGTAATTGAATAGCATACCTTTAGGGTCTTTATTTAATGAAAAAATAAAATTTCTTAGAATTTCCACTCGAATTTCGAGGGCTTGAATCTGCTAGTATGTTATTATTATGGTTTCAAAAAAATTAATACTAAACGGAGTAAGAATGTTAAAATAGGCTCTGCCGAATCTTTTATACACTTCTCATGGGGTTTAAGTTTACGTGAATATCTGGACTTACTCCACTATTTCTAATATATGTAAACAAAATATTTAACTAAACTACTTATTTGAAAAACGTAATACTAAATTATTACAACAAACACTCTGAAATGTTTATATTTTTTAGAGGTGTCTTCATATCTTTGGACATATCTTGGCACAGTGATGCTTGATTTACCCCTTTTTCAATAGTAACCTGCCCGAAATAATGTCAAGCAACATTATCGTAACTTTACCCAGATAAATGGTTTATTTTATGAATGAGCGTGGTTTTTTCAGACAGAAGGACAGACGGACGGACGGTCAGACGGACATTGCAATATCTCGACTCGAGTTGTTATAGGGGGATATGCAGATGCATTTGACAAACTGTGTAGAGTATTGTAGGGGGGAAAATTAAAATTTTTCGAAGATTTCATTCTATTAAATTAATCCAACTTGTTCTTGAGTTATAGCTGAAAAAGTAAGCAAACAAACGGCAGGATGACGAAAAAATTTTATAGATCATAAAAAAGTTTGGCCTGAGAACGACAAAAGCTTTAGAGATTTTACTATACTGGCCTAGTACTTTCATCATGACTTGAAATTTCTTACCCCCCAGAATGGTGTTATCAACCATTTCTTCTACTTCTTTAGTTGCCTATTCGATTTTCGAATGTTAGTGACCAATACAATTACATTTCAATAAATTCATAATGTTTTTAAAATTTAAACAAAACCGTCTCTATTTCTCGCCTCGCTTAGAAAATTTTCTACATCTCGGATACCAGTCCAAGCCTGAATATTTTGAAGCCATGTTGTTTCCTTTCTGCCTCTAGTGGGTATTCCTTCAATATTTGCTCTCGTAATCAACCATTTGCTTGAGAAGAGATAAATTTTTGAATAATATTAAAAAACATATAATTTGGATTAAATCGCCAAAGATCTTGAAAGTATTATAGCCTTATCGAAGGGTCTAAAGAATGTTGTCTAGTCTTATCAATGTAGCAATAATTCAATATATTATATATTGATAGGTGCCTTATTTTCAAGACCATTTTTTACTTAAGATACACAATCGGTTCGTAAAGTTAACCGAAATAAAATTCAAACTCAAACATTTAATTTAATTGATGAAAAGCCTAAAAAACGAAATATTTAAAAAAAAATATAATTAAAATGACTAAACTATTATACAACTTTATTTTTACAGGAATTTTTACATAAAAACAAAAGTTTGTCAGTACTTTGTGAAAAGACAAAATTTCATACAAATTAAAAAAAAACATGATGCTTTACAACAAATCTCCTAAATATCAATATTTTTATAAAAGTCTAAATTAAAAATACAACTCTGATATTGTAAAGCAAAGTTGTATTTCGTTCTCAAACTTGACATTTATAAAACTTGTTGTAGGCATCCTAATAATTTTGTAAAATAAATTCTTAACAAATGTAATATTTTTTCTCATGGAAATTATTTAATATTCAACTATTTCTAGTATTCCATTTCATCCTCATCATCACTGTGACACAGTAGTTTTCTACAAAAGAATTTTGGGTGAAAGAAAAATAATAAAAGTACAAATATTTTTTTGTGGTTTTTTGATTTATATAAAAAAAACTAATAAATTAAGGCCATCAAATTTAAACTACGAGTATTAAAATATTTTAAAGTAAGAAAAAAACATGCAAACAAATTTTTTATAAATATATGTATATAAATGTAGGGTATTTGCTAAAGAAAAACATGCTCTATCTACTTAAGGAAACACCAACCAATTTCATTAACAGTTTATGGGCTAAGAAACTATTTCAAGATCTTGAAAAATATTTTTAAGTAAAACACAATGACAGATTGGGGAAGAAAATCCGCCTGAATACTAAACAAAAACAAAAAAAAAATATTTCAACATCCTAAAAATGTAATTATGAATTAATGAATTGCTCAAAATTTAAATCCCACCAAAAAGAAAAAAAATTTTTTTTTTTGATTAACTACGTTTGCATTTTATTGAATTAATTATTTGTGTAAAAAATTTAAGTACTTTTTTCTATTAAAAATTTGAAAATTTCACATTCTAACTACTGCAACAATTTGTATAAATTTAATTTGTGCTTAGAAAAAAAAAACGAATTTGTGTTCTCTAAAGGGATTACTTCACTGGTGCTTTTGAGTGTAATTTTGAAAGTAACTAACAATTTATCTTCTTACTTAAATGTTATTAAATTTGTAAATATAAAAGGTTTTTCTCTTTTACTTGTTAACATGTTTGTTTGTTTCATTTATTGGAAATTCAAACGGTTTTCAGGCACTTTTCAGGCATTGTAAGTAATATTTTTTTTTTAATATTTTTTTCATATAAATTCAATAACTATTCAGGGAAATAGATTTTTCCGGATTACATTTCATGCAGTTTGCAATCCTGTAAAAATATTTATTTTAAAAATAATTTATTCAGAGTTAAGACAACAAATATTTGATCTAAGTTCAACTACGAATGTACGATAATGATAGAATAAACAATTTTAGTGATTTTCAAATTTTAGGAATTACAGAAGAGTAGTTTTTTGAAACAAAACTAAATGTTTCTATATTTCATCTAATACAAAGTGTAAAAAAATATAAAGACTCTTTTTTTTATCAGGTTACAAATCAGCTTGGGAAGTTTTACCCCAGACATTGCTCCTTCTTATTTCCTTTTATTGCGATCGATGACACATGGCCAGTATGAGCAGCACTTTACATCATTTGAAGACAATAAAAATTGGATAGATTCGTGGGTAAGTCAAAAAATAAATCGTTCTTCCGACGCGGTTTTCGCATGCTGACAGAATGTTAGGAAAAAGTAATAGCAAGTGTGCAATTTTTGATTAAAAACAAGTAAGAAAATTATAGTCGGTCTAGACCGACTATATGATACCCTATACCATGCGTTTAGAGACCCTATCTCTCAGACCCAACTAACTGGATATAGAAAATAAGCATAAACCAAATTTGAGTGGGATTTTTCTTAATTTTTTTGGCTGCAGATATGAAAAATTTCAAATCGGATGCTAAATCTATATGGGGACTAGGCCCAAAAATGGACCGATCCTGACCATGTTTGGTAAGGTCTCTAGTATTTTGCAAAAATATATTCAAACAAAATTTGAGAAGAATCAGTGCAATATTTTAGTTTTTTGATAGATTTAAGTGAAGATCGGGAAGCAGCTCTAGATGGGGCCTATGACTAAGAGTTGTCCCATAGAGATAATTTTTGGACTACTGATTAATGGATGTAATAAACACATACAAACCCAATTTGAATAAGATTTATATGATAATTTGTATCTTATGGCAATTTAAGTCGATTTCATAGGGGTCACTTGTATGGGGGCTAGGTCTGAACATGGACAGATTCTCACGAATTTCAATAGCGTTCATCCCATGGCCGATAAAAGCTCACATACCAAATTTCATCAAAATATATTTATATTTGCGACCTGCAGTTTGATTACAAGCTTTACATGGACACACAGACGGACGGACGGACGGACGGACGGACATCGTTAAATCGAATCAGATAGTGATTCTGATTCGATCGGTATAATTAAAGATGGGTGTAGGTCAAATATTTTTGGTTGTTACAACCAGCAGCACAAAGTCATTATACCCAAACCACATAGTGGTATAGGGTATAATAAGTAAGAATATTATAGTTAGTATAGGGCCTATATGATACCATGTATTTAGAGAAGGTTCTTAGGTCTACCTAATTAGGTATAGAAAATAAGCATAAACAAATTTGAGTGAGATTCTTATTAATTCTTTGGCCTTCAGATACGAAAAAGCTCAATCGGATGCTAAATTTATATTAAAATTAGGTCGCAAAGTGGACCGACATGGACCATAGTTTGTAAAAACACTTATTTTTTCAAAATATATACGAACCAAATTTGAGAAAAATCTGTACAGTATTTTATGTTTCTGATTGATTTAAGTGATGATGGGAAAACAGCTTTATTTTTAGTCTTCTAATTAATGGGTATAATAAACATACACAAACCAATCCAAATGATAATTTGGATTTTATGGCAATTTAAGTTGATCTCATATGGGTCTTTTGTATGGGGCTAGGTCTCAACATGCACCGATTTTTACCAATTTTAATAGCGTTCGTCCTATGGCTGATGAAAGCTTATTACTAAATATAATTTGACTACAAGGTATACATTAGAGTGGTCCTTAAAAAATGGGGATAGGCGGGGTCCAGTTTGTTAGCTTTCAATATAAAACTAATAAATATGAAGTTTGGGGACAATCGGATAAAGAAAAGTCGCGCCAGAAATCGATTGAAAATTTCAAGTGTGTTTATGTAGGGAGAATATGACTTTTTTTAAGATTTTACGAAAATTTCGTTCTATAGTTTCATTTTTCCGACAAATTGTTATAAGAATCGGGATCAGTATTAAATTATCTTTTCAAAATCGAGTAAAAATTCGCAAATAAATAGCAAATGCCCCAGACCACTTTTGTGTTTAAAAAAAACTAGGTCATGAAATTTGATAGCATTTTTTACAACTTTGAAAAATTGATTGAAGCCATCAATTTTTTTTTGTCTCTTTACTTATCAGTAATCAGATATGAAGTATTGTTTTATTACCACGTTGTTTACCTATTGCCCATTGAAACCGAAAATGGGAAATTTTTTGATAAAATTTTGAAAACTCCTTTTTCAACTTTAAAAAAATTTTCTTAAACAAAATTCAAAAAAAATGGATCTGGCACTTAAAGGTTTTATTAAATAAAGGGTTTTTCAATAAGAGCGCTACAAAAGTTTTTTTAAATAAAACAAAAACGGTTTTGGATATCAATGAAATTCTTAATTCTTGTGAAACTACGTTCGATGCCATTATATATGGAAATCGATGTCTTTTGCATGGCCACCACGGGCACGCTTGCAGAAGTCCAGACGCTGAACCCAATTTTCGACGGTTTTCATGCATAAATCGGCCGATACTGCTGCAATTTCACGTTCGATATTCGTACGAAGTTCATCAATCGTCGCTGGCTTGTTGGCATAGACCATAGACTTGACGTAGCCCCACAGAAAATAGTCCAACGACGTCAAATCGCACGACCGAGGCGGCAAATCGACTGGACCATTTCGTTCTCAATACTTGGTTTCCAATAAATTGATTGTGACATTCGCTGTGTAGCTTGTGGCCTGTTAGAACCACATGTCCTCCAAATCCATATCATCCAATTGGAGCCAAAAATATTCGGTTATCATTGAACGGTAGCGATTCACATTCACAGTAACGTGCCGGTCTTGATCATCACGGAAGAAGTACGGCCCAATGCGCCGCCGGCCCATAAACCGCACCAAACCGTAATTTTTTCGGGATGCAATGATGACTTATGGAGTACGTGTGGATTGCTGTCTGACCAAGAACGGATATTTTGTTTATTGACGAAGCCATTCAGCCAGAAATGAGCTTCATCGCTGAAGATGATTTTTCGATGAAAATCCGAATCATTTTCAAGTTGTTGCTCAGCCCAATTCACGAACATACGACGCTTCTGGTAGTCAAGCGGCTTCAGTTCTTGCATCAATTTGATCTTATAAGGATGTAGGTCAAGATCTTTTCGCAAAATTCGCCACAACGACGTCATAGAGATGTCCAACGCTTGAGAACGACGTGCGAGAAACACATTTGGGCTTTCTTCAACTGAAGCCTCAGCGGCAGCAATATTCTCGACACTACAGGCACTTCTTTGTCTCACTGGTACAGGAAGATTTTGTACTGTGCCTGTGGATTCAAATTTTTCCACTAACCGCTCAATTGTTGATCTGCTAGGACGATTATGACGACCATAAATTGGACGTAGCGCTCTTAACGTTGAGGCCACTGACTCCGAATTTCAGTAGTAAATTTTAATAATTTCGACTCGTTGTTGGCTCGTATATCTTTCCATCATGTAATGGCAAACCTTACTGAAGAGAAATGTCAAAAGAGCGGCAAGAAATATGGCGTCGTTTGCTGTCCCTGTCTTTCTACTTTTGTAGCGTCCCTGTTGAAAAATCCTTTACATGTCAGAGATTAACTGTGTGAATTCTTAGGTAAATCCCTATCCCAAAATTTTTTGACAAGGATTTTATTTTTGCGGATTTCGAGAAAAATGGAATTTTCTTTAAATATACTGTAAATGTACTCTTTAAATGTTATTTTTTATCTTAAAAGCCAAAGGTTTAAAAAAAAAAAAAATAATATGACCCCATTAACCCTCATGCAATTGGGGTCACATATGACCCCAAGCTAAAAAAGACAATTTATTCAAAAAATTCAAATATTTTGTAAGTGCTGTTGAATTTTTAGATGCGACGCTTAAAATATAATAACCAAATGTGTAGAACTTCCATTCCTAAAATTTGGGATAAATCCGAGAACGTTAACCCATTATTTGCCAAGGCCAGCTTTGGATTTTAAGATATTTTGAAATAAAAAAAATTACCGAAATCAAGTTTTTCTATTAAACTCGATGAAACCACTATTTAGAATTTAAGAAAAATAATTCGGTTAATTATTCTTTATTTAACCCTTCAGTGCTCCTGGGATCAAAATAATCCATTATGATATATCTTTGGTGCAATTATCTGCTCATTGCTCGCGAATATAAATTTAAACAACTTTTAACCAATTTTGTTAAAAAATTATTTTATGTATAAAAACTGTCTATATATTTCTAAATAAAATAAAAAGACCCACAAATGACCCGAAGCTAATGTGAAATATAAAATAAATATAATAATATAAAACTAGCAGATTCCAGCCCTCGAAATTCGAGTGCAAATTCTTGGAAATTTTATTTTTTCGTTAAGGGTGTGCTAATCAATTAAAGCCAATTCAGAAATCAACACAAAAAACAAACTCATTTTTATTACAAACACATTATCAAATTTAATAAACACACACATAGCATTGTATAGTTTTATGTATGTGTTAGTAGAAGCTTTAAATGCAATTTACTCAAAATAAAGGAAAAAAATTAAAAATCTGTAAATCTGCATATCGGCTAAAAGCAAATATCTTTCAAATAATATACGTTTGGTCAAAATCGGGATAAAACGGTAGAACAAAACATCGGTCACAAAATTCCGCCTAGCCTATTAATATTATATAAAATTAAAGAAAAGCAATACTTATTGCAAGTCGTAAGTGATTACAGAAAACAATTTGAATCGCACACTAAATCATCCTTAAATACACCAAAATAAATTAGAATAAATTTTTTATTTCATATTCTTTTGAATAAGTTGATTTTATTGGCTTTGGGTCATTTGTAGAAGATCTTCTTATTTCATTTTAAAAAATAAAGATAGTTTTTATACATAAACTAATTTTATAACAAAATTGGTTAAAAGTTGCTTTAATTTATATTCGCGAGCAATAAGCAGATAATTGCACCAAAGATATATCACAATGGATTATTTTGATCCGGGAGCACTGAAGCCTTAAATAAATAAAATATAATAAATAGTGGTTTCATCGAGTTTAATAGAAAAACTCGGTTTCGGTAATTTTTATTTGAAAATGTCTTAAAATCCAAAGCTGGCCTTGGCAAATAATGGGTTAACGTTCTCGGATTTATCCAAAATTTTAGGAACAGAAGTTCAACATATTTGGTTATTATATTTCAAGCATCGCATCTAAAAATTTAATAGCACTTACAAAATAATTGAATTTTTTGAATAAATAGTCTTTTATTAGCTTGGGGTCATATGTGACCCCAATTCCAAAAGGGTTAATGGGGTTATATTATTTTGTCCGAAACCCTAGGCTAGATAAAATAAAATATTTAACAGTAGACAAGTGATGAATTTTTGATATAAAGTATTTAGAAATAGTACATTTACAGAATATTTTACAAAAATCCCATTTTTCTCGAAATCCGCAAAAATAAAATCGTTGCCAAAAAAATTCTGGCATAGATATTTATCTGAAAATTCACACAGTTAATCTCTAACATGCATTTAACAAGACCTTAGAGAGCTAGATTAATTCTTTTAAATTTTGTTAAACAAAATTTTTCAAAACTTGAAAAAGGAGTTTCAAAATTTTTTCAAAAAAAATTTTAATTTTTGGTCTCAATGCTTAATAGGTTAACAAGGTGGTAATAAAACAATACTTCATATCTGAGGCTAAAATGTTGGCTTTAATTAATTTCTTAAAGTTGAAAAAAATACCATCAAATTTCATGACCTAGTTTTTTTTTGGGCACAAAAGTGGTCTGGGGCATTTGTTATTTCTTGGCGAGTTTTTATTCGATTTTGAAGTTTTATAGCTTTTTGGAAATATAATTTAATATTAATACCGAATTATATAACAATTTGTCGGAAAAATTATACTATAGAACGAAATTTTCGTAAAATCTGAAAAAAAGTCATATTTTCCCCATATAAACGCACTTGAAATTTTCAATCGCGTTGAGCACCCTCAAAATGTTTTTCGATTGGCCCAAAACTTTGTATTTCTCACTTTTTTTTTCTATTCGCATATTTCTAGGGGGCGGCCCATTCAACAACTCACAAATATTTATTTTTTTTACCAACCTAATACACATACTCTAAATTTTATCGAAATATATATCAAATTCTGGATCTTCCGACCATTTAGTCGGTTTTATAAGGGTTATTTGTATGGGGGATAGGTCTGAATATGCACCGATTTTCACCCATTCCAATAGCGTTCGTCCTATGGCCGATAAAAAGCATATATACTAAATTTTATCAAAATATATTCATATTTGTAGTTTGATTAAAAGATCTACAAGGACACATAGACAGACGGTCAAAAATAGCTAAATCGATTCAGAAGGTAATGCTGAGTCTATCGATATAATAAGATGTGGATCTATGTCAAATATTTTTAGTAGTTACAAACATAAACACAAACTCATTATACCCTCACCACATAGAGGTACGAGTGTATGGTATAAAAAGTAGAAAATTGTCTTCGGTGGCAATGTAATTTTTAATGAATTGCTTATTGGAATTAAATCATTTGTTTGAGAGAATTGTTCTAAAGAAAAGATCTATAAAACTAAATGGATTTCTGAATTAAAAAAAATATATATCGCACCTTAAATACAGGAGAAGCAAAAAAACTGTTTATGTAAAAATGATTGTATTATTTAAAAAAATGTAGTTTCATTATGAAAAATGTCCATTTTGAGGAAAGTTTTGCTATACTTTTTTTTAATTTATATTGTATTTGTGGAAATAAAATATAATTTTGAGTTATGGCTCTCTGACTGAAATTTTTTCATTTGACTAGTGATATTATCTCAAGTTGTGCTCCAGATATAACAGCATTTTTCCTGTTAAAGAAGATAGGTATGAGAATTAAATTTTTGCAGTAGATAGAAATGTGTACTGTGAATTAATTTATGGAAAAAAAGTCATTTTTGGATAATTTTGAGTTGTGACTCTTTTGTATTTAAGGTGCGATATATATATAAAAAAAATCGTCTTTAAGAAAAATTTTTAAAAATCTCAAAACTTGAAGTAATTAATTTAAATCAGAAAATCATCATGAAATTTATTAACAAAAAAATAATTTTTCATATTTTTAATGCTCCACCAAAGCGATGAATGCTTATATTTCCTAGTTCTGAGAATTGTTCTAAATTTATTTGTCTTTTGTCTTAGATTTTTTTTTCTGAAATTTGAAAATCACTTTTTTTAACAATTAATAAACGATAAATAATCATAAAAACTACAGTTAATAATAACAAATTTTGTTAACATCAATTCGGATTTTTAATTCAAAATAATAATAAAAAACTCCAACTAATACGAGTATAATAACTTTTTTTTTCCCAAAATCCAATTCTTAATAAGAAACAACAATATTTTAAGCATGCAATCATAATAATAACAAATATATTTAATAAAAAAAAATCTGAACACTTTCATAACAAATGCATCGCAGCATTAAACAATTTCTTTTGATTTTTTTTTTTTTTTGCATACAAAAATAACATAATAATTTCATAATCCAATTCCAGCATGCGATACAATTTTTGTTAACATTAAAAAAATTCTTTCCATTCAAACATTTAACATCTACATATGATATGTTAGTAAAATATAATAATTATGAACTTCGAAATTATCAAATTATATTTTGATTATTGATTATTTGATATTTTTGCACTCACTCTTCCTTTGTGGGAAATTTTTCAGCATAAACCCGAGAGGATTTATTGCAGGCATTATCGCAACATGGACAATACCAATAACTTAAAACGCCAATTGATATTGCAAATAAAACTGTGGGTATAATAAGCGATAATATCAAATGGTATAAATTACTTTCCCACGAATAACGACCAATAACCACTTCAGGATAGGCACGACTATAATAGCAGGCAAATGGTTCATTAATGTGGCTATAACTGTAAAAGGAAATCAGAAATTGTTGTTATACAAATTTATAATCTTAATTTTAACTACTTTTTTACTTACCCATATTGTCTGGCAAATACGCTACAATTTGTTGTTGGCGGATAACCACACCCTTCGGAATTAATTAAAAATCTGGTGTAACTAACATCCCAAATAACTGTATCTAAATCTCGTGGATTTTTCTCCCATTCATGGAACGGTATACGGGTATAGTTTACATATAATTGATGGCATCTAAAAAAGAAAATTTTTAGAAAATTATTATTATTTGAGGAAATTTATAATATTAACAGGCTAGGCGATTTCTTGTGACCGATGTTTTGTTCTACCGTTTTATCCCGATTTTGACCAAACCTATATTATTTGAAAGGTATTTTTTTTCAGCCGTTTTGCAGATTTACAGATTTTTAAATTTTTTCTTTATTTTGAGTAAATTGCATTTAAAGTTGCTATTAACACATACATAAAATTATACATATGTAATATGTGTTTTATTAAATTTATTAATGTGTTTGTTAACAAACTCATATCTTAATTCACAATAATAATAAACCATAAAAGTGTTGGTTTTTGAATTGGCTAAGTTGAAAAATAAAGCTGCCTAGAAATTGCACTCGAATTTCGAGCGCCGGAATCTGCTAGTTTTAATAAAAGAGTCAGGCATTATTTCTGCAATTCTATGCTAACATATACCACTCTGTGGTCTATATGAGTTTCTACATATTTTTGTAACTACCAGGATTACTTGACCCTAGGTGTTTTACTAAATCGATATACTCATAATTATTTTTTGCGTCGAATTAGTGATGGCTGCGGGTGGTCTTGATCAGACAATTTTTGGACCTAGTCCTTATAAATTAGTAACATATTTATGACACATATATATATATATATATATATATATATATATATATATATATATATATATGATCCTTTCACTCCTCGAGGGAGCGTAGGGCTTTACACATATATATAGTAGGGTGGCCCTTAATAAAAAAAAGTGTTGAAACTCACTAGAATAGCAAAACTACTGAGACATACAAAGTTTTATGTTAATCAAAAAAAAAAAAAAAATTAGGTGCCTCAACGCAACTGAATATTTCAAGTGTGTTTATATGGGGAAATATGACGTTTTTTTTTCAGATTTTACGAAATTTTCGTTCTATAGTTTAATTTTTCCATGCCAAAAATCTGCCACCGTTAACCCATTCCTTGCCGAGGCCAAGCTTTGAATTTTGGCATATTTAAAAAAATTTATTATTCTAGAAAACTAGATGAAACGCTTACTATGGATTGGGAAATAAAATTGTGCTATATTTTGCCGATTTTATGATTATGATAATTTTATAATTTGACGTCATTAGCCCATATGGCCTTGGCGCCACAAATGACCCCAAGCTAGTATAGGATGATTAAGTCAAAAAATTCAAATATTTTGCAAATACTGCTGAATTTTCTATCATTTTAACCCTAAGAGCATATAAGGGTAAGTTTTCGTAAAATATAGCACAAATTTATTTCCCAAGCCATAGTAGGGGTTTCATCCAATTTACTGGAATAATTAATAGAATAATTAATTTTTTTAAATATGCCAAAATTAAAAATTTGGCCTCGGCAAGGAATGGGTTAATACTGTTCGATTTATTCAATATTTTTAGCATGGAAGACCTGCATATTTGGTTATTATATTTCAAGCGTCAGATCTTAAAATTCAACAGCACTTACAATATAATTGATTTTTTATATAAATTGTCTTTCATTAGCTTGGGGTCGTATGCGACCCCAAGTCCAAAAGGGTTAATAAGGTCATATTATTTTTTTCAGAAACCCTAGGCCATTAAAATAAAATATAACATTTAAAATTAGAAAACTGATGAATTTTTGATACAAAGTATTTAGAAAGAGTACATTTACTGAATATTTCACAAAAAACTATTTTTCTCGAAATCCGCAAAAAAAAAATTATTTGTAAAAAAAATTGTGGAAAAGGAATTTCCTTAAAAATTCACACGGTCAATCTCTATCACACATGTAACAGAACTATATAGCGCCAGATCCAATTTATCCATTTTAAAAAAGGAGTTTTCAAAATTTTATCAAAAAAAATTTTCCATTTCTGGTCTCGTATCGCAATAGGTTAACAACGAAGTAATAAATCAATACTTCATATCTGGATTGTTATAGGTATAGAGACCAAAAAGAATTTATGGCTTTAATTAACTTGTTAAAGTTGAAAAAATGTTCATCACATTTCATGACTTAGAGTTTTTTTTGGCACAAAAGTGGTCTGGGGCAGTTGTTATTTCTTGGCGAGTATTTATTCGATTTTGAAGTTATATAGATTTCTGAAAAAATATTTTAGTACTGGCAAAAAAAATCCGGTTTTTCGAGGGTAAACTAACAAAAGTGTAATGTTGCAGTTTTGTAGAGATTTTTTTAAGCAAGAGTAATGAATCATAATTCTTTTTTCTAGAATTTTTTTTTTTGTCCAAAATTACCATTTCAATGGTACAGGTAGATAATTTCTTTTTATCATATCTACTTGATGTAAGTGTATTTGAAAAAAAAAAGTTGTATATCAATAACAGTTTAAAAAATACTAGCAGATTCCAGCCCTCGAAATTCGAGCGCAAATTCTAGGAAATTTTAATTTTTCATTATATAAAGACCCTAAAAGTATGCTAATCAATTATAGCCAATTCACAAATCAACACAAAAAAAAAACAAACTCATTTTTATTACAAAAACAAAATTAATAAACACGCACATAGCATTGTATAATTTTATGTACGTGTTAGTAGCAATTTTAAAAGTAATTTACTCAAAATAAAGGAAAAAATTTAAAAATCTGTAAATCTGCAAATCGGCTAAAAAGAAATTCCTTTCAAATAATATGCATTTGGTCAAAATCGGGATAAAACGGTAGAACAAAACATCAGTTACAAGAAATCGCCTAGCTTATTAAAATTATAGATATAACATTTAAAAGTAGAAAAGTGAATACTATTTTATACAAATTATTTTGAAAGAGTACATTTACTGAAAATTTAAAGAAAATCTAATTTTTCTGGAAATTCGCAAAAAAATCCATGTAAAAATAATTCTGGCAAAGGACTTTACTTAAAAATTCACACAGTTAATCTCTAACATGTATTTAACAAAACCTTAAAGTGACAGATCCAGATTTATTTATTTATTGAATTTCATAAATTATAATTCAGTACAAAGAATTAATCTTATATAGAAGTACTGAATACTAATTCTGTGGTTTTTTAGAATAACCGCGTATGATATAAAATCAAAATGTTCAGGGGAGCCAAAAAACGTTATATTTGAAATTATGGGCTCGATATAAAGATTTTGGAGCTTTTTATTTAACAGTTGTGTAGATATGGGCAATACATACTTTATATAAAATTTTGAGTCAAAAATCTTCAGAGGAATAGATCATAGAGAAGGACGAAAAAACAATACGTAAATTACACTTAAAGTATGTGCAGATTAAACAACTTATGTCGACAAACGTGTTTTCTTTGAAAAAGAAAACTACCTATGCAAACAACCATGTAGACATGTTGCTTGAAAAATGGATTTTTTTGTCGTCAACAAAAAGTTAACGGGACTTAGGAAGAAATATAACAACGTATCAAGAATAATAGTGACAAAAAATAACAGAAATAAACACACAAGTTTTTACAAGTGGTTATAAACTGCAAACTAATCCAAAATTATTTTGCATTTTTTTTTTTTCATTAATAACAACGTATGTCGTTTTCTGAGAAAATAATTTATCAGCGATCAAACGTAGGTTGACATACGTCGTTAGTGCTGCAAATTAATTTAATAAAAATTTAAGTTACGTCGTTATTTAAAGAAAAAACTTAGAAATGATCAATATTTTTTTAAACAAAATTGAACACATTTAAAGAGCGCTAAAATTAATATATTTGGCATCGTTAACTCAAAACTGACAAAAATTGACATACGCGGTTATTCCAGAAAACCACAGAATTATAGTCATATTTTACAATGTACAAGAAAAAAATAAAATAATAAAATACTACCTAATACCAACAAAACAAAGAAAAAAGAAACATAAATATAAATAATAAAATAATAATAATAAAATAATAAAAGAAAAAAAAATTAAGTTATAATATTCATATATTTTATTTTTGAATTTAGTTGCGTTGCTGAAAATTTGCAAGTGAGGGGGTAGTCGATTCCAAATTCGTATGGCATTAATATGGAAGTATAACTCCGAAAGTTGAGCCTTATGTTGTATTTGAATAATACGGCGTCCTCTCTCATCTCTAAAAAAGTTTAGTCTTTCGTTGAGGTATTTAGGTTGGCCTCAGTATATGATTTGATGCAGGTATATTAGTGATTTAAACTTCAAAGTGACACCATAAATTTGTTTAGCGTAGAGAGATACGCTACCAAGTCGTGGTATGCCAAATATATATCGCGCAATGTTATTAAAAGATACGTTTAGTTTACGCATACTAGTTGCATCACAGCTTGAGAACAACTCACATCCATAGAGTAAAGTTTGTATGAAGTATGTTTTAGCCAGAAGCATTCTGACTTGAAGTGGTACGAACCACTGAGTGCACCATAAGTTTCTTAATATTATTCTTAAATAGTTATGTAAATATTTATTAAATGTGACACCAAGATTTTTTACCTTATCCACAAGATTAATTTTTGATTCACCCAGAATTATATCAGAAATATTTGGAATAACCTGATTTTTTTAGTAATTAACAAACATTTTGACTTACTTGGATTGAGACATAATCCGTTGGTTGTAGCCCAGAGCCTAATATTTTCTTAGTCAACGTTAATTTTACGTACGCAATCATCAATTTCCGATATTGTACAGCTAATATAGAGTTGGACGTCGTCCGCATACATTTGAACATTGCAATATTGTAATTGATTCGGAAGATCATTGGCATAAGCTGAGTACAGCAATGGCCCTAAGAAAGAACCTTGTGGTACACATTTTGTAAGTTCGATCCTACTTTATTTGTTTACCACAGAAAACCGATTGTGATCTTTCTGATAAATATATTCATCAACTTAGTGGATGTCGTAGACATATTATGTTTAATATTTTGTTTAACTTTAATGTTAGAATTTCCGTGTTAACAGTATCAAATGCCTTAGAATGATCCAAAAGAATTAAGAAGGCAACTTTGTAATCATCAATTTGTGATCTTATATATTCTGTTACATCAATCAAAGTAGATACGCAACTGTGTTGTGGACGAAAACCAGATTGTCTGGGAGTAAGCAAGTTGTTATCCTGAATAAATCTACTGAATTGGTAATGCATTAAACGTTCAAGTATTTTAGATAGAAAGGGTAGTATAGCTATTGGACGAAATTCGTTTTCCGTTTTGGGTATAGGGACAATTTTAGCGTGTTTCCACTGAGTGGGATACGTCGATTTAGTTATTATTGAATTGAACATGTTAATAATATATGGTAAATAACAAAAACTTAAACATATTCACACACAATTTGTTAGATAAATGTTAACGAAATATTTGCAAAATAACCTGAGCTTGATGGTACCATAGCAAAGTTTTTTTTATTTTCGCAATACTTTTTCAAATAAAAACATTTTCATAAGGCGAAATTTTCACTTTTTTCAGACTTTTTTGCACAAAAAATTTCAATAAAGTCTGACTTTTAAGTAAGAACGCCAGAGAAAGTTTGACATTAATTTTAACGACAAGTGTTGTAGAATTTTATATACTTTAACAGGGTATCAATTGTTCTGAGCTAACTTAATTTTTTTTAATTATACCAAGAAAACAGACAATTTTAGTCCAGTGTGCGCGCACACTGGGAATTTTTGTATGGAGGTGAGGAAAAAAAACGATATAGGTCGCAATTTAAGAGATAACTGGATAAAATTTGGAACATACATTTATATTCGGCCAAGGACGAACCCTATTGAAAATGGTGAAAATCGGTCCATGTTTGGACCTAGCGCTCATACAAATTTTTCAGAAAAATTCGCTTATATTCCACTAGAATCGGTAAATATGGATGAAATTTGGTGCGTGTGGTTGTTTTTATCCAAGAACTGATCCTGTTAAATTTCGGCGGGTTCAGGCTACTGGGAGGGGCACCCACCATACAACGTGAATTTTTAACATCATATATCTGGAGTTCTATGATAGCCAAAGCCCTGAAATTTTGTTTTAGATGCCAGAGTATGAATTTAAATAGTCTTGCCA
This sequence comes from Cordilura impudica, assembly GCA_963682025.1. NCBI lineage: Eukaryota > Metazoa > Arthropoda > Insecta > Diptera > Scathophagidae > Cordilura > Cordilura impudica. Next base: position 44,334,842 of record OY821519.1, on the reverse strand, counting down.
AAAATGGGTGGGATCGGGCTACTGGGCGGGCACAAATTTAGTTTTATTTATATAGTAATACAAAAAAATAATTAAAATAAATAAAGTTAGAGAAATGTGTATCGTTACCTACAATGTAACAAAAAAATTTAAATGATTTTTTTAATTTTTAATTTATTATTTATTTTAAATCTATTTTTAATTTATTATTCTAAAAGATCCTTAACTTCGTCGCTTATAACACTATGCTTTTTCTGGCTAAATGAAGGAGGCAAATGTGAGATCATGGGATCTGATGTTACCATCATTCGGTGCATAATATCTTCGTTGGTGGCAATTCGACTGCATTTTCTGGAGTGTCCAAGGCGATATTTTTTATAGTCTTTGTTACGACTTTCCTGAGCCTCTTCGGATAGTAAGCCTACAGGAAAAATACACTTTTCAATTATATCTTTTCCATGAATCAGAATTTTGTGAAGTGTAGGTGGCATATTGTACCACTCGTATAGTGCAACAAACTCTTTTGCCGCCTCCAGACAAAAATCACCAAATCTTTTTGGATCTACTACCTCGCTGCTTGTTATAGCTTCGAGAATTATTGAAAACCTCTTGATTATGTTTTCATCTAGACCCGTGATTTCGGAAACCAAAGCAGGATTAGCAAAGAATCTTCGTGACGTATTTCCTGAATTTGTCGTACCAGAGCCTTGCTTAACAGTATCAACCTGTATTCCAATTTTCTCTTTAAGTTCACGCTTTATCAAAGATTTTCGGGCTTCTTTTATCGGACGAGTATTTGAGTCGACTCTCCCACCATACCTTCATACCTTCACTTAATTGTGAATAAAAGCGAAACGCGTTCATCGATTTTCATGATTTATGTCTCATTTTGTTCATAGGTTATGCGACTTTACGTGAAAGTAATATAACTTGACACTTTTTTTACCCTTTCGGATTTTTTATGAATTGCAAAAAAAAAAAAAAAAATCAATTTATTAGGCAAAAAATATTTTTTTTCTTCATACATTTATTTATAACTGCGAAACTATTGCTTATGTAGCGAAACATTATGAAAGTAATTGTAATTCTTGATTTTTCTAAATTTGTTTCAGCAAAATCCGACTAGTGGTTCTCGAGTTATGTTAAACAAAAGACCCTTATCAGAATTGAGTCCCGAATCAATCAGATGAAAAATGTTGTACTGTGTAATGCAACAAATAGAAAGGGGGCACCTAGGGGCACTTGAAATTGATTAAAAATGTAAAAACAGATGTCAGACAATGTATTAGTAGTGATTTCCAACTGGGGGAAAGTAGTGCTAAAATTGCAGGTCCAAATGTTTGGAGAAAAAAGGGATTTTTGTTATATGTTCATAAAAATAAACAAACAAAAAAACTTAAGTCTCTGCAGAGTTTATTTTTTCAATTTTAGTATACTGAAATATCCTACTTTAAACAAAAAATAAAAAGAAAAGCGTTGGCTCACATAATAAAATAATATTCGTTTTGAAATTCTTAGTTTTAAATTAAGTTGGTTCGGTAAAACATACAAGTACTGAGTTTGAGACGCTATAAAAAAAAACTAGCAGTCAGATCGGAGTAATTCTTTTTGATTTGATTGTACCATTTAGTCTAAAATTTCAAAATATCACTGCATATTGCATGAAGAGTATATTGACAATTTGACTTTTTTCCACAAAATCCCCAGTGTGCGGCGGCGCAATGATATTAAAATTGATTATATTATCATTGCGTAATTTCTCATACTCTAATTATACCCTTTACCACTATGTAGTTTGGGTATAATGACTTTGTGCTGCTGTTTGTAACTACCAAAAATATTTGACCTAGACCCATCTTTTATTATACCGATCAGCTCAGAATCACTTTCTGAGTCGTTTTAGCGATGTCCGTCCGTCCGTCCGTCCGTTTTTGTGTCCATGTAAACTTTTTAATCAAACTACAGGTCGCAAATATTTATATATTTTAATGAAATTTGGTACACAAGCTTCTACCACCCATAGCATGACCGCTATTGAAATTGGTGAAATTCGGTCCATGTTCAGACCTAGTCACCATACAAATGACCCCTATGAAATCGACACAAATTGCCATAAGATCCAAACTATCACATAGATCTTAGTTAAATTGGGTTTGTATGTGTTTATTGTATCAGTAGTCCAAAAAAATCCCTATAGGACAATTCTTAGTCACAGGCCCCATATAGAGATGCTTCCCGATCTTCACTTAAATCTATCAAAAAACAAAAATATTTCATAGATTTTTCTCAAATTTGGTTTGTGTATATTTTTTCAAAATATAAGTGACTTTTCCAAATATGGTCAGGATCGGTCGATTTTTCGACCTAGTCCCCATATAAATATCGCACCCGATATGAACTTTTTCATATCTGCAGCCAAAAAAATTAACAATGGCACTCAAATTTTGGTTTATGCTTATTTTCTATATTTAATTAGTTGGTCTAGACCAACAATAATTTCTTACTTGTTTTTTTAATTATTTTTCTAATACTGGCATAATTTTTTTTTAGGAAATATTTCTGACTTTTTGGTTTCTAACGTTATTTTGTTCTGAAAACTATTTAATCTGAAACATTTCCAAGAAACTTGAAACTTGAACTTTGAAAAAATATTTGCCAATTATTAACGTCACCGTCTTTTGGGTTGTTTAAGGTATTTTTGTTTCTAACGCAGTGTAAAAACGCAATGCACTGATCCAAAAAAAAAAAATTATATAATCTTGAGTTCTAAATGTGTGAATTTTACCTGGTCTTTCCATAGGACGGAAGATTTATTTCATGGATCCGGTGGATCATGATAAATCACCTTTACATTATGTAATACCTTTCCAAAAATACCTTTAAACTGATTTTCTAGCGACATGGAAACATTGGAAGATTTGTAACCGTAATACGAGTGCAACTTACTTATTTGGTGATGATGTACATCCCTCCCGGCATGAACTCCACGTGCAATTCCTAATGCCCTCCGCATAAACATGATCAATAACGATACAAGTAACCGGTACTGGATCATAATCAGCAATTATGGTGGAAATGGCAGGATCAACAACAAAAGGTATTAAAAATAAAAATGTAAAAACTGATAAAATGGCCGTGGTACCTGGAAGTACAAAAATAAATTAAAATTCACAAAAAAAAACAAAATTCGGGTAGTATTTTAACTAAATGGAAATGGTATTTTTTTTTTTTTTTTTTTTTTTTGCTTAAATGAACACTCACCCAAACATACTGAAGTATAGAATTTTGCCTTTTCTAAAATTGTTTCAATTTCATGATGAACTTTATTGGTTTTTGAACTGGTCGTTTGATGATTGATTGAAGATCGACTGGATCGACTACTATTTAGACTTGATTTACTGCCAGCAAAACTTTTGGCCGACATCGTCGGACTAGTGGGTAATGAAGACAATGTAGTATTGGCGGTATTACTCTTTTTCATGTTGGCGTTTATTTTTTTTTTACTATTTGTGGTTGGATAAAATACAAATTTGTTTACAGTGCAAAAGCTTTTCTTTTTATTATTATTATTATTTCTGTTTTTATCGATTTATTAGCAATCCAAGCGTAATCCGGTTTTTATTATTATTATTGGTTTTTAATAAATTAAAGCTGTTTTATTTTCTATTAAGGGAGTTATTTTAAATAATTTTTTTTTAACTGAATTTGTAGCCAAATATTTGTAATATTATTAATCTTATGATTTTGAGTTTTTTTTTTCTTTGTTAAAAATTCTATTTTTTATGTTTTGTCTAGACTTTTTATATACTAGATTATTTTATTATTATCATTAATTTATTTATAATTTAATTGTGGTGATTTCTTTTTGGTTGATTTTGGTTTTTATATCGTCGTTAGTCATAAATTTCTAAGACCTTGATCACGCATCCCTCTAAACCGTTTGATTGTGTGTGTGTGTGTGTATTTGTGTATTTAAGTGAAATGTATAAAAGTTAACTTAAATGTTTGTTTATGGCTTTTTCTAGTGGTATTAGTAGTTATTTCTTAAATGGTGCTAATTTGAATTTTTGGTTCGTGTTAATGTGTTGTTGTTTTTTAGCCTTATTTGAGCAATAATAAAACTAAATCTAAAATTATTTTAGGAAAAATTTAATTTAACAACAATTAATAAACTATATATTAAACCTTGTAACAATTAACAAAAATTGATGAAGTTCTTTTTATAAAACTCCTAAAAAAAACTCTCAATAACTAAAATGTACGTATGTTTCGTTCCAACAAAATCCCTTCCTTTTCCTTATTTAAGTGGCGGAAGAGATTCTTCAGTTTGTAGCTTTAACTTATTGTGACAAAATATTTAAAATTTTTTTTTTTGTTTTGCTTATATTAAAAAAAAAAATATTTTAAACGCTTTAAAAGAATTGATTTTGTTATTTATACATTAATTAATGTTTTTAAATAATTGAACAGAAATAACTTTATTGCAATGCAAATATGCCGGGCTGATGAACTGGACTGTCTTCTTGTAGTAGAGGAATGCCTAAAACGGAACAAAAGCAACACAACAAAGTTATTAACGTATTTAAAAATATTTTTTAAAATTAAAAATAATTTAAATAAGGCTCGGCATACACAAAAAAAAAATACTATAATATCGGACCTATAATAAAAATTCATTTAAATCGCTTCCTAATTCAAACGACAACATAAAGTAATAGTATTTATATCGGCTGTACCATGTCCTTGATAACTTCCAACCATATTGTTATGCAATTTCAGGTGAAAATAAAATTATGCGATTCTTTTTTAAGAAGAAATAATGCTTCAAGAAAATAAACTTTTTTAAAAAAATTAGTTATTTGAGAAAACATGCTTTTTTTAATAAAAGCTGTTTTTTAAGAAAAGGTACTTTTAAAGGTATATTTTTTTTTACAAATATCCCTTTGTAAGAAACTACACTTTTTTTCAGAAAGGTACCTTTTGTTGTTGTTTTTTCAAAAAAGGTACTTTTTCAAAACAAATATACTTTTTGAAGAAAAGGTACTATTTAATAAAATGTATTTTTAAGAAAACGAAAAGACGAAAAGACACTTTTTTTAAGTAAATGTACTTTTTTTAAGGAAAGGCACTTTTTAAGAAAAGGTATTTTTTAAGAAAAGAAAGTTTTTAAACAAAAATAAAATTTTTAAAAAAGGTACTTTTTTAAAATAAGGTACATTTTAAGAAAATGTTATTTTTTAACAAAAGGTACTTTTTTCAGAAAAGGTACATTTTTAATGAGGGGCACATTTGTAAGAAAATGTTATTTTTAAAGAAAATTTTTTAATTTTTTAAATTTTTTAATTTTTTAAATTTTTTAAATAAAATTTACTTTTTTTAAGGAAAGGTACTAACAAAAGATACTTTTTTGAGAAAATTTAATTTTTTTTAAGAAAAGGCACTTTTTAAAGAAAATTAATTTTTACGAAAAGGCACTTTGCTTAGAAAATGTGCCTTTTTTAGAAAAGGTACTTTTTAAGTAAGTGTCGTTTTTCAAGAAAAGGTGCTTTGTTTAGAAAATGTACTTTTTTAAGAAAAGGTACTTTTTAAGAAAGGGTATTTTTTTTAGAAAAGGTGCTTTGATTAGATAATGAACTTTAAAAAAAAATTGCTTTTTAAGAAATGGTACTTTTCTAAGAAAATGGATTTCTTAAAGGAAAATTAATGTTTCAAGAAAATAAACTTTTTTAAGAAAAATTACTTGTTTGAGAAAATATGTTTTTTTAACAAAATCTGCTTTTTTAAGAAAATGCATTTTTTAAGGTATATTTTCTTTCAAAGCTCCCTCTGTAAGAAATGTAATTTTTTAAGAAATGGTTGTTTTTGCAGAAAAGGTACTTTTTTAAAGCAAATAAATTTTTTGAAGAACATACACTTTTTTAAATACATACATAAATGTACTCTTTTTAAGGAAAGGTACTTTTTTTTTGAAAAGATACATTTTAAGAAAAGGTAATTTTTTAAGGAAAAAACTTTTTTAAGAAAAGGTACTTTTTTTTTAACAAAATGTACTTTTTTCAGAAAACGTACATTTTTAATAAGAGACACGTTTGTAACAAAATGTTCTTTTTTAACAAAAACTGCTTTTTTAAAGAAAATTTACTTTTCTTTAAGTAAAGGTACTTTTTTAAGGCAATATATTGTTTTTTTTTTAAGATACTTTTTTCAAGAAATTTTCCTTTTTAAGAAAACGTACATTTTTAGGAAAAGGCACTTTTTAAAGAAAGGTACTTTTAATTAGTTATTTATAGTTCGGTTCGAGATCATGTATACATTTTCTAATACTAGAAAAGATAATACTTTATGCAATGTAAGAGAAATTTGGAAAAAATTTGAAGACAGCGCTAGATGGAGTAGCTACTTTCGAACAAAGCGACTTGTTCATCGTCAGCATCCTTCTGCCTATTACTTCAACTCATGCTTAATCAACTATTTAACTCAACATTTGAAAGAAAAGAACATGAGAAATGTTTTTTTTTTTTTTTTCTTTTTATATACGAGAGTTTGTATGAACAAGCTGAGCTTTTCCAATTTATAGCTTTCTCTACATTAACATCGCTTTGATCAATTACAAATCTCGTAATGTGAAAAAAGCTCTTTTTGTTTTGCCAAACGTCCCATAGATGGGAACTGTAATGACATGTGAAATCTTAACAGATTTATCACAATTGCATTGGACCGTATGTTTTGTATGTTAGTTTTTATGTATTGTCGATCTTGTCGAATTTCTCTTACATTGCATAAAGTATTATCTTTTCTAGTATTAGAAAATGTATACATGATCTCGAACCGAACTATAAATAACTAATTATTATTACAACACAAGATCGACAATACATAAAAACTAACATACAAAACATACGGTCCAATGCAATTGTGATAAATCTGTTAAGATTTCACATGTCATTACAGTTTCCATCTATGGGACGTTTGGCAAAACAAAAAGAGCTTTTTTCACATTACGAGATTTGTAATTGATCAAAGCGATGTTAATGTAGAGAAAGCTATAAATTGGAAAAGCTCAGCTTGTTCATACAAACTCTCGTATATAAAAAGAAAAAAAAAAAAAAACATTTCTCATGTTCTTTTCTTTCAAATGTTGAGTTAAATAGTTGATTAAGCATGAGTTGAAGTAATAGGCAGAAGGATGCTGACGATGAACAAGTCGCTTTGTTCGAAAGTAGCTACTCGATCTAGCGCTGTCTTCAAATTTTTTCCAAATTTCTCTTACATTGCATAAAGTATTATCTTTTCTAGTATTAGAAAATGTATACATGATCTCGAACCGAACTATAAATAACTAATTATTATTACAACACAAGATCGACAATACATAGAAAGGTACTTTTTTTAAGAAAAGGTTCTTTGTTTAGAAAATGTAATTTTTTAGAAAAGGTACTTTTTAAGGAAGGGTAATTTTTTTAAGAAAAGGTACTTTGTTTAGAAAATATACTTTTTAAAAAAATTATGGTTTTTAAGAAGGAGTACTTTTTTAAGAAAAGGTACTTTTTAAAGAAAAAGAACTTTTTTAAAATCAAACAGAAAGCGTCATCTATGTATCACAAATTTGTGGAGTTGTTGAATTATGCATATGTTATACGTTTATATTGTAAAATTTTTTACGTTTTACAGTAAAGGGTTGTGGAATTAGCTGAAACATTTTTATATCATAATTTGTTCACCAATACAATCATAAGTCACACCGATTTGTCTTACGTCTCACAGCGTAACATGTAAACTCACATGTTACGCTGTTTTTGTATTATAAATTTAAATTTACCGCCCTGCGCGTGTAGATGTTTACACATCAAAAAAATAAGTTGTTTATAAATTGTTTATTATTTATAAAGTCCAGTAACTAATAATTAAAAACATATCATTGGTGAGATAAATCATCATAAAGTTGATTTTACAAGTCCGTTTTTAACAGTTATTTTTTTATTGCCAGGATAAAGTTGCTGCAGCCTCGAAAACTCTATAGCTTCTACATTTTGATTTGTTTTTAGAAGTCTAGTTTTTAATTCATCAGCAAATCGGAGTTTAAAATATATTTCAATATTTATTTTATACCACAAATAACCGTTAGTTACTTTATAAAATTGATTTTATTAGAAGTGCTTAAAAAACGAGTGCTCAAAAATAGTGCCATCGTAGAGTTACGACTTTTTTCAAGCATTTTATACATGCCAATGTAATTAGCAGAGGGAATAGAATTCATATTTTGCCTAGCTCGTTCTGAACTGGAGTGCACGCTATCTGCCTGGCAATTTCCAGTATTATGCAAGGCATACATCATCACACAGCTGCTGCTTTGATAAGTACAGTCACCGCTATAATTTTTTTTTACCGTTTTCACAGAGAACTTGGCTTTTCCATTAAAGTAAATCGAAATACTCTCCACCTGCGAATTCATTCATTACTTACACTCTAACACAAATATCGAGCCATAACCAAATTTTATAGGAGAAAGTTTTTTAAATTATATTTACTTTATCTTTAGTAAATAAAAACACACTAATGCCTGGTTTTCATTATGTCATTTTCAATTTCAATTGTTGTCAATTATTGACAAACGGGTTTTAATGTCTTGTCATTTACAACCCCTGGCAACATTTGACATCTGAAATGAAATTGCCAGCATGTTGGCAATTTGTTTATGTTTGACTACCGGATTTTTTGTTCGCTTATAAGATGTTATGAATACGTAGTGAATAGAAAATTACGAGATGTCAGTTGAGGCAATTGTTTGTTGTCAGCTTATATGACCTGGTGGAAACCAGGCATAATAATGTGCACTTAAGCTGAAGTCGCTTTTGCTGTAAATTCGTAACGGCACTTCCTATACTTACGAAATTTCAACTAATGCTGCAAATGATTGTATATTATCGATTTTTAACAAAAATAGAAAATCAAATATCTGTCACTTAAGCTGTTTTCGCGATCATGGCCCGATATGATCACAAAAAATTTGCACTTGCTATAATTTCATAATGGTATTTCATACACCTATGAAATTTTTATGGATGATGTGATCGCAAATTATCGATTTTCTTTAAAAAAAAAAAAAACGGAATCTAATAAGATGTCACCTAAAATTATTTTGCGGTCATGGCTCGACATAGCTATATACTCGTATCTTACTATCTTATCTATAATATTAATAGGTAAGGCGATTTCTTATGACGGAAGATGTGTTAAACACTTTTCTTCCGATTTTGACCAGACGTATCGTATTTGAAACGTATTTCTTTTTAGCTATCCACCAGACTTACAGATTTTGTAATTTTTAAATTTTTTTTGGAGTTATGCTCATTTAGAGTTGCTACTAACACATACAAAAAATTATACAATGCTATGTGAGTTTTTATTAATGAGTTTGTTTTCTTCATTCACAATAATAATTGAATTGATAAAAGTGTTGAATTGTGAATTGTCTAAAATTGATTAGCATACCTTTAGGTTCAATAATTTATTAAATGAAAAAATAAAATTTCGTATAATTTGCACTCAAATTTCGAGGGCTGGGATCTGATAGTATATTAAAAATGAGGTTTGCATGTTTGTTTGTACGTTTGTCTTCACTGGACCGATCGTCTTGAAGTTTTTACAGTAGGTAACTGCCTATCCGAAAGGAAAAATAGGCTATATTTTGTTGGATTTTTTCAAGTAGGTGTGGCACCTCCGCTATATAATGAATTTTTAACATATAATATTTGGAGTAATACAGAGTTCTGAAACTATGTATGTACATGTACATATTAAACTAATTTGAAGAGTTGTGGAAAAATGGGCGGGATCGGACCAATGGGCGTGGCATTCCCCATACAAAGTAAATATTTAATATCATATAACTCGAGTACTATAATAGAAAAAGCCTTGGGACTTTGTGTGATTTCAAAAGTTATCAACGTCAGTACTCGTACCTCAACGTACCTCAACGTACCTCAATCAAAGTAAATATTAAATATCATATATCTGGAGTACTGTAATAATGAAAGCCTTAGAACTTTATCAGAGTTCATGAGTTATTAATGTGAGTAGCCTGATAAAAATAAAAAAAAATGGCGGGACCGGACCAGTGGGCGTGTAGCGCCATACAACGGAAATATTTATGTCATATAACTGGAGCTCTATAATAGATAAATCCCTGGAACTTTGTCAGAGTTCATGAATTATTGATGTGAGTAGACGGACAAAAAAATAGGCGGGATTGGACCAATTGACGTAGTACCTCCTATACAAAAATATGAATTTCTATGAAAATGACAGTCTTGAAACAAGTACATTAGGCGGAATCACCAGAATCAAAAATCGCCAAAGCCGAAAATCTAGAATACCAAAATCAAAAATCAAAAATCGCAAAAAACACAAATGGTAAAAAACAAAAATTGCTAAAATCACAAAAAACATAAATCGCCAAAGTCATAAATCGCTAAAACCGAAAATATCAAATAAAAAAATCACCAAAAAATCAAATTCACAAAAAACAAAAAATTGCCGAAAATCGCGAATAACAAAATCGCAAAAAACAAAAATCGCCAAAATCAAAAATTCGCAAAACCGAAAATCGCGAATAACAAAAATCTTCAAAATCAAAAAATCACGAAACCAAAAAACGCTAAAGCCAAAAATCGATACAATTCGAAAATCGCTGAATTCAAAAATCGCCAAAATAAAAATCACAAAAAACAAAAATTGCCAAAAATCCACAATACCAAAAAAATTACAAAAATCGCCATAAACCGAGAATCGCGAATAACAAAAATCGGCAATGTCAAAAATTGCCATAACCAAAAATCGCGGAAAATAATAATCGTCAAACTAAAAAATCGCCAAAATCTAAAATTGCAAAAATAAAAATCGACTACATCAGAAATCGCCAAAAATAAATAAGATGGTTTTCTACAAAACGTGTTCCCAGTTTGTTTATTTCGTTATGATGGGAGTAGCGAATTGCATCGGATTACTGCTAGTATCATATAAATTAAGGCCAAAGTTTTAATTTATTATACTTAATAGAAAGGAAACTAAATCGATTTTTGTGTATTTTTTAGTTGTATCTTAAAATATTTTGGATTGGGGGAATCGTATATATGCATTTCAGTCCCACATTGTGATAAACCGCTCTAAGATTTTTAAAAGGACATACTAGGAATTTTAATCAAAAACGAGCTTCAGTCGCAAAATCGATGTTAACTGTAAGGATATGCTATTAACACATAAAATGTTGTCTTTTTCTATTTATAAAATACTTTTCAAACTTTCAAGTTATTTAAATACCTATAATGATTCCCTTGATAGTTATTGTTACTTGCTGTCATCACACGTAGTTAGATGTGTTATGTACTCGTACGTATTCTCATTTATATGAATAACTTATATACTGCAGTCATGTCATTCATTATACATATGTATATATTGTATGGGCATTGTAGTAATGAAAATCGATTGTGAACATTTATAAACATTGAAACTTTTTCTGTGCATAGAACCTTGTCTTGATATGTGTAAAGACTGTTTGCGAATAAGTTTTTACAAGAAAGTGTTCTAGAAAACAATGTAAAACAAATACTGCAATATTTTTCGGTGTTTCTGATCTGTAAAATTTATATAATTCAATTTATGAATTTAGTGTGATTTTTTTTTATTCACCAATGTTGAATAATGACAGAATAACAAAATCCGAAATGAACAACAGAATATAACCAGATCGGTGCTTGGCAATTTTCAATAGGGGTATAGAAAATACATAAAATATAACGTACAACGTTGAGGACGAATGTTGTCAATTTTATTGTTCACATTTTGCGAATATTTTTTTTATAAAGTTGTCCACTTTTGGAGTATAAATACAACCAAACCGTTGCGGTATTAAGTATATTTTATTTTCATTGCGTAGTATCTCATATTCTCATATTCTCAACTCTCATTCGCTTTCTATTATTGCTATTTGGGTCCTTTTGAAAAAATAATGTTGTTCATTTTATTTCACTTACACCAAATATTTATTAACGAAATAGAGAATAGAATTTTATTTTTAACAATTAAGAGTATCAGCACTACCACACAAGTGCGGGACGTTTGTCCGTTGCGGACATTTAATTTTGTTGGCTCCTCATCTTCACTGTAGAAATTTATGTAGGAGGGCATCGGATGCACTCGAAATAGCACACGATTGGGCATAACCTAGGTGTTTAAATGTGAACCCAGAGAAAACTGAAATATACCTCTTAACTAGGAAGACGAGAATAATCGACTTTGATGAACCTCGCTTCCAAAACGATTAGAATCACACAAACGGTGAAATACCTTAGGGTGATTTTCGATAAAAAGCTCATTTGGAAAAACCATATCGAGAGCAGAGTTGCGAAGGCTCATCATGTATGGGCCGTTTGCAGAAGAGCTATGGGCTCAAAATGGGGTTTAAACCCGAGGATGACACATTGGCTGTACAGAAGCGTCGTTAGACCTATTCTAATCAACGCATCCATAGTCATATGGACATCAATAAACACGAAATGTTACATTAAACCATTCCAAAAGATACAGCGCCTCTGTTGCATAGGGATCAGTGGTGTAATAAGGACCACATCTACGAGGCTTTAGAGAATATTATATCTATACACCCAATCGAGATTATAATTAAATATGAGACAGCTCTGGCCATGTTACGATTAAGGGTAAAAGGGAATATATTACCGACTACATGACCAGACACCAGAGATTTTTAGACCAAGTTCCGGGACTCAACACAGTGGATATTAGCTGTATTAGAATCGTGGAAGTGTCAATAGATATACACTGCAGTATACGCACACCAGACAGGGAAAGTTGGATGAACGGGAACATTCTACAAAACCTTCCAGGGTCACACTACTATACGGACGCATCTAGTCTGCATGGTAAAACTTGCATAGGTTTCTATGATGAGGACCGTTCTAGAGGGATGCACCTCCGTCTTTCGGACCACCTGTCTTTCAGGCTGAATTGGTCGCGACAACGAAATGTATTTGGTCTATTAACGCACGGGATTCCCCAAGTCCCGGAGACGTGAAACTATTTACGGACAGTCTAACGGCTATAAGAGCGATATCCGTGGACAAAACTAGATCAATGACTATCCTCGAGTGTAAGGAGGATATTGGTAACTTCTCCAGAAGAGCCGGACTTGAAATCGTTTGGATCCCAGGTCACAGTGGTATAATGGGACACGAGATTGGTGACGAACTGGCCAGGAAAGGTTCTTTCCTGGAAAGAGTCAATTTGGAAAACTCAATACCTTTCAAGTCTCTCAAATTGGAACTAACAGACTGGGCGACCAGTTCGCATGTATCAATTTGGGTACTCCCAACACTACGAAAACTAGGAAAATCCTTGATCCAAGTAGGGGAGAACTTAGTAGGGTAACTGGCATCCTCACTGGACACTCTGAGCTGAGCGCTCACCTATGCCGCACTGCGGACCATTTGACGAGAAGGCGGTCAAAAATCTATAACTTTGGATTGGATTGGAATTTTGATATGCGGGTTTTTTTTTTTTTTTTTTTTGTTTGGTACGTGAGACTTCAGCCTTTAAGTTTTGCTATAAAACGTAATTCTCGACCGAAAATAAAAAAAGTTACGGAGGGTTTAAAATACATTTTCATTTGTAGTTGAATTTTAGTACAAATGTGAAGTGTTAAAAGGTAAAAAAAAAAGTTTTTTTTTAATATAATGTCTTATTTTTTCAGTTAATTTTACAACTAATACTTTTTAATATTTTTTAAAGTTAATTTTTTCGGAAAATGCCAAACTTTGGCCCCCGTAAACTTTTTAGTCCTAATGTGCACAAGGGCCAAAGGTTGTTTTTTTTTTTTTTGAAAGATCCTGAGTTAAAATATAATTTATTAAGCAGCGAATGTAAAAGTTACCTTATATTGGTTCAAGATAGAGAAGTTTTAATGAAAAACTCGTATGTTTTTGCTTTAGTTAAATTTTTTTTTTATTGTCTTTTTAAATATTTCTATATCAATTTTTATGGTAAATTTATGAAATATAACAATTTTTATTGTAAATTTACAAAATATATAAATTTTTAAATCAAGAAAATTTTTTAACTATATAAAAAAAGTGTAACTTATTGTTAGTGTAATGAAAAAGTATTTTAAATCAACCAATTTTAGTAAAAATTTCTTCGTCTAATTCAATAGAGGTAGTTTTCCATTTTTGACGAATGTTGGACATATATGGATCTGAAGTGCACAACAAAATAGTGATAAGGTCTTCATTAGTACAACATCTGGACATTTTCCTTGTGTTGTGTTCGCGAAAGAATCTGTAGTCTTTGTTCCTTTTTTATTGCGCTTCTTCAGATAGATCTCCTATTGGTAGCATATTGTTTTGAATTATTTGTTCCTCATGGTACAAAATTTTATGAACTGTGGATGGCATATATCTCCAAGAGTATTTTTCATTATAAAGTATAGCTGTTTTATTGGCGTACTCTCCAAATTTTTCTGCTGCATGCTAGAACTTGTAATATGATTTTGAATCGTCTTATTAATTCATGATCTACACCTGTGATAGATGCTGCAGTTTCCGGATCGGAAAAAAATCTCCTTGCAGTATTTCCATCATTTGTGTTTCCTTTCCCTTGTTTTGGTTGGTCGATTACGAGGCCTAGCTGTAGATATTTTTGTTGAATTTGTTTTTTTTTTTTTTGGTTTCTTTTTCTTCATTTTCTTTGTTTTTTCTCACTGTTTCGCCTAACGGACCAAGTTCCAAATCATAACCCAATTTAAGAATATGTTTCATGAAACGTATTCTAGCATGAAGAGGGGACATTCCAAATTCGTAAGCTTCCTTAAAACTATCGTCTTCTGGTAGGGGTTGGCTTAATTGACTTGATGTCTTTTGGCATATAATGCAGCTTGACGTTGACTTTGTTCCAGTTAAAGCTTGTGCAACTTTTCCATCAATCATTGTGAGAAACACTTTAAAATGTACTTCAATGTCTTGGTCATCAAATTTAAATATTACTGGTTGAAGTTCCTTAATTTGATCTTTTATTTTTTGAACTTCTTCAGTTATGACATCTTTGGTTTCCTTTTTGAATGCAAATTTTATTGGTCTGCAATACTTTGTTGAAGAAGGAATTTCATTTTTCCATATATCAATTTCTGTTGCTCTACCTTTTTGTTAAGCGCAATGGAACGAAAGATACCATAAATAAATTAGCATCTGATTAATTTTCGGCATTAAATTTCTTGTATTGTTTCTGACCAGAGGATCCATCACATCCCCATTTAGAAATTAAAGTAATGCTGCCATTACCAATTTTTTTTAAATGATCAGTATCAAGCGTATTTAGCAATCGTTCTGCAGTATGTTCAAGGATATCTTGCAATTTTATTTCTGCTGATGTTGAAGTGACACTAATAGCAGATTGTGAAGGTAAGCATTCTTTTTTGGCAGAAACTAAATCTCGATACTTTGGAAAAATCCCACAATTCTTTTCATTGGTTCGCTTCCGCAATTCCTTATATTGATTTTTGGTCAATTTCAAATCCAAAAATAGGGCGAACGCTTCTTCCGGCGTTAATTTCTTATCGTCAATGCTTTTCAAAATCCTCTTTGTGCGCCTTGGGCCCGCTTCTACTATTTTTTCAATTATTTCAATTTTATTTTTTTTATTTTGGGTTGGTTGAATTTGGTGCAAAAATGAATCATTAATAATTCTTTGAGAAATTTCTTCATTGATATTCTCCAGCTTGCGCCTTCGAAATCTTTCCCTACATCCATCAATTGGTTTTGCTGGTCGACCCTCTTTTCCACTTTCGTTGACAGTTGTAGATGTACTCTCAAAAATAAGTTCCTTTATTGACCAGTCTTGGTAACGTTTGTACATCTTTGCCTTGCTATGAGAGCATTCAATGTACCGTCTTTTCAAATTCGATGCAAAATTAGTTTTCCTTTGTGCATTTCAATGTCTTCTAGGTTACAATTCTTAAAGAAGTCGTTGCTCACTATGTGCAAAATTACATCGTCTACATCATTTCGTTGAAAATAAATATCTGCCATTGCACAAATTGTAATGAATAATAATTGTGGAAACATTATTATAAATACTCTTTCTTGCAATTATGTAAAATAAAAATTTTTATCTTTTATTACCACTTTTAGAAGCATAAAAAACGCACACCCTAACCCCTTTTAAAGGGTGAAGCATACCTGCTCATATCTTAAAGGGCTAAGTCGCAGTAGTTTTTTTTTTACCATTTACCTGTTATTTAAATTGTTTCCCATTTTGTCAGGTATTTAAACTATATAACTATAATTCAGACTATTAATATTTTTGAAAGATACCCATGTAAATGTACCTGTAACAATTAAGCGCATTATATCTCAACCCCTTTTTTATAAGTATATAACAACTCCTGACAACTCTACCGATACGCAAAAAAATACACCGCGGTGCACCGGTACGACCAACTTTTGTATTCATAACACTCAGACGGACGGACGGACATCGTTTAATCGACTCAGAAAGTGTTTTTGAGTCGATCCGTATAATAAAAGATGGTCCAATATTTTTGGCAGTTACAAACATCACCTCAAACTTAATATATCCTAACCACATAGTAGACAACTTTTGTATTCATAAATTTTGCAGAAAATATCTAACCTTGGGTCAGAAAAATTATTCTGGTGCACACTGGCGGTAACTGGCAGGTGTATAATGGGGTATAGGAGTGTAGGGGTGGGTTCGGACTATAGAAGAGTGCAAGATTTTTTCCTGACTGCTCTATTAAGTAGGAGATTTTCGGAAAATTTGGACCTTTCTTAAAATTTATTTTTTTTTTTTTTAATTTCGGAATGACCCAGTGATTTTACATTTTTAACATTAATGGTATGGAAGCCACAAAATTATACAAAATTTATTTCACTTCAAAATATTTTAATTCCAAAAACTTACAGTCATTCAAAAATAAAAATTTACAAAGAAATTTTTAATTTTAGCAAAATACTGAGAAAGCCCATTTTCGAAGACACTGTTCACTGTGACATAATTGAGATAGAGTCGCAATTTTTTGGCTCCCGAGGTTTACTAGTATTTACTTTCAAATGAATAACATAACTTTAAAATCGGTAACAAAAAAAAAATGATTTTTGGCCGCCTTCTCAAAATATGGTCCAATGTGTGCCGTATAGGATAAGCTGGAAAACACTCAGGAAATTTGCTGATGAAACCGAATTTCTAAGTTAGTAGGGGGGTAGATAACCGGATGATAGTAGATGATGTAGAGCGCACAACAAGCCGACCTACTAGCTTAGATATATATCCGGACACAACGGATATAAGCTATGTATATACATAGCTTCTCTTATCAACCTAACCTAACCTAACCTAACTTCAGTGTCATCTTTTATATGAGCTAATAAATTTCCAAATCGATGACAATAAAAAAAAGTTGGCTTTCGCTGCCTTTTCAAAATATAAGCCACAGTGCGGCGCCGTCTCGATAACTTGTATATCAATGTTATTATTTATATATTTAAATCTTCGCATCGCACTAGTTGTTAAACTCACACTCAATGATATTTAGAGTGTTTTAAATGTATTCTCTTTTGATTTTTTTTTTTTGTTCTATAGCTTATATTAAAACAATCAATTGTTTGATTAATATTTAGTGGCCAGTCTTTATAAATTAAAGGCATGCAACATGAAGTTATTTATTCGCCAAGTTTAGTTTGGCATGGTTTACAACATTAAAAACATTCACACTACAAATATTTAGCACGAAAAGAAAACAATTTCAATGTCTTTTTTTTATAATGATTTTATGGATTTTCTTTTATATTGTTTTGCACATTTTTCCCATATACGTACATAGATATGGCGTGCTTAACAATATATTCAGTCATATTGACGCATAAGTTACTTTTAAAAAGAAGAAACGATTTATAAAATTCGAGTACAATGACATATAGTATATGAACAAATACACACATACATTCACACGCAAAAGGCGTTTCTATATTTAAAACTTAATATATATGTATATATTTTGTTTTTCTAAGTATGTATGATGACTGTTAAGTTAATAACTCATCTGCTTAAATGTTTTTTAAGTTTAAAGAATTTTGTTTTGCCTATCTTTTAAAAAAATATATATGCATCATTATTGTTGCCATAAAATTATCTATAAAAGTAAACTTCAGAATATGTTCTCAGATTTGGGTGACTACATTATTGCGCATAGAATATCTGCATATGATAAAATTATTGCTATATTTAGTAACGTCGCTAATATATTTTAAGCATATATAAATACAAATCAATTTCAATTATGAGAATAACTTTTCTACGAAGTGAATTAGTCTTTCTCGCCAAGATTTCTTAATATAAATTTCGGTATTTATAGAGCCCGCAGTAGTAAATTATTGCAATTGCATATTGCTTGTAATAAAACTTTTCATTTTCAAATTAAAAATATTGTTTTTATTTTCACTTGCAAATTTAGCTCTTATATCGTAAATAACAGCTTTTGCAAACTCAATTAATATTTGTTTGACTAATTGTTTGTCCGATTGTAAAAATTGTAACCTACGCAATTGATCTCATCATCTTCCATATAATCAAATTTATATATAGTAATTATCCTTTTTGTTAATTTTTCAATTTATTAGACACCTGATAAACTTGAGTCCAACCAAGTACAAAGGCTTTAAAAAAATGCGCTTTTGGGTGTGCAAAATGCGCTAAATCTACCGCGAAAAACGGTAAGATACAATCGCTATTGTACGATATTGATATCTTGTTTAATAGTATCAATTTAACTTTTTTACTTAGTATATTTTAAGGTTTAATGATTTTTAATTATTAAATATATCAATGTAGCCTCTTACTTATAAGTGTGATAACTACATGTTGATGTGTGACGCCACTTGTTTTTCTAATTACGAATTTAGTTTTTAAACAAAGAAAATTGTTCTACTATATTTTTTAGACTTGAAGTTGACCTTTACGTATCCATTATTTATTTTAATTATATGTACATAAAGATTTTATTTTAGTAACCGATATAAATAAGGTGTAGAAAGTACACTTGTGACGTATGATTGATATTATCTTTATTTATTATTAAGTATACGTTAACGTATTTTTTAGTTTTTTTTTGTATAAGGGTGATTCTACGCAAATAGGCCATTATCATATGAGTGACACAAGAAAACAAAATCATGTCAGAAGTTTCTCATTTTTTGTAACAAGATACTAGAAAAGGTACTAAATAGAGAAAAAAAAATAGCTGTCGCACTTAATATTAAAAAATACTAATTAACAATAATTTTTTTTATTATTTATTGAAATGAAGAAATGATCACAAAGTGAGAGAATGAGATTTTTTCGGAAAAACCATGTTTAAAATGATTATTTTATTTATTTTTCTTTTTTTACAGGACCACTCTATAGTTTTCCCCTTGGTTCACTGTAATTTTCATTCATTCAAAAGTTAGTTTTTTCTATTGTTTGACCCAAATATACAAATTCTGTTTAAAAAATTAGTTTAAAATATTTTAATTAAGTTAATTGCTTAAAAAAATAACAAAATACAACAAAAATATCTTTTGTACTAGTTCTGATAAATAATAGAACCAGTCACTCAGCAATGCACCATTCTCTAACATGAGGAAATGACCCGTGAGGGACTGACAAAATTTAAAAAATATTAGCTACGGAAATTTGTACTGTTACGTAAAATTAAAAAATTTATACACATTCTCAAATTATCCATTTAGGGAAAATAAAATACTCATTAATACATTTTTACGATACAAATTAACTCCATAAACTCAAATGAGGGAATGATAATATCATCTTAACACTTAGCAAATAAGTTTATTCAATTCCTCCTTACACACTGAAGAACTTCTACAAGATGCCTCAGGCAGGTAAGAACATGTGCTTAGCACGTGTGAACTGTTTCTAGCTTTATAGCAGCGCCATCTAGCTGCAAATCCTAAATTATTAATGAGCGAGGGAATGGTTTGAACCATGAGTTGCAAACCTTGTTGTCAAATAAAAATCGCGTGGGAAGACAAAAAAATAATTTATTACACATAAATATCCCTTTATGTCTTTATTTTAAAAAACAAAAGTCAGAAAAGAGAAGTTGTAACAGTTTATGTAAGAAATATTTATTTTTGTATATTTAGATAGTAATGGTTGCATGTGAAGGAATGATATTTCATAGGTTTGAAAATAAACAAATAAGAAAATTATAGTCGGTCTAGACCGACTATACGATACCCTATACCATGCGTTTAGAAACCCTATCTCTTAGGCCCAACTAACTGGACATTGAAAATAAGCAAAAACCAAATTTGAGTGGGATTTTTATTAATTTTTTTGGCCGCAGATATGAAAAAGTTCATATCGGATGCTATATCTATAAAGGGACTAGGTCCAAAAATGGACCGATCCTGATCATGTTTGGTAAAGTCTCTTGTATTTTGCAAAAATATGTACAAACAAAATTTGAGAAGAATCAGTGCAATATTTTTGTTTTTTAATAGATTTAAGTGAAGATCGGGAAGCAGCTCTATACGGGGTCAAAGGGACCATTTTTGGACTACTCATTAGTGGATGTAATGAACGCACACAAACCCAATTTGAGTAAGATCTATATGACAATTTGGATCTTATGGCAATTTATGTCGATTTCATATGGGTAATTTGTATGGGGGCTAGGTCTGAACATGGACCGATTCTCACCAATTTCAATAGCGTTCATCCAATGGCCGATAAAAGCTTATATACCAAATTTCATCAAAATATATTCATATTTGCGACCTGCAGTTTGATTACAAGCTTTACATGGACACACAGACGGACGGACGGACGGACGGACATTGTTAAATCAACTCAGAAAGTGATTCTGATTCGATCGGTATAATTAAAGATGGGTCTAGGTCAAATATTTTTGGTTGTTACAAACAGCAACACAAAGTCATTATACCCAAACCACATAGTGGTATAGGGTATAAAAATAAATATTTTTTAATATTTATACAACATATTTATGAACTAATGTAATAAAACCATGCCCAAACTATATGTTGGATAAATAATTTATTAATTTTTATGTTGAGAAAACTAAAATATAAAAAGAATTATTTCAATAACTGAATTTTCTATTATAACATATTTTCTGTTATAGAGCTCATACGCGACACCAGCACGCTGGCACAATCAAGTGATTGTAAAATCAAGATCGAAACACATACAACACCAGCATACTGGTGCAATCATCATATCTTTGCAAATAGCGTGTTGTGAACATCGATACGGATATTATATATTAATAAATACAAATTCTCCAACTCAAGAGATATCTAAAATATTAATAGGCTAGGCGATTTCTTGAGACTGATGTTTTGTTCTACCGTTTTATCCCGATTTTGACCAAACGTATATTACTTGAAAGGCATTTCTTTTTAGCCGTTTTGCAGATTTACAGATTTTTACATTTTTTCCTTTATTTTGAGTAAATTGCATTTAAAGTTGCTACTAATACATACATAAAATTATACAATGCTATCTGTGTGTTTATTAAATTTTTTAATGGGTTTGTAATAAAAATGAGTTTGTGTTTTGTCGATTTGTGAATTGGTTATAATTGATTAGCATACTTTTAGGGCGTTTAATGAAAAAAATAAAATTTCCTAGAATTTGCGCTCGAATTTCGAGGGCTGGAATCTGCTAGTTATATATTATTCTACATTTATCATTAGAGCTGGGATTTTCATGCACTTAGAAAAAGAAAATATGCGCTTAAAATATGCACTTAAAAATCCAAAATATGCACTAAGAAATAAGAGATATGCACTAAAAACTTCAATAAAAATTTCAATAAAAAAAAATTTTTTTTTTTAGTTTTATTTAAAACAAAAGAAATAAATAATTCAGTCTATTCTTATTCAAAGGTGCAATATTTTTTACAAACTTAAATAACTAATCTAAATTTTCGTTTGTATAAACAAATAAATAATTTTTGTATTTTCCAAAGTGAAAGTTTGTCTGTTCGGAAAATGATCTCTCAAAGTCAACCGAAATTATAAGAGCACTCTAGAAGGATGCCAATTCATTTGGAGAATAATCATTTTCTAATTTAGATCCCACATTTGGTTTCAGATCAAAAATATTTAAAATTTTTGTAATATTTTTTGAAATCCTTCATTTATTTGCAAAAGGTTTTGTATTTCTTTCTTAAGTTGTTGGGCTATTGTTCTTTCCATATTGTTAATTTTACTTTCTGCAATATCAAATAATTTGACATAGGTATTAAGGTTCTCCATCTTGTTAATACTGGCTTCGGTGGAAGGGGAACCAAGGGATACATTTAATTAAAAATTACAACTCGTGAAGGAGCCCTTAAAAAAATTTGTTTCCCGTATGAACCCAATAAACTAATATTATCGCGGTGTAATATATAACAGTTTTGGATAAAATATTTTAAGCCCATTGGCAACCGTAACCATATAAGGTACTGCATCGGTTAAAAATAGAAGTATCTGCTTTTTGTCGAAATCTTAACCCAACAAATTTATCGAGTCATGGAAAGCACGAGCTATCGTAGCATGGTTGTCCTTTTTCAATTCCACTATGTTAAGCAAGAATTTATTTTTACAAACTTCTTAATTTTTATCCAAAACTCTGACAATAACATTTGGAACGTAACGCCCTTCTCTATTCGTTGTTTCGTCCATCGACACCCATAAATATTTTTTTTTTTAAAGGAACAGATTTTTTCCAGTTCGGAGTCATATATTTAATCCACATAATTTTTTTGTAAGAGTTGACTGGAAAGGGATACTCTCATTCATGTATGTTTTAAAGAAATTTCTAAAATTTTCGTTACTAATTTGTTTGCGAAAATAAATGCTTCACATAAGTCCACACAAAACTTATTTGTTGTCTCTGTATTTCTAAGCAGTCGCCGCTCTACAGCAGCTCCTTGTGTTTTTGACTATCTAAGTGTTGATTAATCTAAAATTTCCTTACGCGACTCACGGATTTATTGCAAACTTTACAATAAAGTATTCGACCATCAGATTAAAAATCACTGTCAAATTCGTTAACGTATTTCATTATGATGGAAAAAAATCTCGTAAAACAATACGCTTTAAACTGTAAAATATACTCACAATTAAATTTCGAACAATCAATGGACAAATTTCTTTTCAATTATTGTTTAAATGTTAAAATTTTATTAATTCACTTTAAAATTTGCTCCAGAATCCAGTTGTTGATGTGTAAACATCTATACGCGCAGGGGGGTAAATTTCTATTTCACAATACAATCACAAAAACAGCGTAACTCATATCGGTGTGAGCTGAAGCAGATAACGCTGTGTGACTTATGATTGGATTGGTGAAAAAATTATGATATAAAATTGTTTTTTTATGCCACTTTTTTAAAAGCGTCATCTATGTATCACTTATATACGTTTATATTAGGATATTTTTAACGTTTTACAGCAAACGGTTGTTGAATTAGCTGAAACAGTTTTTGCTATAAGTGATACATAGATGACGCTTTCTGTTTGATTTCAAAAAATGACATAAAAAAATCTTCAATTACTAGATGTTTACACATCTTCCCTGTGATCGGACTCACATGATTTTTTTTTAATACGTTGCAAACCAATCAAAAAAAATACATATCGCACCTGTACCTCTAAACTGAGTCAACTAAAAATTTTTCAATTTTCACTTTTTGCAAGAAAACGATAACAGTGGTCATATCTATCCACTGTAAAAATCTTACATCGATTTTTCTAGTCTTTCACAAAAAAAAAACAAGTAAGAAAATTATAGTCGGTCTAGACCGACTATACGATAGCCTATACCATGCGTTTAGAGACCCTATCTCTCAGGCCCAACTAACTGGATATAGAAAATAAGCATAAATCAAATTTGAGTGGGATTTTTATTAATTTTTTTGGCTGCAGATATGAAAAAGTTCATATCGGATGATATATCTATATGGGGACTAGGCCAAAATGGACCGATACTGACCATGTTTGGTAAAGTCTCTTGTATTTTGCAAAAATATATACAAACAAAATTTGAGAAGAATCAGTGCAATATTTTTGTTTTTTTTATAGATATAGGTGAAGATCGGGAAGCAGCTCTATATGGGGCCTATGACTAAGATTTGTCCCATAGGGATCATTTTTGGACTACTGATTAATGGATGTAATAAACACATACAAACCCAATTTGACTAAGATTTATATGATAAATCTTATGGCAATTTATGTTGATTTCATAGGGGTCATTTGTATGGGGGCTAGGTCTGAACATGGACCGATTCCCACCAATTTTAATAGCGTTCATCCCATGGCCGATAAAAGATCAAGTACCAAATTTCATCAAAATATGTTGATATTTGCGACCTGCAGTTTGATTACAAGCTTTACATGGACACACAGACGGACGGACGGACGGACATCGTTAAATCGAATCAGGTAGTGATTGTGTTTCGATCGGTATAATTAAAGATGGGTGTAAGTCAAATATTTTTGGTTGTTACAAACAGCAGCACAAAGTCATTATACCCAAACCACATAGTGGTATAGGGTATAAAAAACGTTTTTTTGCCTCTACTGAAAATGTGTAAATTTTGAGTTGACTCACTTTAGCGGTACAGGTGCGATATATGTATATTTTTATTTGAATAGTGAATGTGAATTAATGTGTTAGCATGCTACATCAAGTAATGTAGTTTATGCGTCTCTTTCTAATATAAAGTAGTATTTGAAGCAGAGCTCCAAAAGTATATATACATTATATTGATTACATTTTTCAAAAATTCTATTGTAATGAGAAATATGGCCCATACACGACACCAGCATGATTGTGCAATCACAAAAATATGAAACTAGTTTGACCCATACACGGTCAATCAGCTGGCGCATACACTTGATAGCGCATGCATGCTGGTGTCGTGTATGGGCCCTATTAAGAGGAAGACATCGCGATTCGGTTGGAAATAAATTCAGTAGCCGCAACAAATAAACATGAAAATTCATACACAAAACCAACAAATTTTGGTAACAGAATATAGTGCCAATAAAATCATTTCGTTGAAAGAATGAAAACAAATATGTTTATAATATAAAGAAAAATTATTTGTATAAAATAACAGAGTGAATGAATCCTCGGGCATGGAAAAATCGATCTTGAAAATATTTTGAAGCGGAATATGAATTCTTATTGACTGTTGCCTTTTTAGCATAAATATTAAAAGAAATAAAAAAACACACGTAACAACCACATTTTCTTCCCACATTGTATCCGCCATGAGAGTTGACCAATATATGAAAATTTCATGATCGCTTTCAAATGACAGCTATTTCGAAAACCTATCTAAGGGATTTAGAGAGATCTCCAGTTATTGAAATTAGAACTTGGATAAATACTGAATATTTACTTTTAAGATCATCAAAGTGACCCTTAAACAAATAATTCTTAACACTTATAATATTTTTAACAGGTTGGCTCCTCAAAATTGATTTATCAGATTTTGCGAAAATAAAGAACCAGAGGAAAAAATTTTTCAGATAAAATCGATTTCTGCTACTCTGCAAACGAGGTTCAAAAAATGTTACAAAATTCTCAAAAATCTTTTGTGATACAAGAATTTATATACTGCTTTGTGGGTTAAAAAATAAAAACAAGTTTTTGCATCTTAAAATCGTAATAGTCACGTGCTAAAATATCTAAATTAGTTAAAATACAAATTCAATGAGAAATTCGTTAATAGCATTGTTTATATGCATGTGTTAGTATTGCACTGATCGAAATCTATGGATGTAACACAATGCCGATATTGAATTGGTTTATCTAGGTTTTATATGAATGTTAATATAAATTAATAAGAGGGCAAATAGTTGAGTTCACGACGAATATGAGTAAATTTTAAAAATATTTTGTTGTTTTAAAATTTCAAATCTTACATTTTGAAAATTTTAAACAAAATGTAAAGCAAATTGAAAATTGTAAAGAAAATTGAACCACATGGATAACCATAGGTCTAAAATTAATTAAACCAAATTAGTAAGCAATTCATTTATTTAAAAATATTAATACAAAATTTAAAAAGATATGAAAATATTTATATATGTTATTTTCATATGGGGACTATGTCAAAAAAAAAGACTGACAATCACCATATTAATTAGGGGCACTTACTTTTCTCAGAAAAACATAAAGACCAAATTAAAGAAAAAGAAAAATATTTTTTGATTTTTGATGGGTTTTAATAAAGATCGGGAACTTGGGTGGCCCTTAATAAAAAAAAAAAAATTTTAAACTCTCGGTTTCACCCCTAGAAATAAGCGAATAGCAAAAAAGACTCAGAAATACAAAGTTTTGGCTCAATCAAAAAAAAATTTAGAGGTGCCTCAACGCGACTGAAAATTTCAAGTGTGTTTATATGGGGAAAATATGACTTTTTGATATAAAGTATTTTTTTATTACCACGTTGTTAACCTATTGCGCAATGAGACAGAAAATGGGGCATATTTTTGATAAAATTTTGAAAACTCCTTTTTTAAGTTTTAAAAAATTTTCTTAAACAAAATTTCAAAAAATAGATCTGACACTTTAAAGTTTTGTTATATATATGTTGGAGATTAACTGTGTGATTTTTTAAGTAAATTCCTCTGCCAGAATTATTTTTATAAAGAATTTTTTTTGGGCGGATTTCAAGAAAAATTTATTTTTGTGAAATATTCAGTAAATGTACTCTTTCTAAATACCTTATATCAAACATTTATTACTTTTAAATGCTGTATTTTATCTTAATAGCCTAGGGAAAAGATGTCAAATTATAAAATCATCGCAATCACCAAATCATTTTTATTTCCCAACCCATAGTAAGGGAACAAGAACAATTAATTTTTTTAAATGTGCCAAAATTCAAAGTTTGGCCTCGGCAAGGAATGGGTTAGCATTGTTCGATTTATTCCAACTTTTTAGCATGGTAGACTTGCGTATTTGGTTATTATATTTTAAGCGTCACATCTAGAAATTCAACAGCACTTACAAAATATTTGAATTTTTTGAATAAATTGTATTTTATTAGCTTGGGGTCATATAATTTTTGATGTGTAAACATAAACACGCACAGGGGGGTAAATTTCTATTTCACAATACAATCACAAAAACAGCGTAACATGTGAGCGTAAGAGAAAATCAGCGTAACATGGTGTGACTTATGATTGTATTAGTGAAAAAATTATGATATGTAATAACCTGTTTGATAATGCAATATGAAAAATAAAAAACGAAAAATGAAAAATAAAAATAAAAAATGAAAAATAAAAAATGAGAAATGAGAAATAAAAAATGAAAAAGGAAAAATAAGAAATGAAAAATGAAAAATGAAAAATGAAAAAGGAAAAATAAGATATGAAAAATGGAAAATAAGAAATGAGAAATAAAAATAAAAAATTAAAAATAATAAACGCAAAATGATAAATGAAAAATACAAAATGAAAAATTAAAAATAAATAATGAAAATAAAAAATAAAAAATAAATTAAAAATAATAAAAGATTAAAAATTAAAAATAAAATATGAAAATGAAAATGAAAAATAAAAAATGTAAAATAAAAATAAAAAATGAAAAATTAAAAATTTTAAAATATCAAATAAAAAATAAAAAATGGAAAATGAAAAACGAAAGACGAAAAATTAAAACTTCAAAATATAAAATAAAATACGAAAAATTAAAAATTAACCAGTTGAAATAATAATAATAATAATAATGATATATAGATAATGCTTTCTGTTTAATTTTAAAAAAGGGGAGAATTGGTTTTGCTGTATAGAAATGGATAAATGCATGCTAAATTATGGGAAAATGCCTGTTTAGTCTATAGGAAATGCATGCTAAATGATAAAAATGCATGTCATGTGTACATTTTTGTTTTTTCGAGAGATTTTTTTTATTTGCAGCTTTGAAAATCATTTTTCTTTATTCAGCATGCAATTTCCCTACATTTAGCATGCAAATTTTTCTCATTTTTAACAGAAAAATTCCCATTTTTAGCATGCATTTTACCATAAATTTGCCCAAATTTAGCAAACATTTTGCCATTTTTGACATGCATTTTTACCATTTGGCATGCATTTCCTATAGACTTAACAGGCATTTTCCCATTATTTAGCATGCATTTTCCCACTTTTACCAAGCGCTTCGCTTGGCTTTAATCAATTTGTTAAAGTTGAAAAAATGTTCATCACATTTCAGGACCTAGAGTTTTTTTTGGCACAGAGTGGTCTGGGGCATTAGTTATTTCGTGGCGAGTTTTTATTCGATTTTAAAGTTATATAACTTTTTGAAAATATAATTTAGTAGTGATATCGATTCATATAACAACTTGTCGAAAAATTTAAACTATAGAATGAAATTTTCGTAAAATCTGAAAAAAAGTCATATTTCATCTAAATACACTTGAAATTTTCAGTCGGGTCCTCCAAATTTTTTTTTTGATGGACCCGAAACTTTGTATTTCTCAGTTTTTTGCTATTCGATTATTTCTAGAGAGTGAGACTTCAAATTCGAACACTGTTTTTCCCCTCCATATAATGTAGGGCCACCCTAATTGGGACTATGACTAAAATTAGTTCCAAAGGGGTTATTTTTCGGCTACTGATTAATTGGTATAATATACACACATTTACACCAAATTTTATAGATGTGTATTCGGGTGGCCCTTCATTATATGGAGAAAAAAAAAAGTGTTCAAACTCTCAGTCGCACACCCTAAAAATATACGAATATTCGAAATAGTGGTTTCATCGAGTTTAATAGAAAAACTCGTTTTCCGTAATTTTTATTTAAAAATATCTTAAAATCCAAAGCTGGCCTTGGCAAATAAAGGGTAAACGTTCTCGGATTTATCCCAAATTTTAGAAACGGAAGTTCTACACACTTGGTTATTATATTCTAAGCATCGCATCTAAAAATTCAACAGCACTTACAAAGTATTTGAATTTTTTTAATAAATTGTCTTTATTAGCTTGGGGTTATTGACCCCAATTCCGAAAGGGTTGATGTGGTCATAATGTTTTTTTCCGAAACTCTAGGCTATTAAGATAAAATATACATTTAAAAGTAGAAAAGTGATGAATTTTTGATACAAAGTATTTAGAAATTAAACATTTACAGAATATTTTACAAAAATCCCATTTATCTCGAAATCCGCAAAAATAAAATCATTGTCAAAAAAATTCTGACACAGAGATTTACCTAAAAATTCACACAGTTCATCTCTGATATGCACTTAACAAGATCTTAGACAGATAGATAAATTTTTTTAAATTTTGTTTAAGAAAATTTTTCAAAACTTGAAAAAGGAGTTTTCAAAATTTTAACAAAAAAAATTTCCATTTTCGGTCTCAATGCTTAATAGGTTAGCAAGGTGGTAATAAAAAAAGACTTCATATCTGAGTACTTACAGGTATAGAGACTAAAACAAACTGTTGGCTTTAATTAATTTTTAAAAGTTGAAAAAAATGCCATCAAATTTCATGATCTAGTTTTTTTTTTTGGCACAAAAATGGCCTAGGGAATTTGCTATTTCTAGGCGAGTTTTTATTTGATTTTAAATTTTTATAGTTTTTTGGAAAGATAATTTAATACTGATCTCGAATTATATAACAACTTGTCGGAAAAATTAAATTATAGAACGAAATTTTCGTAAAATCCAAAAAAAAGGCATACTTCCCCCATAACACACTTGAAATTTTCAATCGCGTTGAGCACCTTCTAAAAATTTTTTTGATTGGCCCAAAACTTTGTATTTCTCAGATTTTTTGCTATTCGCATATTTCTAGGGGGTGCGACCGGGAGTTTTAACACCTTTTTTATTAAGGGCCACCCTAATGTATATATGATAATATGGATGCTACGATAATTTTAGTCGTCCTGATAGGCGTTTTTTGTATGGAGGCTAGATCTGAACATGCGTGATTTTCACCAAATTTTAATACCGTTTATCCTATGGCCGATAGAAGTTTATATGCCTAATTTGATAAAATAAAATATATTCGTATTAGTGACCTGTAGTTTGTTTAGAAAGTTTTCATGGACAAGTAGACGGACGAAGAGAGAGACAGACGGACGGACAATGCTTAATTGACTCTGAAATGGAGTCGATCGGTATAACTAAAGGTCAAATGTTTTTGATAGTTATATATAACACTACAAGCGTATTATACCCAGAGCACTCAAGTTGATATAGCGTCCATCCGTCCGTCCCTCTATCCATTTGTCTGTCCGTCTGTATGTTTATTATTTCATTCACAAAACAATACCTGGTTTAACTTAGTTATGCTATTGTTTCTCATTATTTTAAGTAGTTTGGTATTTAAAATGGGTTAAATCGGGCATCTTTGTGCAAGATATGGCCCAATATAGGTTTATAGCTCTAAAAAATGGCAAAATAAGATGTGTTTGTTGTAATAATTTACTATTTAGTTTATCAAACTGTTACATTTTCAAATATCTTGTTAACTATTTTTATAAATAGTGCAATAAGTACAAATATTAATGTAAATGAGGTGGAGGGTATCAAGGATTCGGCATAGCCAAACTTAACACTCTTATTATTTTTTAACTTATCAAATCTCCTGAAAAAAATTTTTATGCATATGTATGATTTTTAACATCTAAAATTCTTACGTGACGGATCTCATAGAGCCATAACTTCATCCCCACCACCGCCACCAACACCGTTGTCATCCAAAGTCTGATCTAATGGATTTTTCGAGAGTATTGTGTCCGTATCGACACAACCCTTGAAACGCATCTTGGCATCATCACCCACGTACACCGTCTTCTGGCACAGCAACAGCACTAAACACGAGACCACAAATAAGACGGAGGGAACGACGGAGGCAAACAAAAACTGGCGATAAGTAACTTCCAAATTAAAGCGAGCCACCACAATATCCTTCTTGTTGGGCGAATAAAAACAGGGAAAACGGGCACGAGCATTGTGATCGCTGCCATCACGGCCGAAATCCTTAAGGAATTCCTTGCACTCATCCATGAGAGTATTAACACAACCCTCCAAATTGATCATGAGCTTAGATTCATTTGATATGGTTAAATCGATATCAGGCGGAGCTATCTCCGGCACTAAGGTAGCTACGGATACATGTAGATGACTGAGGTAAGTGAAATTGGTAAGATCGGTTAAGAGAGTGTGATCTAACGTAGAGCCATTTACACAATCCACAGCATCGACACGATCTGAGGAGTTCTTTATGTAGTAGCAGGAGGCCATCACTACATTCTCCTCGTTTTCCGTCCACACCTCTTCCTCAGTGTCGGCATTTATGGCAGTTTGACACTGAGACAGATGGACTTTATCACCACTCAGTATAACAACATTTTTATTGCGTGTAGGTATGTCAACACAGCGCCGATCACAATTATAGGGCGTTCTTATTTTACGGCAAGTACCACGACTACACGAGTACAGACCCGAAATGTCCATGCAGTTGATTTTACCCCTTCTACCCGAACACTTGACCGGTGAGTCGCTGTTCTTGAAGACACATTCAAATGCATCGGTTATATTTAGACATTGACCAGCTGTACAATTGAATGTCCCCGTTAAATTTTTACACTCATCATTAATACAGCGCGCCTTGTCGGCGCTATCTTGATCTATGCCATAGCATGTTTTATTGGCAGAGTTCGTGCAATTCTGGAAGGATAAATTCGTACCATTATTACGTAGGTTAACGAAAATTTGTATACAAGCACCAGAGGTCTTACTCAGGCACCATTCACCACATGAACCCCAATCACAGTTCTCTTTGTTGAGGGCCCGTGTGGTGGTGCACATGACGGGCGTTTGATCGATGCCACTTTTAAAAGCTCGCGTCGAAGGCATGTATATGGCTACGGTCAGATAAACTAAGGCCACCGAACTCAAGACCAAAGTCATTTGACAAACACATATAGTACCACATATTCGGGTATCCTGGGGTGGTACAATTAAATCTTCACTGGGTACTTTTTTCTTGCCCATTCTAGTAAATTTTTAAAAATTCTCTATATTTTTTTCTTCTTATTTTCAACTCGGCTCCTTGTTGTTGAGTTAGGAGAGTGGCTCTAATTCTTTCAAGTTGGGAATTTCTTTAAATTTTATGAATATTCCATAATTTTGTGATTTGCTGACGTTTAATTTGAATCACGTTTTCTGGTTCTTTGGATTGTTTTAGTTTTAATTGAAAGGAATTTAATTGTAGGAAGTTTTAAGTAATATTGATTTGTAGGAAATGATTTTTCTCAAAAGCTAAATGTGGCGTTTTAATTAAATTTTACTTCTTTCAATTAAGAAGTCTTTGTGGCTTTAGGAAAATTCCATGATTTTATTTTCTAACAATTTAAATTTTATCAATTGTTAATGGTTGTAAGTTTTAGCTCCATTAACGTGGATTTGGTTTGAACAATTTGTTGTGGTTGTCTTTCCTTATGATTCGATGATTTCCGTATACTTTTAACTCAGCTTCAATTTTTGTAGACTTTATAATAATTCCATGGCCACAATTAAATGTTTTCAATTTTATTGATTGTTGTTGGTTGGCTTTTTTTTTTGTTTGTGTGAGCTGGATTAAAGTGGGTTGAAAATTTGACGTCGTTTTTTAAGTTTTTTTGTTTTTCATGATTTTTGGATTATATAATAAAAGTTGGCTAGCTTGTTTTCATTAAATTTATCAATATTATTTTGGGGAGTTATAAATTGTTTATAAATTTAAAATTATTTTTTTTTATAATTTCTATTATTATTGATTTTAATTTGTTAGCAAAAAAAAATTCTCTATGCACCTGCTAATTGTAAGTGCACTACTACAAGTAAAACTATAAAAAAAATGTCAAATGCAATATGGTGAATCACTCAGATGTTAGACGACAATAGTATCGTTTTCATAAAATCCATATTAATTCACTTCACTGAAAGCCACATATTTTTTTTTTTTATTATTATACTATTTTAACTTAAAAATCCTTTTCAAAAATATAGTTTATGTCTCCCGACCACCGACAATGAATATTAAAATGATTATTTTCTTTCTAAATCAGTTTATTTTTTATTCTTCCTCCATTCGCTCAGCAGCAGTAGTTCAATTACAAATCGTTGTTCTATTTCATGTCGGTTTTTATATTCTATATACCCATATATTGCAGAAATATGTTGTTGTTTCTTTATTGGAAGATTGTGATTTTTTTCTTGTCGTCTCTTGCCAAAATCTGTGTGATATGCGCGCGCACTGTTTGAACAATAATTGTTATCCTTTCCTTTCCTTTCCTTTCCTTTCCTTGCCTCTTTTTCTGTCTTTCTGCATTTAATTTTTATAATTTCGTTAAAAATCAATACTAGAATTTATTCCGTGTTTAATTTGTTTAACCGACTAAACTTGTCTTGACCAGTAATTTTCTATATAATATTTATTTCGCTTCAATGCCTTCGTTGTTTGTATAAAAAATGTATAATTATATGTTTAACATGTGATATTTAATCTAATTGCTAGCGATGTATTTTTCAGTATGCCCTACACTGTGTATACTAGTTGTTTCATGTCATATTATAAGTGGGACATATTAATCATATTTATTTAGTTAGTATTGGATAAAACTACAAATGACTTATTCATCTGACAATATACATATATATTTTATTTTATATTAGTTACCCTACAGACCTTTTTATGCATTTAAATACATTTAACAATTGACTAGTAGTAGTAAGTAGCAGAGTTGTAAACGAATTATTCATTTTTGAATTAATTGGCGAATTATTCATGCATTGAATTGGTAAAATTTTGAAATAATTATTTTCATCAAAAAACGAATTGAATGAAATTTGAATCAATTCATTTTAATTTAGCAAACATGAATTGCCATTCATTTCCAATTCAAATGAATTGGTAAAATGAATTGCAATTCATTTCAAATTCATTTAAATTGAATTGGCTTTGAATTAATTCAAATGAGTTAGAAAAACGAATTGCAATTAATGTCCAATTCATTTGAATTGAATTTGAATTAATTCAAAATTAATTGCAATTAATTTGAATCAATTCAAATGAACCCGAAAAATGAATTTGCTATTAATTTCCAATTTATTTGAATTGAATTGATTTTAAAAAAAGACTGCTATAAATAAATGTAAAGAAGCATTACTCCCGTTTTGTTATCTAACTCATTTTATTATATTAAAGACAGCATTACTCTCATTTCGGATATCACCAAGTATTACTAAAGTGTTTGTCATTGAATGTTCGTGGGTCCCAAAATTTCATAAATTATTAATAGATTTTAAATATTAAATATGTCTTGTTATTCAGTGTATGTCAAAAGAGAAATAAGTAGTACTTGAAGAAATAAACTCCAAACACCACGTTCATTTCAATTGAATGTAATTCATTTTTGATTTAATAAATATGAATTACAAGTTACTTTTGTAATTCATTTGAATAAATTCAAAATCAATTCAATTCAAATGAATTGGAAATGAATTGCAATTCGTTTTTCTAACTCATTTGAATTAATTCAAAATCAATTAAATTCAAATGAATTGGAAATGAATTGCAATTCATTTTGCCAATTCATTTGAATTAAAAATGAATTGCAATTCATTTTGCCCAATTCATTTGCATTGGAAATGAATTTCAATTCATTTTTGCAAATTCAAATGAATTGATTCAAATTTCATTCAATTCTTTTTTTGGTGAAAAGAATTAATTAAAAATTTAGCTAATTTGTAATGAATTGAAATCAAAAAATAATGATGCATTTACAACTCTCGTAAGTAGTAATTCTTTATTTTCGGCAAAAACAATTATAATATTATTTATATTTCTATAATAATAACTTACGACTTTGACAATAGTCGTCAGTCGGGAGAGTGAATTATGTGAAATGATTTTTTTTTCTGTTTTTTTTAATAATTAAATTCTTGAATTATGCTTTTTCTATATTTAAGATCATTGATGACATATTGAACCAAACTATTCCAATTCATATAATCACCGTTTAAAATTTCAATAATTTGTAGATTTGACAAGATTATGTATCCAAAGTATTTATATCTAATTACTTTTAATATTGGGCAGCGCCCTATAAAGTGTTGTGTATTCTCAATTTCCTTTAAGTTACATAAGAAACATATTTTTGAGCTGCTTGAAAATATTGTAGCATTTAACTCAATTAAATCACACCGAGCTTTAAAGGTCCACATAAGCTGGTTCTGATTGTATTCTTCTATCATATAATTCTGTCCTTTGATAAAAATTATGTTTTTGTAGAATCGGGTTGTTTCTAGTGCCTTCTGAATGTTATTTAATTTGTTTGATACTCCTAGCTTTTCCAACAATTGATTGCATTTGTTCCTCCACTCGTAGTTTGACATTTTTTCGGTAATCTTTCTAATCAGAAACTGGTCACATAACCTGTTTAAATTTGGAACCCATAACACATTCTCCGGTATTAATTTCAGTGATAGTTTATGAGGTAATCTGCTCGTTGCATGATCAAAAAGAGTTCGTTTGATGTATCGCATATGTAATTCAAGTGTATAAATGTGAACATCCTGCATATTTGTCTCCAGCATAAGGATATAAGTTGGTGTGAAATTAGGCATGTTCAAAATCTTTTTCGTAAAATACCGTTGGAGTTTGTCTACTTCATAAATTGCGAGTGCCCCACACTTGCGTGTCATAAGAGTGAATAGCCCTGCACACATTCTGCCATTTTGCACGCATAGTTATATGGGGCGTTTCATGTCAACTGATCCAACTTTTGAAGCCGATGTCTTCCAATCGGAATGAAATTTGCACCAAGATTAGTCCTATCGAGTAGTAGTTTAGACACAATTTTTCAACAAGATCGGTCCAGAACTCTCTGAGTTAGAGGGGGTCAAAATTTGACATTTTGACCAAACAGGGGTTTTTTCTCATCAATGTAACTTTTTACCTATTGTTCTTAGAAAAATTTGTCCCAAATAGTTTAGACAGCTATTTCTTCTGTCTTTCAGAAAAAAAATTTAAAAAAAGAAAAAATTTAAAAAAAGAAACTATTTTTTTTATTTTTTTTTGCAAAATCAAAAATTTTTTTGACTTTTTTTCAAAAAAGGAAATTTTTTTTTGCTTAAAAGAATGCTTTGTTTTTTTCCTTTAAGAGCATTTTGGTCGCTTAATGGGATGCGAGTGGGATATCTATAAAAAAAAATGTTTTGCAACTCAAGACAACGGACCTTGTCACACCCCCCTTCTTATTATTCGTAGTTTTTTGGTAAAAAAAAATAATGTGTCTTGGACCATCCACCATATTCATCTGAATTAGCACCCTGTGACTACTTCTTATTCCCAAAACTTAGAATGAAGTTTGAAGGAAGTAATTTTGCTTTGGAGGGCGTTGCAAAAAATGTTTTACAGCAGGCTTTCGATTCATTAATGAATCGCTGCAAATATTGCATTGAAGCCGGAGGGTCCTACTTTTAAAACAAAACCAAAACAGTTCTTAATTTCTTGTTTTCATTTCTTTTTACAAACCCAGCCTTAGAAGTTATTTGACGCCCTGTTTACATTGCTTAAAATTTGTATAAAAGCTGTTAGCGGCCATATGACGATCGCTATGGCCATCGATGATGGAAATTAGCATATAACGCCCTTGAGATTGACTTAAATTGTCGTAAGATTCAGATTATCATATATATATAGATATATATATATATATATCATATGGTAGCACAAAAATAAACACTGTAGGACTATTTGTAGTTATAGTTCCTACATAAGACTTAATAAATGGAAATATGGCATAGATCTTTCTCAAATTTGGTTTGTTTATGTTAACCAAATATGTGTATAATCGAACCATTTTTAACCTGGTCCGCATGGAAAAATAGAGTTCTATATCAACATTTTCAAACATACAGGGCACAATTAATAATAATGGCACTCAAATACTGTTTATTCTTATTTTCTATATCGAATTATGACCTCGGCAAAATAAGACCTAAGACCCGTTCTCGAAACTCATGGTATAAGGTATCGTATAGTCGGTGTAAACCATTTTTTGTTTTTGCAACAAATCAAGCGAAATCTTTTGTGGTCCAAAGATATTTGAGATTTTTTTTTAGATTTTTTGGGGGTCGGTGAAATCGATTTTATCAAAATAATTAATTTATGAAAAATACATTTTTATACCCTCCACACGAGTTCGCAGAGAGTGTCTTGATTTTGTTATTCCGTTTGTATAATTAGAACCCATAGAATATATATATGCTTAATACTTATAACCAGCAGAGTTTACATAGCGATGTCCGTCTGCTAATCTATGGAGATCACAATCCCGCCAGCTGAGTTGCTCCTTTTTAGTGAAAATGATTCACTGACATAATGAGCAGGTTGCTATTTAAAATCATCAAAATCGGTTCAATAAGTCCCGACATTTTAATGAAGATGTAAAAAAAAAAAATATGTTGTTCGTGTTACTGTTGTTATTCTAAATTCTGTTTATTGTGTGAGATACTCGTAGCTGTAATTGTCTTTGAAGTTGCGTTCGTTGTGTTTTTTAGCATTAGCCGCCAGCGCCAAGAGAAAACGTATTTAAATTAAAGCATAGGAATTAAAAATACTAAATACAAATAAAAAATAAATAAAATAATAAAATCTTTTTTCTGAACCTCAAAATGGCTTAACCAACATAAAATTGTGATAGTAGAGTTTAGCCATTTAGCTGCAATTTTTTAGATATAAGTTAATTCTTTCTTTAAAAAATTCCTTAATTGTATGTGTGTAGAAAAAATGATTTAAATTGTATATCATACGCCCTGTGTTGAATTGTGAATTGCTAAAATTGATTATCATACCTTTAGGCTCTTTAAAATATTCATAAATGTTTTATATGAGTCGTTTATTTTGAAAGTGGTTTAAGTCCATTTTTTCTTATATTGAGATATTTAAGGATTTGTGTTTGATTTGTTTCAAAAATATTGTTAAGTGTTATTAATTTTTTTTTTATGGCTTTGTGACCTTAAACATGTTAGAATATAATAACGTAATACGTTTTGTAAACTTTACTAGAAAAATAAGCTGTGTTTCAGAACCTAAAATGGACTTACCCCAATTTCAAAATTAATAAAATGACTTTTTTGTTTGTGAAAAGGAATAAGTCCGCTTATTTTAAAAAATTATATAATAGAAATTGTAAATATTTTATGTTTGATGTAGATGGATGTAATAGCTTTAAAATAAATAGTGAAGCTTTCAATTTAGATACAGATTTTTATTTATGTAATTAAAAAAATGTTTTTAAAAATAAATATTAATTCATTTATTAAAAAATTAAATTTACATTCATTTATTAACGATAATATTAAAGATTTTGCCATATTATTTCTCCTCATTTAGATTATGTGTGAGGTTGTTAAAATATTCATGGTATATATATATAGGTGGTATATACCTTTGTAACTCCATCATATCCCTATATTTAGGAGTTGAAATGGGACGTACTTTTTGTATAATGGTGTTAATTTTATTTTCTTGAAGTTCCTTGGTCTTCCCCGACAAGGTAATAAATCAAGTATTTTGAACTCTTTATCCACTTCCATAGATTCTTTATAAAACATTTTATAGGGTTCACTTTTTATAAATCGTTTACGTTGCACAATAAGCTGCTCTGTAGCTCCATGTAAATATACAGTTTGTTTATTCAAATTCCCCAAATTCCAAAAGTTATCAAAAATATTTTTCCTTTCTTCTACATTAATAAGATTTATGCAATTCTTTGAACAATGGCAGTCTTTGTGTCTTAAAGTGACAAATCGAATTGGTTTCAAATAAAAGTTGCTTCAAGATTAATTTTACGCTAAAATATGGTATATTTCTTGAGTTTTGATCTTGGAAAATAATTAATTTTAAGGTCATCAAATTTCCCATTAAACTATAATTTTTTACAGCGGATAGTTATTTTAAGTGTCTAGTACTAATTTGCATAACATAGTTTTTGGAGAAAAGCGATTTCAGCAACCCCATATCGACCTCCAAAAAATCTGAAACACTTCTCATAAATCTTTTAACCAATAAGAATTTGTATTTCGATTAAAGAGTTGCAAAATTAAAGAAAAAATACACTTTTGGTAAGACGCCTTAGTATTTATCATTAGTTTGTCATTAGTTTGTCATTAGTTTAAGTCGATTATTATTAAAAATTAATAAAACTTGTCTATTTGATTGTAAGATTAAATTCAAAATATAACATGTTCTGTACTAAATTGTAAAAACAATATGACTGTTCATCAGATGATTTAGAGTTAAATAATAAATTTTTTTAAGTGTTAAAATAATTGTACTAGTTTTTTATACCCTCCACACCACTGTGCGTTCCGTTTACAGCGCATCGAAAAATGTATTTGCGACCCCATAAGGTGTATATATACTTGATCCTCATAACAACTCTAGTCGACATATCGATGTCCGTCTGTCCGTCTATCTGTTCATCACAAAAAAATCATGTATGTCGGATCACAGGGGAGATGTGTAAATATTTAAAGACTTTTTTATGGCACTTTTTTAAAATCAAGCAGAAAGCATCATCGATGTATCACTTATAGCAAACAACTGCAAGGGATCTGCTAATATAAAAATATTTATTATTATTTTTATCTCAACCGGTTAATTTTTAATTTTTCGTTCTTTACTTTTCATTTTTAATTTTTCATTTTTGATTTTTGATTTTTCATTTTTATTTTTTATTTTTCATTTTTGATTTTTTATTTTTCACATTTTATTTTTCAGTTTTCATTTTTCATTTTTTATTTTTCATTCTTCATTTTTTATTTTTTATTTCTCATTTTTAATTTTTTATTTTTGATTTTTTTGTTTTTCAGTTTTCATTTGTTATATTTTATTTTTCATTCTTCATTTATTATTTTTCTTTTTTCATTCTTAATTTTTTAATTTTTCTTTCTTCATTTTTAATTTTTTATTATTTATTTTTCATTTTTTATTTTTCTGTTTTCATTTTTTATTTTTCAGTTTTCATTTTTTTATTTTTCATTCTTCATTTTTCGTTTTTAATTTTTCATTTTTAACTTTTTATTTTCCATTTTTTATTTTTCAATTTTCATTTTGTATTTTAAATTTTTCATTTTTTATTTTTCATTTTTAATTTTTCATTTTCCGTTTTTCATTTTTCATATTTAATTTTTAATTTTTTATTTTTCATTTTTTATTTTCCATTTTTTATTTTAATTTTTTATATGTTATTTTCATTTTTCATTTTTTCATTTTTTATTTTTCATTTTTCATTTTTTGTTTTGAATTTTTTATTTTTCATTTTTTATTTTTAATTTTTTATTTTTCATTTTTCATTTTTCATTTTTCATTTTTTTTTTTTCATTTTTTATTTTTCATTTTCATTATACCCTATACGACTATGTGATTTGGGTATAATGACTTTGTGCTGCTATTTGTAACAACCAAAAATATTTGACCTAGACCCATCTTTAATTATACCGATTGAATCAGAATCACTTTGTGAGTTGATTTAACAATGTCCGTCCGTCTGTGTGTCCATGTAAACCTTGTAATCAAACTGTAGGTCGCAAATATGAATATATTTTGATGAAATTTAATATATAAACTCTTATCGGCCATGGGATGAATGCTATTGAAATTGGTGAGAATCCATGTTCAGACCTAGCCCCCATACAAATTACCCCTATGAAATCGACATAAATTGCCATAAGATCCAAATTGTCATATAGATCTTACTCAAATTGGGTTTTTATGCGTTCATTACATCTTACTTGTTTTCATTTTAATTTTTTCACCAATTCACACACAAGTCACACCGATTTTGTCTTTCGTCTTACATGTTACATTGATTGTATTGTGAAATAGAAATTTACCCATGTAAACTAGATTTTTAACAATTTTTACCAATTTGTTTTCCAATTTAAGTTCCCAACATTTCATTTTGTACTCTACATGTGTTAATGCTAAATGTTTCAAGAAACATAAAAAATTAACTTAAATCTGTAAACTGTTTTTTAAGGGAAGTGGGGTTCAATTACTGTGTACTAACACGATTACTGTAGTAATTTGCATGCGATTTTCATGATTTATTTGTTTGAAAGCTGGCAAAATTATCTTCAGTACGATCAAAACGGTTTTTCAAAATATGATTTTACATTTTTGTACCCTATAATACTATATGGTGATGGTATAAAGAGTTTGTGCAGATTTTGTAACTACCAAAAATATTTGACCTCGACCCACCTTCTATTATACCGTTAGACTCAGAATCACTTTTTGAGTCGAATTAGTAATTTTCGCCCGTCTGTTTATCTGTCTGTATCTTTGTCTGTCAATTTGCCTATCTGATTGTTTTTCTGTCTGCCTATCTGTCTTTCCGTCTGTGTGCTCATGTGAACTTTGAAGTCAGGTCGCAAATATGAATATATTATGATTAAAAATGGTATAAAAATTTTTGTCGGCCATAGCATTGGTGCTCTTGAAATTGTTGAAAATTGATGTATGTTCAGAACTAGCCCTTATATAAATAACTTCTACGAAATCAACTTAAACTGCTGTAAGTTCCAGATTATCGTATATAAATCTCATTGTAATGGGTAATGTATAATCGGTCTAGACCGACTATAATTTTATTTTGAAAATTGCTACACAATTTACATATTCCATGAAACAAAAATTTTTAATTAAAATTTTTACACCGTTTTGGTACTCCTATTCAATACTGCAGTTACTTATAGGAACATTTTTATGGATTTTTCCATTAACAAAAAAAAATTTTTTGTCAATATAAAAATTTTTTTTGTCCATATATATTTTGCAAATTTTGCGTATAACATTTTAAAGGTTTAAAGAAAAACTGTGAGATGTGCTATTATGTCATCGGTATATATCTTTATCTTATATCTTTTTTGCAAAATTTGATACAATATGTAATGGAATATGGACATAGATATTTCTCGAGTATAGCTATAACGCTTGAGATCAAAGAATTTGGCAATTAAGTGTAATAATGCGTACTTACCTTTTAAATATTTAACTTATATGCCGACCCTCATTGCTTGTTAAAAAACTGAGATTTCTTTCAGAATCTCTTAATACTATGTATTCGTAAAATTATTTGTTGATTTATAAGCACTTTCAGGTCACTTTTACCTAACTGCACTTTTAATTTATATTACTCGTATTTATT
The DNA here is from genome assembly GCA_963682025.1 of Cordilura impudica. Classification (NCBI taxonomy): domain Eukaryota; kingdom Metazoa; phylum Arthropoda; class Insecta; order Diptera; family Scathophagidae; genus Cordilura; species Cordilura impudica. Next base: position 44,292,518 of record OY821519.1, on the reverse strand, counting down.
TAAGTAATTATTTTCTTAAAAGGTTATTCAAAGGTTATCAAATTTTGTTTTTATCAGTTTGTTATTAGCAATGCAAATGATATTTATTGAAAATTTTGTATTTGAGTAAATACTAAGGTAAATACTACGTTTTAAATAATTAATAATCAAAGTCACTTACACAAGTACAAAATTAATCTGAAAAAAGAAATATAGCGTTTTTGTTAGTGCTCGAAAATACTACGTACATTTTCACTTAAAAAACATACACCCTATACCATTCTGTGATCAGGGCATTATGAGCTTGTATGTGACTAACTATGGAGTTTGGTGTTTAATGCAAAAAAAAATAATATATATGTCCTCGCACAGAATGGACTGAAGTTGGGTGTGGACTGGTTTAACTTTTTCTTAATCTTAATTTGAAATTAATTTCAATTGTGCCGCAAAGATTTATTTTTGTTTTTTTTTTTTTGTTTTTTGAAATCTCATAATAGTCAACTTGTCTTCTTAGTACCATAAAGACTCAAGATTTTCCACAGAAATTATTATTTTTTTTTATACTCAGCACAACAGTTTGCAGAGGGTATATATAAGTTTGTCATTTAATTTGTAATAATCAGAAAAAAATCTGGGCCACATAAAATATATTTAATTTCATTTCATTTAATTTATTCAGTCAATGAAATACAAGAGTTCCTTACAGACTATAACTTAGAGTTCCTTACAGACTATAAATAAAAACATAAATTAAATAAATACTAGTATAGCCCAGCACTCGAAATTTGAGTGCAAATTCTAGGAAATATTATTTTTACATTCAATTTTTGTCTTCCAATGCTTTTTTAATCTATATAAGTATATAAAATATTTATGAATATTTAAATAAGCCTAAAGGTATGTTAATCAATTTTAGCAATTCAGAATTCAACACAGAGCGTCTGATATATAATTTAAATTATTCGCATTAACAGGGTGTAACGAATTCTTATAAATATTTTATTTTATTTTATTTAATATATTTTTAAGACAGATTAAACATAAATTTTATCATTCTCAGCTTCTCCTCCATATGAACTATAACTATGCCAATTTTCACACTTCTCCGTGCCCGCATATTGCTTAAAAAGGGAACTAGAAATTTACCTTCACGTATATATATAGATGTCTGACTTTATAAATTTAATAACTCAAAGATAAACAGCTTAAAACTTTCTTTTGAAGTGCAAAATTCAATAGTGCGATTCATATTTTGTTTAACGCCCGTTTCATTTATGTTATTGAGATCGTTGCAACGTTACAACGATTTAACGTACTGTTTATTGCATAGTTAGTGCCATTGTACGATACATTAAACATATGATGGTTATGACGAAATATTCTAGGTGCGACATAAAAAGATATCTGAGAAAACAACTCACGACAATCAAAATCACAAGTAATTAAATCAATTATAAACTATAGCTTTGAAATCTACGCCTATATTCTAAGGTCTCAAGACCAAGAAGCAAGCCTTTAGCTTCATATGAGGATAAGGGATCAACAAAATTAACTGACGAGAGAGCTTATTTAAGAAATACACGTTGCACTCGCTCAATGCGAGAGATGTGTTTCCCATAATGTGGAATCTACACGACAGCAGCATACTCTAATTTTGATCTAACAGAAGATGTGTAGATCAATTTTATCAGAGTTCAGAAGAAAACACACTCTGAATAAAAAACTCGTACATACATATATGTAAACAAACATAGCTCAGACCAACAAACACATTTTTTTTCATATCAATTATGTGTGTTTCTAAATTTTGTACGGTGCCAAACACAATCATGACTGTGTTTCATTTTAATATTTCGTTATCTACACGAACATTTTTCTATCACGTATTTTTTGTTTCGAAGACACATAAACCACACAGATTTGAGTGTAGCTTTATTTTAAGTTCGTTTTCTTGCACGTGTACTGCTAAAAAAAAATAGAACTTGTTCTTCAACGCATACATCTAAAAATTTAAACACTCGCGATCGGACAAATCTGAAACACCCCTATAATAACGACAACAATTGTTTCAACCAAATTTATATAAAAGAATCTAAAATAATTCATTAGCAGTTATAAAAAAAAATAAAAAGATGGTAATAAAATTAAAAACAGAGAAATTTTATATGTTGTTTCTGACTTAAATTTCGTTTTTTTTTTCGATCGCGAGTGGATAATGGTTCAATATTTAGATGTACGCGTTGAAGAACATGTTCTGTTTTATTAGCAGTACATGTGCAAGAAAACGAACTTAAAATAAAGCTACACTCGAATCTGTGTGGCTTATGTGTGTTCGAAACAAAAAATATGTGACTGCGAGAAAAAGAGACATGACGACATTTTGAAAAATTTTAAAGTAGACTATTAAGCAAACACCAATCATGAAGATTATTTAAATCATTTTGTAAGTTATATATAGCAATAAAGGAGGAGATCAGACAGTATATTTTTAAATCATCAGCATAAAGCAAAAAGCGTGCCTTAGTAAAACACTTAGAGACATCATTTATAAACAAATTAAATAAGAGTATACCCAAAACACTGCCTTGAGGAACGCCTGAGATTGCAACTTGCTACTTATAATAAAGAATACTATGAGACACCCTGTCAAAGGCTTTTAAAAAGTCAGTATAAACAACATCAACTTGACTACCATGTTTCATGCAGATATGCAATACTCACTGAAAACAATTAAGTTGGTCGTAGTAGACCTACCAGAAAAGAATTCGTTCTAATAAGGATAAATAAGAGATTTTAAAAGATCGGTCTATAACTAGTAACTTCATCTTTATTACCATTTCTAAAAACTGGAGTAATGGTCATTGATTTCCACTTGACAATGAAAATTCCTTCTTTTAATGATAAATTAAAAATATATTTAAGTGCAAACGAGATAGAACAAGCTCACTTTTTCAAAAAATAGGTACAAAAACCATCTGAATCTAATTTAAAATTATTTTTTAACTGCATAATTCCATTAAAAACATCATCAACCGAGACTTGAATGATACCTTGTCAAATGAATTTGAGTATCTAGCTGTATGAATCATTGATGAGTTAAAATTTGAGCTGAAAAAATTGGCAAACATATTTACAACATCACTACTAGATTTAGAAACGGAGCCGTCATATTTTATGATATTTGGAATATCTGAAACTTGATTTTTAGACTTAACATAAGACCAGAACGATTTAGGATTAGATTTAATTTCACATTATTTTTGTAAGATAAATTGTTTATATAAAAATTTATTTAGATAATAAATGAACTTCTCATTATCTTTTGAACTACCAGATTTTATAAAACACTTATGAAACTTGTTTCGCAGATTCTTAAGCTTTTTAGACCCATCGTATACCACTTAAGCTTATATGGCTTTGATTTTTTAAGAGGAACAGTTGCATTATAAATATCCAAAACAGTATTTACAAATATATCGTAACATGATGATGTTACTTGACCCAAAATAATCTAATCCATAAAAACAAAGTTTTTATTAAAACTCTTTCTTTCCTTTTGCATATGAGTTTTGAATATCTCAATGACTGTTAATCTTTTTTCACAGCAAGTCTATCGACCAAGTTTTAGATCGATCGTTTAAGGGAAAATGGGTTTTAAATCACTCCATGACTATGCGTGACTATATCGACCAAGTTTCAGGTCGATCGAATGAGGGAAAATGCCATTTAGATCACTCCGTGACTGTGCGTGACCACGCGTTACTGTGCGTGTCTAAGTCAAAGTTAATCTTTTTTTCACAGCAAGTGTATGGGCCAAGTTTGAGATAGATCGGATGTGGGGAAATTACATTTAGATCACTCCGTGACTGTGCGTGACCACGCGTGACTGTGCGTGACTACCCCAAAATTAATCTGTAGTTACGACAAAACTATGGGCCAAGTTTCAGATCAATTGGATAAGGGGGAATGGGGACCACCCATGGAAGACAGACAGACAGACAGAGAGTATGAGTTAAAAGAAAGAGTTTAAAAATACAGAAAAAGCCGTATATTAAAAAATATGTAAACAAACCATTTTGATATTAATTTTTATTTATTTATTAGATAAGATTAGACTAAATTTACAAAAAAAAATATTGACCGCTTAGCGGCTTGAGCTTTACATCTTTTATTAATGTTAGTAGCCATGCCGAATAATGGGCGTGATTGAAGCAGTGGGCGTGGCATAACCCGTACAAAGTAAATATATAATATCATATAAAGGGGAAGCCTTGATTCTTTCTACGAATCCATCAGATATTAAAGTAAGTAGTCAGATAAAAAATGGGCGAGATCAGATCAAGTACTGGAGTACTGTAATAATGACAGCCTTGGGGCATTGCGTGAGCCCATAAGTTATTCATGTGATTAGTTGAAAAAATAATGGGCGTGATCGGAGCAGTGAGCATGACACCGACCATACAAAGTAAATATATAATATCATATATCTGGGCTACTATAATAGAAAAAGGATTTACACTTTGTACGAGTCCACTGGTATATTAATGTGAGTAGTCGGACAAAAATGGGTAGGATATAATTAGTCTTGAAGTTTTTAACAAGTACAGTAATTACCAATGTGATTAGTCTTGAAAAATATGGGCGGAAAAAATCGCCAAAACCAAAAATCGCGAAACACAAAAATTGCCAAATGACTTATAATACAATCGTTATTTTTTAATAAACAACAAAAATATTCAATAGAAATAAGTTATATGGCAAAACAACATTTGCCGGGTCAGCTAGTTACTTATATATTTTGGGTGATTCATGTTCAGTAGACTCAATGTAATACTTTTCTTTCCATTAATAATTTTTTTTCTTTATCTCCTGAACTCGCATAGACTCCAGACTATGTGGTTAGGGTATAATGACTTTGTGCTGATGTTTGTAGCTATCAAAGATATTTGACCTAGACCCATCTGTAATTATACCGAATCGATTTCTGAGTGGATTTAGCGATGTCCGTCCGTCCCTCCGTCCGTTCGTCTGTGTGTCCATGTAAACCTTGTAATCAAACTAATTGATAAAATTTGGTACATAAGCTTCTATCGACCATAGCATGAACGTTATTGAAATTATTGAAAATCGGTTAATGTTCAGACCTAGTCCCCATAAAAATTACCCCTATGAAATCGACCTAAATTGCCTTGATATCAAAATTATCAAATTATCAAAATATTGCACAGATTTTTCTCAAATTTGGTGTATATATATATTCTTGCAAAAAGTAAGTGACCTTTCCAAATATGTTCAGGATCGGTCCACTTTTTGACCTAGTCCGCATTATCAAATTTGGTTTATTCTTATTTTCTATATCTAAAGAGTTGGATCAAAGAGATAGGGTTTTTAAACGCATCGTATAGGGTATCGTATAGTCGGTCTAGAACTACAGTAATTTTTTTACATGTTTTTTTATCGAAGATATACAATTTTTTTAAAAATTTATTTATATTTTAAAAAAAAAAAAACCCATTTTTCAAAAAATGTTTTTCTTAAAGCACATTTAATAATGCTTAGTATACAAGTAAGAAAATTATAGTCGGTCTAGACCGACTATACGATACCCTATGCCATGCGCTTAGAGACCCAACTAACTGGATATAGAAAATTAGCATAAATCAAATTTGAGTGGGATTTTTATCAATTTTTTTGGCTGCAGATATGAAAAAGTTCATATCGGATGATATATCTATATGGGGACTAGGCCCAAAAATGGACCGATCTGGACCATATTTGGTACAGTCTCTTGTATTTTGCAAAAATATGTACAAACAAAATTTTAGAAGAATCAGTGCAATATTTTTGTTTTTTGATAGATTTAGGTGAAGATCGGGAAGCAGCTCTATATGGGGCCTATGACTAAGAGTTGTCCCATAGGGATCATTTTTGGACTACTGACTAATGGATGTAGTAAACGCGTACGAACCCAATTTGACTAAGATTTATATGATAATTTGGATCTTATGGCAATTTATGTTGATTTCATAGGGGTTCAACATGGACCGATTCTCACCAATTTCAATAGCGTTCATCCTATAGCCGATAAAAGTTTATATACCAAATATCATCCAAACATATTCATTTTTGCAGTTTGATTACAAGCTTTACATGGACACACAGACGGACGGACGGACGGACATCGTTAAATCGAATCAGATAGTGATTCTGATTCGATCGGTATAATAAAAGATGGGTCTAGGTCAAATATTTTTGGTAGTTACAAACAGCAGCACAAAGTCATTATACCCAAACCACATAGTGGTATAGGGTATAAAAATGCGTCCCGATATCTTTAAAACAACCTAAGTTATGATGCTTTAGCCATTTTTAAAATAGAATATGTATTTCCAAAGCTTTTTAAATTTATAAAACAAAAAAGACAATTCAGAATTTTCTTTCAACGACTAAGAGCAGTTTGATTAAAATTGCTGACATGCCACAAATTCTTATAACCACCAGACCTTTTCAGCCATTAAGATGTCATCAGCTATTATATTAAACATTGTAGTTATTGTTATGTTATAATTGATTAGATCATTTTATAGGAAATTATTGTACAAATGGTAACTGTGAGATTTGAACCTGTGCCTATCTCACTTACACTCGTACTTTCACTTTTTGGTCAGGTGCTTAAACACATTTACCTTCGGCCTATGAACAGGCCTATGAACATTGTGGTTAAGAATTAGTTTTCATACCGTTATTTTGAACTAATTAGAGATGATTTTACAACACTAACAAATAATTCCTATATTTATAGGTAATATATGCATTTAAACTTCTAATTCAAAAATATTTTCGGGAACTTCGGCTTTTTTTAATAGTAAAACGTTTGCTATATTTTTTTATAACCCGGGAAACCGTTAGCCGAGAAAGTTTTGCCTCATAAGCGTTTGTTTTGAAAGCCCATTTCGGATTTTTGTTAGAAAAATCTAATAATATTTCCATTTTAAAGTAAAATAAATTTATTATAAAAAAAATTAATATTTTTAGCGAAAATGTATGTTTTAGTTTTCTCTTGTCTAAACCTTACGAGTAATTACCTATAATAATATACCTGATTTTGCAACCCTTTTAGACTTAACTTTTCTCTCAAGTATTTTAATTTTTCATTTAAGTGTTTTAAAGACTTCAATTTTCTCGCAAGCCCTTGAAAGACTGAACTTTTCACTTACGTTCACTTAAAACAAATATTCACTAAAGTCATGAATCCAATAAATTCTTCTATTTATACAATTGAAAATCTTGCCAAAAAGGACATCTCGAAAATATATTGTAGGCAGCAAAACTTATTTTAAGCAAATAATATTACGCATGTAATTGTTTGCCCTTTATATAAAAAAAATCTTTATAACTTATAAATATCACTGTGATTATGTAAATTTTATTTGTAAAAAAAAACGTCATAATTACCAATTTAATTCCGTATAAATGAGCCACTTTTGTCACTTAGTTTGAAGTATACTTAAAAAAGTAAATTATTTTAAAGAAAAATTGTCTTACAAGAGGTATGACGCCATCCAAATTGAAATTAATTTTCGGGTAACTCTTCAAACATAAATCAACACCACAAGTTAGTGGTAAACATAGTAAAACACCAATTAAAATTTATGTTTCCAACTTAACAAATGTATCAACAAAAACTTTGGCACTTTTACAACTAAAATATATTAATATTTTTTGTGCAGATTAATTTAGTTTTACAATTATTTCTTAAAAAAGATCTCAACAATTATTTAACAATTCTTTTTTTCGGTACATTACAAGTATGTTTCTTCTTTGTTGTTTCTTCACTACAAACGTTCTATAAAAACAGAAATAACGAGAAACAAATTTATCCTTGCAAGGATATGGATAAAACTGACAGTTGACTATGTATGTCATTTGATACTTGGCAGGCAGGCTTTTATTTTAACTGTTTTGTTTTTTCCGTATTTTTTCTTTAGCTCTTTATGTTTGGTCTTTAGTCTTTTCGCTTTTTTACTTTTGGAATATTTACGTATTTTGACATGTTTTTATAGAATTTATGTTTTGATGTGACATTTGTTTTATTTTACTTTCAAAAGTTTCTAAATTTCCAGTTGTTAAAAACAAGAGAGATTTAGAGTCAGCGAGATAAAGAGATACATTAAATGACCGTTATATTATTTAGAGAGTATGTATTAACAAGAGAGAAAAATTGAGATATAGATAAAGAGGGATTAAAGAAAAAAGCTTTGTATGTTTTCATTGTGTAGTTTGTTCATAAAAATTATTTATGAATTATATTACTATATGAGTCATAGTATCATCCTTTAAGGTTAATGAAAAATGGAGTATATTAAGGTTATTTTATGTTTTCGATTTATGAATTTTTAATATGAAAAAAATTTAGTTTGATTATTATTTTATGACTATTTCTTAAAAATAGAAAAATAATTTAGCTTATACGAAAGGAAAAAGGAAACATTTTGTTTGTGTCGGAGATATAAAAAGCCACATAATTGTCATAAATCGTAGAACTTTTCCATTACCTATACCAAGCAAGGTTTGAGCTCTTTAACCACAAAGTACATGATTCCATTCATAAGCCAAGCGAAAAAGGCCAACGATGAAAGTTTTTACATATTTTTAACATCAATCCTTTAGTCATTGTAAATGTTTTTTTTTTTATTAGTTTAATAATAATTTTAATATAAGAGAGTGGTCCCGGAAATACCCATCGTAACAAAAAAAAACACAAAAATATTCAACAGTGTCCTTTATTATTATTTTTCAACAGTCTCCTTTAAGCTTGATACATTTTTCCTCGCGATATTCAATTGCTTCGAACCCTACTTATAGTGGGAACTGTACTTATAATGGGAACCGCAGTCTCATTGTGGGCAAATCTTTTATCTTTTAACAAGAAAAAATTATCATATGGGATAATTCGAAATGTATCGTATTGATTTTCGCTATCGCAATAGCAGATGTGTGAACTGGTATGAGTTAAACAAAAATTATCCCTGATTCCATCACTAATAAGTTCGTTTAATACTAGCAGATGATTTTCTTTACCTACAAAAATATAGAAAAATAAATTTTTTGCATTGAAACTTTTTATTTTCAAGATAGTCTGCTATATGCTCATGTGCAAATTCCGGTAATTCGCCAACTTTTTAAACCCTCCGCAAAGTAATATTTCGAAAGGGTTTCGAAATAGGCTTCGTTTTCCGCTGAGCCATTTTCTTAAATTTGGGAACTGGAAAAAATTTGCTGCTAGATTTAGCTCACAGCTGGATGTAGCAACTCGATTATTTGTGTCATTGAAAATGTACAAGTGTAAACCCGACCATTATGGGGATGGAAGATTACTTTTTTTTTTGGCTAAATGGGGATATTTTTCTTGATTTCTTCTCATAATTGGCCCATGAATAATATTCTCCATTTTTGTTTTTCCTTTTTTTCAAGTAGTCAATGTAAATAATTTCATCAATATCCCACATCCAATATCACGTATTAAAATCCATTGATTTGAATGTTGCTACATGTATGATGTATCTGCGAAAAAATTCATCAGCATCTCGATGGAAAAGTTATATACCAGCTACTGAATCAATCACACGATTGCGTTTATTCTCGATTGTAAGAAAACGCGGCACCCGTATTGCCAATTTGCAATGAAAAAGTTCCCGAACCTTGATTCGTCGGTCCTTGTACGCTATATTGCGGATTTTATTGAGGTTCATCCTTGGTAGACTTACCCAATTGTAGATATTAGGAAGTCTTTCAAGTTGATGCAGAAGTGCCTTGAACTTCCTCTAACTTATTTTTGATATTTTTTGGTTTTTTTTTTTTGCTTTTCAAGTACAGGGGGGTAGTTCTGAAACCAGTTTTGGAAATATTTATTTGTGCTTTTTGATCAATCAAAATTTTGATTAAACAATTAATCGTTGGACCCATAATGGCAGTTTCCTAAATGTGGCATGTTCGTTGTTTTACAAATTGACAGCGCTTGAAAACCTAAAACTTATAGACAATTATTGGCAATACATAACTTTCTATTCCCTGCAGAAAGAAGTGAAGTCATCACTTTTTTTATTGCTTACAGAAGAAGAACTTCTTTAAAGGTGGGAGGGTTTTAAAAAACTTCCAAAGATGTTCATATAAAATTATTCTCAAAACAGTATAATTCCAAATATTCATGATTATCACATAGAAAAAGAGTTGGTATAAATTCATAAATAAATTGAAATAAAGTTTTTAAAAAAGTATTGATTTTATTAAGAAGTAAGATCGAAACACTTAACACACGTTTTTCCTCTTAACTTTGTCGCAAGCACTATTTGAATTTTTTTCGTTTTTTTTTATCAAAATATCTTTGAAAAATGTCATATATTAAGCTTAGTGACAGACAGCCCTATTTATTTGTTGTTAGTTTGATTAAAATGAGTGATGAAATAGAAGTACGTGCCAAAATTAATAAATATTTTCAACAAAGTCCAATTGGTCCTAAAAAAGTTGGCCAAAGAATCAAAGATCTGCCTGGAAACTGTTTCTAATGTTATTGGAAACTAATCAGGAGGAAGGTCCACACAATGTTTTTAAGCCCAAGAAAGTAGAATACTAATTGAAAAGAGCTCCCAACACATCAGGTAGAAAATCAGCCCAGCTAGCTCAGTGCTTACACTATGTCATGCGAAAAGACAAAGCCAATGCAGATATGAAAACATCAAAGTTTGAAAAGTTCAGAACAGAAACGCTGCGAAAAATTTAGAGGCAAAAAACAGAGCACGGAAATTGAAATCATGCTTCATAAAAAATTCCTCTGCTGCATAATGAACAATAAAACGTATGTACTGGCATATTTTTCGAAGCTTCCGGGTCAAAATTTTTATGTTGCTAATGCCTGAGGAAATATTGAAGATAAGTTGGATCTAAAAGCAGACGAAATTTTCAAGCAATATGCAGGTGCGGTAAAAAGCAAAGAAGCAAGTAATTTTTTTACAACGGGAGCCAAATCCTCCAGTGGAGAAATATTAGGCTCTTATGATAAGCGAGTTGAAGAGAATGAAAAAGCTGTCCCAAAATCTGGAATTTTAAGCGGAGATGAACTCGTGTTCCAAAAAAAAAATGTCAGAAACCTCTATAAAATGCCTAATGGAAGGGTTTCCGGAAGAGGACCCTAAGCTCATTAGTAGTGATTAGAACTATAAAAATTATCTTTTTTTGTAAGCTTTAATATAATTTCAATTAAATAAAAAATATTTAAACTCTTATTATTACACTTTAAAATGTTAAAATTTTTTGGTCTCACTCACTAACATATAAGAAAGAAAAATAAATAAATTTCGTTACACATGGTTGAATGATGTACATCTGAAACTAGGGACCAAATGGAGTAAAATTGCGTTCAAAGATTACATCTAAAAAAATATATATATTTAAAAACTCATACTCGTCCTATGATGCCTCTATCAGTGACAATATTATGGAATTTTTTATTGTATCACCAGCTGTAAACCGATGCGCTTCGCTACACCCATCGTAACGAAAGAAAAAACTGGGAATACATTTTGTAGAAAACTATTTTATTTATTTTTGGCGATTATTGATTTTGCTGATTTTTGTTTTTGCGATTTTAGATTTTGGAGATTTTAGATTTGGGTGATTTTTGATTTTGGCGATTATTGTTTTTTGCACTTTTTGATTTTTGGAGATTTTTGATTTTGACATTTTTTGTTTATTGCTATTTTTGTTATGCGCGATTTTCGGTTATGGCAATTTTTGTTTTAGGCGATTTTTAATTTTTGGCGATTTTTGTTATTCGCGATTTTCGGTTTTGGCGATTTTTGTTTACTTTGGCGTTTTTTGTTTGTTTGCTATTTTTATTTTGACGATTTTTGTTTTTACTTGGAATTTTGATTTTGGCGACTTTTAATTTGAGCAATTTTTTATTATGGCGTTTTTTGGCTTAAGCGATTTTTATTTTTTGGGATTTTATCTTGGCGATTTTTGACTTTAAAGATTTTTGGTTTTTGTTTTTGGCGACTTTTGTTTTTTTTTTCGAATTTGTGTTTTGGCGATTTTTGACTTGACGATTTTTGTTTTTTGTGATTATTGTTTTGGCGATTTTTGTTTTCTCTGATTTTTGGTTTTCGGTGATTTTTGATTTTGGCAATTTTTGTTATTCGCGATTCTCGGTTTTGGCGATTTAAGTGATTTCGCTCATATTTTTCACGACTACTCACATCTATAATATTAAAAGGCTAGGCGATTTCTTGTGACTGATGTTTTGTTCTACCGTTTTATCAAGATTTTGACAAAACGCATACTATTTGAAAGGTATTTCTTTTTAGCCGATTTGCAGATTTACAGATTTTAAAATATTTTCCTTTATTTTGAGTAAATTGCATTTAAAGTTGCTACTAACACATACATAAAATTATACAATGCCATGTGTGTGTTTATTAAATTTGTTAATGTGTTTGTAATAAAAATGAGTTTGTTTTTTTTAAGTTTATTTGTGAATTGGCTATAATTGATTAGCATACTTTTAGGGTTTTTATTTAATGAAAAAATAAAATTTCATAGAATTTGTGCTCGAATTTCGAGGGCTGGAATCTGCTAGTTGGTAATTAATGTACTTGCCAAAAGTTTCAAGACTGTCGTTTTCATAGTACTTAATTTTTTTGTAGGAGATGCCACGCTCATTGGTCCGATTCCACCCATTTTTTGGGAAACTACTCACATTAATAACTTATGAACTCAAAGTTATATGACATTATATATTTACTTTGTACGAGGGTGACAGGCCCATTGGTCCGATCCCGACTATTTTTGTACAACTATTCACTATTCACATTAATAACTTATGCTCACACAAAGTCTAAAGGCTTTCGCTATTACAGTACTCCACATATGTGACATTAAATATTTACTCTGTTGGTGGGTGCCACGCCCATTTCTTTACCGAGTACTAACATCGATAACTTATAAACTCACACAAAGTTCCACGGCTTTCTCTAGTACAGTACTCTAGATATATGATATTAAATATTTACTTTTATGGAGGGTGACACGCCCTTTGGTCCGATCCCGCCCACTTTTTCTGCTACTCTTCAAGTTAGTTTAATATGTACATGTACATCGTTTCAGAATTCTTGTTGTCGTAGTACTCCTGATGTTATGTGTTAAAGTTAGGAGTAAAAATTCATTTTATATGGGAGGTGCCACGCCCACTTGAAAAATCCAAAATAAATATAGCTTATTTTTCCTTTGGTCTAGTCTCCTATTAACCACAAACAAACAAACCAAGATACAAAACCCCATTCTTATATATGTATAAGATAGCCTGACAAGAGAATGTCAGTAAGGTCCTTTCAAAACTTTATCCATTTTGAGGATATTTCGTCGTTGCATTCAAATTTTTATGAATTAAAACTTTAAATTTGTATTAACAGTTAAATATAGGAAGGTCAATTATGTGCTCATCATAACTTTTTTTTTTTTTTATTTTAACGGTAAAAGGTAATTATTTTCATCTTGTTATCCTAATTTTGTAAAATAGTAAAATTCAAAAAATTGCCAAGATTCTCCTCTTTCATTTGCCACCAACTGTTTAATTCAGGGCGAGTATAAATATTTATATATATTTTTTGAATTGTATATAATAAGTTCCGTCAATGTTATTAAATCGAATATACTGGTAATAGAAAAATATATCTGTCTCGAAAATTACCAGTTTAAATTGATTAAAAGTGATAATTAGTACTTTTAAAAATTGTTCTAAAAATTCCTAATCCCAAGAACTGAGTTATAATGACATACTAGTTAACATGTACTCCACGTGATCCATAAAACTATGGCATCCTTATTTTTGTTGGCTGGCTATTAAACTTTTCATTTATTGTAGTTTTTTTTTTTTAATTTGCTTTAAGAGCAAATATAAATTGTATTTTAATGTTTATCTTTATTTATTGACTTCGTGTCAATAGCCCGAACTAGCACTGTATTCAATATCCCTTCGTTTATGCGTGTGAGTGTAAAAACAATTGAGATTTAACTGTTGTTTCACATACAAATCTAATAACGCTTTTTCAGACGAGCTTTTTTAGTAGCACGGTTCGGTTTTACTATTCTAAGACAATATTACAAGTCAGTGTCCGTTATTACGTAGAGCAACATTCATGGTGGTCGCGCTACAATTTCGTTACGACGGTGTATAGTCCAAACAAATTTTGCCATGATGTTGTGTTGTTGATTGTGATGACGACGATGACGACGTTTTCGTTTTGACAACAACCAATTTGACTTCTTTTGCACTTACGACCTGAACAATCAGGTCAGAATAGCAAAAAAATACATAAAGAGGATATATTAAAACAACTTGAATCAAATGTTATAGAAAAAAGAAACTACTAATAACAACAATTTAATAATTTTCTATAGAATCTAAAAAGAAAAAACTTAAATGAATTCTTAAATTCAAGTAAAATCAAAATGAAGTTTATGTAAAATGTCTTGAAGGTGTAGGTACACACACATACATACTTATATAAAAAAAAAAAAAAACAATATATAAATGGAAAAAAAGAAATAGTGACAAGTGTGAACAAAAAAAAATTAAATATTTATAAGAAAAAGTTTAAAGAAAATTAAAATCAAATAAATAAGAAAAAAAAACCTTTTAAATAAATTTAAAGAATTACCAGGAATATCAAAAGTTTCTTAATAAAAAAAAATATATAATGAAAATTTTCAACTATTAGAACTTTTAATAAAAAACAACGGACTTCCAATTTAATAGCAAATTATTTAAATATATTTATATTTCCTAATACATAGTTAATCAAAAACTTTTCTAAAATTTATAAAAATGATTTATTTTCATGCTAAAAATGAAACTTTAAATTCGTTTATAACTCGTTTCATGTCGTTTCGTAATACCAAAGCTGGGGTGTGGGGAGTTGTTCTATGTGAGAGTGTATGTGTTTGACTTTTTTACGCTAAATTTTTTTTTATTGACGGATGTTGACAATACAAAAACTGAAGTTTTACATACGTACGTTATATTAAGACCTACTACGGTATTACATAAAGGGGTTCGATATTTTAAATGTTTATAAAATGAAAAAAGTTTATTGAAAAATAAACCATTTTAGATAAACTCATCTTTCTTTAACCTAAAAAATCTTGAAATTGATTAATTTTTTTTATAATTTTTGGGTATATTGTTTAAGACTTTTGTCAATGGAAATGGAAGTGAAAAAAAGACGTCAAATTGTCGTTTGTTATACAAGTGCGTGTTTGGCAACGTGGCGCCACTAGAATAATAT
Source organism: Cordilura impudica (assembly GCA_963682025.1). Lineage (NCBI taxonomy): Eukaryota > Metazoa > Arthropoda > Insecta > Diptera > Scathophagidae > Cordilura > Cordilura impudica. Next base: position 44,277,198 of record OY821519.1, on the reverse strand, counting down.
CCCCGGTTTGATTATAAAAATCATAATAAAAACCGTGAACAAAAATTTATAAGTAAGAATAAATTAGTTAGTCCAGGCCGACTATATTATACCCTGCACCAACGTTACGTGGTAGATTTGTTGGAACAAAATAATTCTGAACAAACAGCGGATAAAATCAATGATAAATTGTTCTCTTAAATATATAAAACAAAATAACCCCTCCTTAACGATTCAAAGATGCTAAAAAAAAATACAGAATTGCCATTTTTACGCTCTTACCTTACCCTCTGTCGGTAAATACAAATTAATAATGCGGGAAAAATATTTATAAATACCGCGTATTTCACTAAATGATTTTAATTGTTTTCCCTTTTGCTTAGTTTTATAACGAGTGATTACTAAAAAACATTTTTTAATGAATTGGCGTTGAATTCAAAAAATCGCCTCTTATCTCTATTATTAATTTGTAATGCTTTCATTTAGTTGCAAAATGTCGTCGTTAAAAATGAATTCAAAACAAGCAATGAATATTTGAAAAAAGGTTTCTGTAAACAGGGAATGAAATCTAGGATTTCACTATTAATCTTTCGGAAATAAAATTTTTAAGGGATTTTTTAAGGGCTGTGTCAATATCATTTAAGTGAGATCTTCATAGAAATAATAGGTCAACAACTCTAGAAGTGAGTTTATTGCGACTTTTTTCTTTGTAGAGTTGCCATATATCAGGAACCATAAAAATTAGATTTCTAACTTCAAAGATGGGTAATTCTAGTTTCTTCTCCCGAAGGTTTTTCTTTTCGATTATAATGAAATTGAAACATTACACGAAATTGAGATTTAGGTCTCCCAAATTCACAAATTTGTTGTTTGGGCAATAACTGCAAAAAAAAAAATAAATATCATGGTCGAAACAAATATACGGAGTGCGATCGAAAAAATCTTAACATACATAAAATGTAATCTGTAATATTAATAGGCTAGGCGATTTCTTGTGACTGATGTTTTATTCTACCATTTTATCCCGATTTTGACCAAACTTATATTATTTGAAAGGTATTTATTTTTAGCCGTTTTGCAGATTTACAGATTTTTTTATTTTTTCCTTTATTTTGAGTAAATTGCATTTAAAGTTACTACTAACACATACATAAAATTATACATATGCTATGTGTGTGTTTAACAAAATTGTTTGTTAATGAGTTTCTTCTCTTCATTCACAATAATTATAAACCAAAAAAGTGTTGGTTTGTGAATTGGCTAAGTTGAGAAATAAAGTTGCCTAGAAATTGCATTCGAATTTGGAATGCTGGAATCTGCTAGTAATAATTCAAACATTTTGATTTTTTTTTTTATATATATAGTAATTGAAATTATATTAAAGCTTTAAAAAAAATGTTTATAGTTTGTTGGACTTTTTCCGGATTAGGGATTTTAGTGTGGATTCTGTCACTTTTTTTGGAACAGGCAGCCTATCGCCGTTTAAAATCTACCACATTTTGGGACACCTTTTTATAATCTTCAAGTCCCTTTCAACAAGAGTCAAATATCTCTCCGAAACTCCGGACAATTTGGAGGATTTATCTCACTTGGTACAAAAACCAAGTTATTGTTCTTACACCACTGAAGAGGTTTCTTACCGTAATTTCATGATGCCTAATCAGGCCGTATTGTTTACCATGCCAGGAACTTTTTTTTTGAAATTTCGTTTGCTTTGGTTCCTGAACTGATCTTCAGTATTTCCTTGAGTATTAGCAACATACAAATTTTTACCCGGAAGCTGCCAAAAAGGGCACTACATATGTACATTTTGTCGTCCATTATACAGCAGGAGTATTTTTTATGATACATGATTTCACATTCCGTGTTCTGTTTTTGAAATCAAAATTTGTTGCAACGCTCCTTTCTGGAACCAAACCTGAGCTAACCGGGCTGCTTTTCTACCGGATAAGTTCTAAGCTTCTTTCATTATGCATTCCATTTTCTTGGCCTAACAAACATCATCATCATTCTTCGGTAACCAGGGTTTTTATCAATGGTCAACTTCTTCAGATACTTTCTAATAACATTAGAAACAATTTATGGCCACCTTTTTGTAGGACCAAGTTGTATTTCGTTAAAAATTTTAATAATTTTAAGACGTACTTATAATTTATGACTCATTTTAATCCAACAAACACCAAATGAATAAGTTTGTCATTAACCATAACAACTGACATATTTTTCAAGGATAACTTGATCAAGAAATATTTCAAATAAAGCTTTCGAAAAAAAGTTAAGAGGAAAAATATATGTTAAGATTTTTTCGATCTCACTCCTTAGTAAAGCATAATCTATGTTCAAGTGAAAAGCTGACTATTGCTATAAAATGAAAAATCTTTATTTATTCTTCCAAATCAATTTCATCGTCTTCATTTTTTTTATAATCATCAAAACAGATACTAAAGTCGATTTCCCGAATGGCCTTCAAAATGAGCTCTAATCGGATTTTATCTCCTCAAACGATAAAAATCGGTGTCATCAGAATGGTCTTTCGATTTTATTGAATAGATAAAAGTCACACGGTCCTAAATCATACGCAAACGGTAGTTACGGAATGATATGGGTTGAATTTCGTCTCGAAGAGCCAATGCAGAGTGAGACGATGCGGAAACTAAGAGTTGTCAACTCATAACTCTGGCCTGTTTTGTGAATAGCTTCACGAAAATTAGGCTAAATAATATTCTTTATTAAGAGTTTTGCTCACCGGAAGGACTTCATAATGCACCACATCTCGAGAATCGAAGAAAATTGTTAACATGACATTGATTTTTCAATGATTTTAGCATAATATTTTCGGTCTTGCTTCACCTTTTCCACAATATTTGCTTGAATGGTCGCTTGTATCGGGCTCTTAAGCTTAACTTAAGCCTCATCACTTATAAAAATGTAATTCATTTCGTTCTGGTAGTCAGAAAGCATTGTTACAGAAATATTATTGCGCGCTCTTTAAAAAAGTGCAGAGTATTTTTTAAGCCAATCGGAAACAGACACATATGTGACACAAAATAGCTCGTAATTGGCAAGATCTCTAATTGGCAATCGAAAATTTCCCTGACGTTCGGGGTGCTCTTTGTCTTCAATGTTTTCTCTGCCATCTTGGAACTGTTTTTCTACTTGTAACATTGTGTTCGCCTTAGCCTGGTCACTGAAGACCTTATGCAACATCCTCACAAAAACAAGCATAACTATTTAACTCTAGAAGATATTGGCATGAAATTTGTCGTGGCTATCAAAAACAACACTACCAACCTGAAACAAATTTACGAAGTTTAAATGGAAAAGTCACCTTTTCATTCGGCCGCAGACCTATATTAAGAAAACCGAAAGTTGCTTTTTTTTTAAAGTAAATTTCATCACGAAAAGTATATTTTATAAACATTTCTATTGTTTAAGGAGATCATCCTTTTTATTTGATCTTTTTATTTTACTTAAAGCGGTTTTAAGACCAATTTTGTTAGACAAAAACTGCTAAACTTTAAACAGGTTTTTCTCAAAGCCAAGGTCAAATGTGAAATGTGGTCATCTCCAACCACCATCATTAAATAACTTCAGAATTTTATTTTGATACTTCGCATTTTTTTTAATGTGATCTTGCTTTTCTTCCTTCTTTTTGTCTGACTTTAAGTACAGTAGCGTGAAAAGAAACTACAACCAGATGCCATTAGATCTTCTGAATCGTGATTTCACTTATTTATGCATCCTATTAATCTGTTGCTTTGGGCTTTATTTTCGATAGTTACAGCACAAGTAATTTTTATACTGACTTTGTGTTCATGTTTATAACTACCAAAAATATTTGAACTAAACCAATCTTTTATTATACCGATCGGCTCAGAACAACTTTCTGAGTTGATGTAGCGATACCCGTCCGTTCCTTTAGTCGATATAGACCAACTATAATTTTCTTGTTTTTTTGCTTTTTAAGAAAATTATCCCATAGGTAATACAAGAAATAAAATAAATTAAATTATTATTTTTTTTCTTAAAACTTACATTTACTGGTAAAGCCATTATTTGTATAACTACATTCAAGCTGGATAGCATGGAATCGACTAGGAATATTAAACGATTAGGGACACATTTTCCCATTCGAATTTTACAATTTCTTCTAATTGCTGCTAATGTTATATTTATACCCTATATCACTATGTGGTTTGGGACTTTGTGCTGCTGTTTGTAACTACCATAAATATTTGACCTATACCCATCTTTTATTATACTGATCGATTCAGAATCACTTTCTGAGTCGATTTAGCGATGTCCGTTCGTCTGTGTGTCCATGTAAACATCGTAATCAAACTATAGGTCACAAATATGAATATATTTTGATAAAATTTGGTATATAGGCATTTATCGGCCATAGGATGAACGCTATTGAAATTCGCGAAAATCGCTCCATGTACAGACCTAGTCCCCATACAAATGACCCCTATGAAATCGACATAAATTGCCATAAGATCCAAATTATCATATAGATCTCAGTCAAATTGGGGTTGTATGTGTTTTTCTTATATCCATTAATCAGTAGTCCAAGATTAATCACTATAGCACTATTCTTAGTCAATGGCCCCATATAGAGCTGCTTCCCGATCTTCACTTAAATCTATCAAAAAACAAAAATATTGCACAGATTTTTCTCAAATTTGGTTTGTGTATGTTTTTGCAAAAAATAAGTGACCTTATCAAACATGATCAGGAACGGTCCTTTTTTGGACCTAGTTCCCATATAGATATAGCATCCGATATGAACTTTTTCATATCTGCAGCCAAAAAAGTTATTAAAAATCCCACTCAAATTTAGTTTATGCTTATTTTCTATATCCAGTTAGTTGGGCCTAAGAGATAAGGTCTCTAAGCCAAGGTAGAGGGTATCACATAGTCTGTCCAGACGACTATAATTTTCTTACTTGTTTTTTTCTTACCTTTTTGATCTACAAGCTCCCGTAGGTTTTCTATAAGGTTGAGATCGGAAGATTACGAAGGCCACTCCTAAACTTGCGTATCATGTTCGCTTAAACATTTGAGAGCTAATCGACTTATGTGCTTAGGATCATTGTCAATTTTTTTTTTTTTTTTTTTTGAAAATGGTGAAGCTCTACAACACCTTTAACCAATGGTCAATGGTGTACAACACGTTTTTTTATTGATCTTACTTATAAAGGGTTTCTTGGCTGGTAATGCTCGATTTCTGGCAGTATAAATGCAATAGGAACTTCTAATCGTTCATTTGCGTAACTGGTAACATCTTTTTGAAATTTTACTGTCTTGGACCACTGCCTGACTGTCTCTCTATATTATTTTTTGGACGGTATCTTGATGCAAGCCGGAAAACCGTTGAATTGTTAATATCATAATGTTGCGCAACTACATTCATTGGTTTACCTTCTTCCAGAGTCTGTATAACCGAACATATTTTCAACTGTCGAAAGAAGCATTCAAATGCCTTGGTTTTCTAAAACGGTGCAAAAATTACTTCGCTCCTTCTGATCTCCTTAAATCTATACCACTCACATCCGACCATAAATGGAATACAATACCCAGGAGTAGGAACTTCAAAGTCTATTTTGGAGCTACTGATGCTCATTAATGACAGTAGGGTATCCAACTCTTTTGACTCGTTGGAACATCGTCGTAATATGGGCTGCGTAGCACTGTTCTATAGATTCTAACATGGGAAATGTTCTTCTGATATTAGCGAACCCATTGCAAGTGCCCGAGTTTCAGTTCGCTCTACGCGCTTCTCTAGTAGATCACATCCATTTATAGTCTATTTTCTAGTTGACCGCACAACGCATTACAGAGAAAACTTGTATATCATTCGAACTAGCCGTATGTGGAATAAACTCCCTGCACAGGTCTTTCCTGACAGTTGCAATCTAATAAAATTTAAGTCCAATATCCACAAACACTACTCCCTCTTTCTTCCTTCCAAAAACCTATTTTCCTGAGATAAACGCAATGCACTGCATCTCTAGGGGCATCCCCCGAGTGGTGGTCAATAATTAAAAAAAAAATTTATCAGCTGACAGCTGTTTCTATTATAAAATTAATAATTCTCCAATTTTTAATTAAATTTTTGTTTTAATAACAATAGCAGAGTTCAGAAAAAAAACACACACTGAATAAAAGACTCGTACATACATATATGTAAACAAACGTAGCTCAGACCAACAAACACGTATTTTTATTTTCATATCAATTATGTATGTTTCTAAATTTTGTACGGTGCCAAACATAATCATGACTGTGTTTCGTTTTAATATTTCGTTATCTACACGAACATTTTTCTATCACGTATTTTTTGTTTCGAACACACATAAACCACACAGATTCGAGTGTAGCTTTATTTTATGTTCGTTTTCTTGCACGTGTACTCCTAAAAAAAATAGAACATGTTCTTCAACGCGTACATCAAAAATTTAAAACATTATCCACTAGCGATCGGAAAAATCTGAAACACCCCTATAATAACGACAACAATTGTTTCAACCAAATTTATTAAAAAATCTAAAATAATTCATTAGCAGTTATAAAAAAATAAAAATAAAAAGATAATAATAAAAATAAAAAATTAAAATAAATTTTTTAAATGAAAACAGAGATATTTTATATGTTGCTTATGACTTAATTTCGTTTTTTTCCAATCGCGAGTGGATAATGTTTCAATATTTAGATGTACGCGTTGAAGAACATGTTCTGTTTTTTTAGCAGTACACGTGCAAGAAAACGAACTTAAAATAAAGCTACACTCGAATCTGTGTGGTTTACGTGTGTTCGACACAAAAAATACGTGATAGAAAAATGTTCATGTAGATAACGAAATATTAAAGAGAAACACAGTCATGATTATGTTTGGCACCGTACAAAATTTAGAAACACACATAATTGATAAGAAAATAAAAATATGTGTTAGCTGCTTTAGAACAGAACATTGTGTGTTTCATGTGTGTATTTTCTTAATCTTGAACAATAGTTCAATTACTTTTAACTTTTTAAAATAATGTTCACTTGTTTTTAATAAATATGAAAAATGTAAGTTTGCAAAAAAGCAAACAACGATTAATGTTGATATTAATTACATTTAATACACGTCGAATAAATAAAAACAAAAGAAGAGTTGAATTGGATAACCGTTTTTCGTTTCGATTCTCTATATCATATAGCACAGAGTTGCATATTTTCTCGCTATTGTACATAGGGCCAAGATTGTAACACTAATGTGGTTAAGGATTCAAAAAACTCCCGAATTGTTTCATTTTCTAGATTGGTAAATATATTTCTATATATACAATAGATATAAACTGTGAATAATTGAGAGAAGAAAAAACATTTAAAAATGTTTTAAAAAACTTTAATCAAATCCTAAAAAATAAAAACGAAAATAACATGGTGTAAAAATCTGAAAAATCAACAACTGAATAAAGTTAAAGTGAAAACAAAAAACTTCATAAAATAAATTCTAAAAATAAAGACCTTTTTTACAAAAAAATATAAGTTAAAACCGTCCACAGTCAAAAATTTTAAGTTTAAATCTTACAAAGCAAAAACAAATATTGTATAAAACCGTTTCCAACAAAATTTGTGTTATTATATATAAACATATAAGCAATTTCTAAAACAGCCTTGAAAAAAAAAAACGAAAACAAATTCACTTCAATCCTTAATATCACCATACGTACATTATTTGGCTTTACTCTTGAAACACTACTGTAAAAAAACAACAAAATATAATTAAATAAAAAAATAAATAAATTAAGAAACAGATATAAACAGCTATACCATAACTAAAATATAGATTAAACAATCATGAAAATAAAAATCAACAGAAAAGATATATAATCAGAAACAACTACGTCAACTACACCAACAAACAACTACGTTAAATACGTCACTCATTGAAAGCGTTTTGAGAGAAAACAAAGTTTAATGAAATAATTACTCAGGTTATAAAAAATAAAAAACTTAAATAGCAACAACCATAAGGAAAATATAAACAACAAAACGGTATGCTTATTATTTTTTTTCTTTCAAAATGTTAAATTACATTTTAAATTAAAATAAAATAATTAAGTTAATCCCAGAGTGCTCATAAACATTTTAGAGCATATTTAAAACCACTAAGGGTACTTCATGCTCTTTTTCTCTGTTGTTGAACCTGAATGAGAGAAGTGTTAAGTAACTGTATTGAAAGCTACATCATACTGCCAAATGCAACGCACAAAATATAAAGCACATCATCATCATTTATTTTTTCTTTGTCGGCTTTGCTGGGAAAACTCTCTAAAATTTCAATTAACCGCAGATATGAATAATTAATAAATATGGTTAATTAACAACAACAACAAGAACCACATGCCAAAAAAAAAATTCTAAAGTCTAAACATGAGTAACACAGCAGAAAGATTTCAAAAAAATCCAGTAACGATAGAAAAAAAATATTTAAAAATGAAACGCTAAATCATGAAATGAACGAAATTTTTTAATTTAAATAGAAAACTTAGTTTGGCGGATAAAGAAACTTTCCGTTATTAAAAATAATCGAAAAAAATAAGGAATCAACAACATAAAATTAAAGATTTTCAAAAAAGAAAAAAGTTATAACGGAAGTTCTCAAATTCGGGATTAGAAAAAAGAGAGGTGGGATATTAAAAACAAATAAATAATACAAATATTTAAAATCGAACCTAAATACAAAACTAAAAGAAAAATGTAAAAACTAAGAATTATTGCTTCAATTAAAAGAGCAACATTAATAAAAAAAAAAGTTTAAACATTGGCCTAAGAAAAAAAAACGGAGAAACGATTAAATATTTAAATATATTCAAAAATTTTATGTAAACAACAACAACAAAAATATATAAAAAAGAATTTGTAGAACTCAAATAAAAACAATCTGTAACTAATTAAGTCGTTTAAGAGGAACCACGAAGAACCAACAAGTTACTTTTATTGAAAAAAACGTTTGACAAAGGGAAAAAAAAATCCCAATGATATAAAAAAATACTTATTAAATTTTTGAAAAAAGAAAAATACCCTGTGATATAAAATATTTGCACTAAGAACACCTTTTTTTCAACTATCTCTAAAACTCAGCAATAATACTACTCTTAATAATCTCAACAAAAAAAAAAACTAAAATTTTCTCTCTCAATTTCTCTCGCTCGCGCTCTTACAAAGAAAATAAAAATCCATAACGCTTTAAAAAAGTTAAATATAAATAATAAATAAATTTAAAATTAATATTAAATATTTAATAAATTTTATTAGTAATAAAATAAAATAAAATCAACTCCTCCTCAATATGGCTGATGAAATAGACGAACGTACTCTGCGTGAGAAATTACTCTTTTATACAACTGCCTTCTTCATACTGCTTGGGACATTTAGTCTATTTGCTTTCTTGTTTTTGGTACCATTCGTAATAGAGCCCGCTTTTACCACGATATTTATGGAATTCGAAGAAGTACCCGCTCTGTGTGAAACATTTTCAACAGTACGTCGCTTCGGAGCCCGCAACTGCAGTTGGGCGTCGTGTCGCGAGGGCTGCACCAAGGAAGTTTATGATTGTACTCAGATCTTGGTAAACTACAAATTAAATCTGTACAACTATACGGATGAATTTAATTTTACCGAGTATCATATTAATTTAAAAGAGGCCGAAAAATTTGTGCCACCCGTTAAACGTACCGATCGCTATGAGCGAGCTATTAGAGATGATTATGAATATGATTTGGGTGGTAGTGATCCGATGTTGAATTCTTTGGAAGGCGGCGGTGGCATGGTTATGGAACGTCTCAATTTTGGCGATGAAGATGGCTCCAATGGTTATCTTATAGAGGATTCGGCCATAGAACCGGAACAAACATTCATAAATCCCGATGGGAATGATGTTTTTGAGGAAATCTCGGAATTAAATAGAGGCCTTTTAAATAATAGCGGTTTATATTTCTTTGTTGGCGCCCATCTCTATCCCAATGTTAAAGGTTGTGGTTATCCGCCCATGTTAAACTGTACAATCTGGCTGAAACGCTACACGAAAATTGGTGTTAAATTTCCCTGTTTCTATTCAAAGGTGGATCCTAGTGTTGTCATTTCTCAGTTGGATTATTGGCAGAACACTCTGAATCTGGTGTACTCGATGGCCATACCCATACCATCGTTCATCATATCTGTGATCTATTTGACTTATGCCTATTTTAAAATCTACAACGAAGATGAGGAGACCGTTCCGCTGGATAAAAATGCCGAAGATATGGATATCGATGATGAGGGCGTGGACGATAGTGATGGTGCTGCTTTGGCCGAAAATGCGGCCGGTAGTCAAATCATCAATATGCATGACTCTACCACGGGCGAAAGTTGTATAGTTGATGGTGTTTTACCCAATGGTGGTCCTGGCATGGCCAACTCCATATCACAGCATGGTTCTGTTACAACACCCGGCCAGTATCGTATTCAAACACCCAATTCCCAGTTGACTCCCAATTCGGAGATTAATTCCTTCGGTCATCAGTTAAAAGTTCAAATGGCCGATGAACTCTCAAGGGATTCCTTGGATAATGGTGTTATATCAACTTCCAATTCTGTTCAAGGGTAAGTAACATCCCCACCTATAAATCCACTTACAAATAATTACTTAAATTTCTAATTCCATTGATGTGATTGGTGTTCTTTTTCATAAGCTTTTGCCGCTAGGCTAATTTGTTTAGAGCATGTTGCATTTTACTTATTTTAATTATTATTTGCCCCAGAGTGTTTTTAGTTGATATCTTTAGTTCTAAAATAAATAGCAAATGTCTAATGAGTATTTAGATAATGTAATTGTTCCATTAACTTTTGTAGGTTTTCTCTTAGGCAGGTTGCTACTTAGGAGGACATACAACATTAAACGGCCACATCCCTCAAACCAAAAAATTATCGTATTTATTTGCTGGGTTCTCCTTAAAATAAACTTTAGTTAATTTAGCAATGCTTCTCAAAATATTTCAGCTATAGAAAGCAAGGTTCAGAAAATACACACATGAAACACAAATGTTCTGTTCAAAAGCAGCCAACACATATCTTTATTTTCATATCAATTATGTTTGTTTTTAAATATTCTTCGGTGCCCAACACAACCATGACTGTGTTCGTTTTAATATTTCGTTATTTACACGAACATTTTTGTATCGCGTACTTTTTGTTTCAATCACACATAAAGCACACATTTTTGAGTGTTGCTTTATTTGAAGTTCATGTTCTGGTACGTGTACTGAAAAAAAAACAGAAAATGTACAATAAACAGGTTCGAGTTCAGTTATATTTTAAGTCGTGTTGTGGCTCGTGTAGTAAGAAAAAACAGAACATGTACAATAAACAGGTTCGAGTTCAGTTATATTTTAAACACGACTTAAAATATAAATTAAACACGACTTAAAATATAACTAAACTCGAACCTGTTTATTGTACATGTTCTGTTTTTTTTTTCAGTACACGTACCAGAACATGAACTTCAAATAAAGCAACACTCAAAAATGTGTGCTTTATGTGTGATTGAAACAAAAAGTACGCGATACAAAAATGTTCGTGTAAATAACGAAATATTAAAACGAACACAGTCATGGTTGTGTTGCTCACCGAAGAAAATTTGAAAACAAACATAATTGATATGAAAATAAAAATATGTGTGTGTTGGTCTAAGTTATGTTGGTTTACATATATGTACGAGTTTTTTATTCAGTGTGTGTTTTTTTCTGAACTCTGATAGAAACAGACGTTTATAAAAATTCTCTCCATAAGACAGAAACAACAATTCTGAATTTATATAACGAAATGACAATAAAATATGGAAACTTATAAAGTGCTACAAAAAACATTGCTAATTACATATTTGACAACTCGGTGATTTTTTGAACGTATCTCGTAGTTAATTAAACAACAGTGCTTCTAACAACTACCGTCTAGTTTCTTATTATCTACCAACACTCAAGAGATGCCCCCTGCAAATGGTGTGCATTGTGTTGATCTCAGGAAAATAGTTTGAGGGAAGGAGGAAAGACGGAGTAGTGTTTGTGGATATTTGGCTTTAATTTTATTATATTGTATCAGTCAGGAAAATCTTATGTAGGGAGTTTATTCCACATACGGCTAGTTCACCTGATAAAGAATTTTCTCTGTAATTCGTTCCGCGGTTAACTGGACAATAGAACACAAATACACGGGATCTAATAGAGAATTGGGTAGTAGAAACTGAAACTCGGACACATCTCCCATGGTAATATCGATAGAACAGAACTACACAACCCACATTCGTACGATGTTCTAACGAGTCAGTCTATATATTAATACGTAAGGGAAAACTTTTTCATCCCTTTTTAAACATAACGCGGGCACGGAAGAGTGTAAACATTAGCATAGTTCATATGGAGGAAAAGTGAAAAATTTTAAAATTTATGTATACTATGTGTTAAAAATATATTAAATTAAATAAATAAAATATTAATAATAAATAATTTTATAAGAGCCTAAAGGTATGCTAATCAATTTTAGCCAATTCACAAATCATCGAACTTCATTATTATTGTATATCACACGCACCGTATTGAATTGTGAATTGCGTAAAATTGATCATCATACCTTTATGCTCTTATAAAATTATTCGTTATCATAAATTTTATATATATATATATATATATTAAAAAACATTTGAAGAAAAAAATTTAAAGAAAAAATTAAATTTCCCTGAACTTGCACTCGAATTTCGAGTGCTGGGTTATGCTAGTAGAGTTAAATACCCTACTGTCATTATTGAGCATTAACGCCCTCCTTTGTACACGGTACAGTAGCTCCAAAATAGTCTTTGAAGCTTCTGCCCATATACGAGTTATATTCCATTTTTGGTCGGATGAAGGTCGGGTCAATTTTAAGGAGATGGAAAGGATTGAAATGTTTTTTATTATCGTTTTAGAAAACCAGGATGATTGAATGCTTCTTTCAATACTTGAAAAATATGTTCGTTCCATCTGTTAATAGACTACTGTAAAATTTTTAGCAGGTTGCGCTATTTATTTTATTTTTGACAGCCATTGAAAGCAGATAACCTCAAGAGTTTTTAGAAAAATAAAAAAACTGAATTTCGGGTGCTTATAAAAAATAAAGAAACAAAAACAAAAGGCTTGATAAATACTATGGGGACTCTGGACAATCAATGGTTAAGAAGTGGTTAAGAAGTGGTTTCCAGTACAACTGACGCCGATCGGTAAGGTCGTCGATAAAATCCATGGAATTATATTGGAAGATCGGTGAATGAAAGTACTCACTCAGATGGGACTATAGGCATCTCTTAGATTCTGAAAATATTTCTATAGAAAAGCTGTCTCAGATTCTGAGAATTTTTCTATACAAAAACTGTCTCAGACACTGTCTGAGTGTCTGATTATTTTTTAATATAAATATTGTCTAATATTCCGAAAAGTTGGCTAAAGAAAAACTATCTCAAGTTCTGAGAATTGTTGTATAGAAGCTTCATATTCTGGGAATATTTCTATGCAAATACATTCTTAGAGCAGATCAAAGATTCGAAAATATTTTCTGAAAAACCAAGAAATGATAAAATTAAAATTCATTCAATACGATTATAAATTAGAATGTGGAAAATTTTCGCGTTCTTTGTCTAGGAGGTGAGAAATTCCAGGGTGAAAGTACTAGGACAGTATAGTAAAGCATGCAAAGCGTTTGGCGTTCTCAGCTCTTCTATATTGTCTTCTTAGTACACCCTCCACACCTCAGTGGCAGAGGGTATATACAGGTTTGTCATTCCGTTTGTAATGCATCTAAAAACTAATTTCCGACTCCATAATGTATATATATTCCTGATCTTTGTAGCTCAAGTCGATATAGCTATGTCCGTCTGTCTTTTGAAATCACGCTCATACACGAAATAAATCATTTACCTGGGTAACGTTAAGATAATATTATTTGCCATTATTCCTACCAGGTTGGTGTTTAATATGGGGTAATTCGGGCATCATTGTGCTTCGATACGAGCAAAAATATGTACACACCTCTAAAACAAACAACCCAGTGCGTTTGTTGTAATATTTTAGTGGTTGAACTTAATATTTGTACAACAACATTGACAGTTCAAAAAAACCACAAAAAATTATGCAATCATACCAACAAACACAACTTCCATTAGCTCTGTTAGTAGTATTGCCACATATTTTTTACCGTTATCAGGATATAATAAAAACAAGTAAGAAAATTATAGTCGGTCCAGACCGACTATACGATACCCTATACCATGGTTTAGAGACCCAATCTCTTCGGTCCAACTAATTGGATATAGAAAATAAGCATAAACCAAATTTGAATGGCATTGTTATTAATTTTTTTGGCTGCAGATATGAAAAAGTTCATATCGAGTGCTATATTTATATGTGGACTAGGTCGAAAAATGGACGTATCCTGACGATATTTGGTAAAGTCACTTTTATTTTGAAAAAATGTACACAAACCAAATTTGAGAAAAATCTGTGCAATAGTTTTGTTTTTTTGATAGATTTAAGTGAAGATCGGGAGGCAGCTCTATATAGGGCCTATGACTAAGAATTGACCTGTAGGGATTATTTTTGGGCTACTGATTAATGGATATAATAAACAGATATAAATTATAAGGTTTACATGGACACACAGACGGACAGACGGACGGACATCGCCAAATCGACTCAGAAAGTGATTCTGAGTCGATCGGTAGTTACAAACAGCAGCACAAAGTCGTTATACACAAACCAAATAGTGGTATAGAGTATAAAAATCACCATTATAAAGGAAAGCAAGTAAGAAAATTATAGCCGGTCGAGACCGACTATATGATACCCTATACCATGCGTTTAGAGACCCTATCTCATAGGCCCAACTAACTGAAAATAGAAAATAAGCATAAACCAAATTTGAGTGCGATTTTTATTAATTTTTTTAGCTGCAGATATGAAAAAGTTCATATCGGATGCTATATCTATATGGGGACTAAGCCCAAAATGGAACGATCCTGACTATGTTTGGTAAAGTCTCTTGTATTTTGCAAAAATTTATACAAACAAAATTTGAGAAGAATCAGTGCAATATTTTTGTTTTTTGATAGATTTAAGTGAAGATCGAGAAGCAGCTCTATATGGGGCCTATAACTAAGAGTTGTCCCAGGTATCATTTTTAGACTACTCATTAATGGATGTAATAAACGCATACAAACCCAATTTGAGTAAGATCTATATGACAATTTGGATCTTATGGCAATTTATGTCGATTTCATAGGGGTCATTTGTATGGGGGCTAGGTCTGAACATGGACCGATTTTCGCGAATTTGAATAGCGTTCATCCTATGGCCGATAAAAGCCTATATACCAAATTTTATCAAAATATATTCATATTTGTGACCTATAGTTTGATTACAAGGTTTACATGGACACATAGACGAACGGACATCGCTAAATCGACTCAGAAAGTGATTCTGAATCCACATAGTGGTATAGGATATAAAATTATAATCCATAATGAAAAACGAAAAATGAGAAATGAAAAATGGAAAATGAAAATTGAAAAATGAAAAATGAAAAACGAAAAATGGGAAATTAAAAACAAGTAAGAAAATTATAGTCGGTCTAGACCGACTATACGATACCCTATACCATGCGTTTAGAAACCCTAACTCTTAGGCCCAACTAACTGGACATAGAAAATAAGCAACAACCAAATTTGAAAAAATTTTGAAAAAGTTCATATCGGATGCTATATCTATATGGGGACTAGATCCAAAAATGGATCGATCCTGACCATGGTTGGTAACGTCTCTTGTATTTTGCAAAAACATATACAAACAAAATTTGAGAAGAATCAGTGCAATATTTTTGTTTTTTAATAGATTTAAGTGAATATCGGGAAGCAGCTCTATATGGGGCCAAAGGGAGCATTTTTGGACTACTCATTAGTGGATGTAATGAACGCATACAAACCCAATTTGAGTAAGATCTATATGACAATTTGGATCCTATGGCAATTTATGTCGATTTCATAAGGGTAATTTGTATGGGGGCTAGGTCTGAACATGGACCTATTCTCACCAATTTCAATAGCGTTCATCCCATGGCCGACAAAAGCTCATATACCAAATTTCATCGAAATATATTCATATTTGCGACCTGCAGTTTGATTACAAAGTTTACATGGACACACAGACGGACGGACGGACGGACGGACATTGTTAAATCAACTCAAAAAGTGATTCTGATTCGATCGGTATAATTAAAGATGGGTCTGGGTCAAATATTTTTGGTTGTTACAAACAGCAGCACAGAGTCATTATACCCAAACCACATAGTGGTATAGGGTATAATGAAATTGAAAAATGAAAATGAAAAACGAAAAATGAAAACTGAAAATTGAGAAATGAAAAATGGAAAATGAAAAATGAGAAATTTAAAATGAGAAATGAGAATTGGAAAATGAAAAATGAATAATGAAAAATGAAATTGAAAAATTAAAAATGAAAAATTAAAAACGAAAAATGCAAATTGAGATATTAAAACTGAAAAATGAAAAATGAAAAATTAATAATGAAAATTTTAAAATTAAATATTACTAGCTATTTCATGTAAACATATTTTAAAATTTGATTTTTTTAATATCAATAACTGTAAATTATATTAATTATCGTATGACTTCTAAGGTCACAAAACATTCTTATAGGGATAAAAGTTGGGGTGTTATAATGAATTTCGTTAGTGTTCTATGAAGTACTTAGGGGTTTTCTACTCTAGTAAAAGAAAAATAATGGCATTTTTCAAATAGTAACTAATTCTTTCTATAGAAGATAACAAGAAAAGCAATTAACTTTAAATTTAATTGGTATTCGAAATTAAAATTGCGGTACCGATAACAGTTTTAAAGTGGTAGCCGTGCCCAATATTGGTTGTAATATTGAGTTTAAGATGCAGATGGAGGGTATCAAAGATTCGGCACAGCTGAATTTAACACTCTTACTTGGTTTCATATCTGTTTGCTTAGTTTTTATAGTAAAAAAGTTCATTTTTGAGCGAAAATGGAAGTATGCAGCTTGAAAGCGTAGAATTAGAATAAAGACGACATTTTCAATGAAAAATTGTTTTTTTTTTTTTTCAAATAAAAATTACGTGCTCAATAATATTTTGAATTGTCTTTGGCATTATTTTTTCAGACATTTATGAACAGGTATTATTGACGAGTTATTGATAAAAATGGTATATATAGTATTAATAGGTAACGCGATTTGTAGTGACCGATGATTTGTTCAACAGTTTTCTCACGATTTTGACCAGACATATCTTATTTGAAAAGTATTTCTTTTTAACTGTCCACGACATTTACAGATTTTTAATTTTTTTTTTTTTTTTTTTTTTTTGAGTAAAATGCATTTAAAGTTGCTACTAACACACTTATAAAATTATACAATGCTATGAGTGTGTTTATTAAATTTGTGAATTTGTATTCTTCATTCACAATAATAATTGTGTTGAATTGAAAAATAATTTTGGACATAAACCAATAATTGGACATAAACCAATAATCGATATTTAAAAAGTATTGAATTGTGAATTGGCTAAAATTGATTAGCATATCTTTAGGATATTTATTAAATGAAAAAATAAAATTTCCCAGAATTTGCACTCGAGTTTCGATGCCTGGGAGCTGTTAGTTATTATTATTCTTTTGCCTGTAGATATGAAAAAGTTAATATCGGATACTATATTTGTATGGGGACTATGTCCAAAAAATGGACAGATCTTGACCATAAAGACATTTATTTTAACCAAAATCAGAAACTGATTCTGAGTCGATCGGATTAATAAAAAGTCGGTCTAGGTCAAATATTTTTGATAGTTACAAACATCAGGACAAATTCATTATACTCTTACCACATAGTGGTACAGGGTATAATAATCGGAGCAGAAAACTTTTTCCTTACTGAACTACCAGCGTTTTTTCAACAGTCCTAATGTTGTTTCTAAATTCTTTCCGGTTTTATTGTTTGAGGAGGTATTTTCATTCACTTCTTAATTTAGTTAACCCAATAATTCATAACGGTTGTGTGAAATTGCAGCGTAGCCAAAGCTGAAAACGTCCACATTTGTTTTTGTTGAGTTCTTTGTTCGGCTGAAAGATATTTTCAAACCATTTATGTTTCTTTTAAGTCTCTTTGCCGTGACCTCACGGAATTCGTCATCATTGTTGTAATCATTGGAATAACATTCCATTCCATTCCATTCCATTCCATTCCATTTATTTTGTCTCCAATTATCCCGCCTTTATCCGGCGGCAGTTTTTTTGTGTTGAACGTTAAGTTAAACAAAACTGCCGAAACAGTACCCATAATGATCGTCAGTATTTTTCACTTTTAGCGCAAAAAAGTGATATATTTTCGAGCAAATATAATCTTAAATCAAAACCAGAACAAAAAATTAAATCTTTTTGATTTACATATATGTATATCTATAATATTAATAGGCTAGGCGATTTCTAGTGACCGATGTTTTGTTCTACCATTTCATCCCGGTTGTAATGTGTAATAAAAATGAGTTTGTTTTTTGTGTTGATTTGTGAATTGGCTATAATTGATTAGCATACCTTTAGGGTCTTTATTTAATGAAAAAATAAAATTTCCTAGAATTTGCACTCGAATTCCGAGGGCTGGAATCAGCTAGTATTTTTTATTGACCCAAAATACCTCTGATGTGTTTGAAAACAAAATCCAAAATCCCTCTGGGTAATTTGATTTTTTCTCAATGTTAATTTCGATTCCCAATTTCAGTTAAAATTTTTATACCCTCTGCCACTATGTGGTCAAGATATAATAAATTTGTGCTGATGTTTGTAATTATGAAAAATATTTGACCTAGAGACCCATCTTTTATTATACCGATCGACTCATAACCACTTTTTGAGTCGATTTAGCGATGTCCGTCCGTCCGTCTGTCCGTCTGTGTGTCCATGTAAACCTTGTAATCAAACTACAGTTCGCAAATGTGAACATATTGTGATGAAATTTGGTATGTAAGCTTCTATCAGATATAGCATGAATGCTATTGAAATTGGTGCATGTTCAGACATAGTCCCCATACAAATGACACCTATGAAATCGACTTAAATTGCCATATGATCCAAATTATCATATAGATCTCGGTTAAATTGGGTTTAAGTGTGTTTATTACACCCATTTATCAGTAGTCTAAAAATAAACCCCTTAGGACAATTCTTAGCAATAGCCCCCATATAAAGCTGCTTTCCGATCTTCACTTAAATCTATCGAAAAACAAAAATATTGTACAGATTTTTCTCAAATTTGGTTTGTATATGTTTTTGCAAAAAATAAGTGACCTTACCAAATATGGTCAGGATCGGTACATTTTTCGACCTAGTTCCCATATAAATATAGCATCCGATATGAACTTTTTATATTCAAAGGAAAACAAATTAATAACAATGCCACTCAAATTTGGCATATGCTTATTTTCTATATCCAATTAGTTGGGCCTAAGAGATACAGTCTCTAAACGCATGGTATAGGGTATCGTATTGTCGGTCTAGACCGACTATAATTTTCTTACTTGTTTCAATATGAATTTTTCAATTACAATTAGAAAAGGTGTATTACAACCGGTGGTATGAATTGGCCATAATATTTTATTTAATCTGGTAAAAGACATTCGGAGGAGTATAAAGTCATTTCAATTTCTAACTATTTATCTTTAAAGTTTTATTCACATTTTAAATAAATAACTTTTCTTCTTTTTAAAGCTAAGTAGTATTGCAAACAAAAAAAAAAAAAACAATAACTTTTAATAACGTCTTGGCATTTTTCATAACAAAATTGAATCTTTGCATGACCTAAACTTTCCAAGCTTGATTTAATAACTCTGTTGATTTCCATATAGCATTTGCTGACATGTCTACGAACTTTGCTGCACCATATACGCTGATCTACTGCCTTTTCAACGTTTAAATAAGGACTATTCGAAGTAGCTTTTATCGGACCAAAATACAGCTTGTTAAGCTTCGGAGTCTTCCATACTAAATAAATGGCAATTAAAGGTTACAAACACCAAATTATATAAATGTGAATTGAACTATCAGAATATTGAAAAATACATTCGAATTCCCAAATCCAAAGATACCAAGTCTATTACGTCAGCTTTTCCAAGTTCAATTCCCAATTGTTGATTGGTGTCAGTTTTATGTTTATAAGATCAGAGCAACCTTTAGCATTTCTTTGAGATTAATATGTCTCAATTGGAAATGTTTTCCCTAATCCATTATTTATAGCTTTATATATATATACGCTTGATCTGCTTGATATATTGTTAGTATTCTGAGTTTGATTAATACCACAACCAGAATAGTTTGAAAATAATTTGGGTTCTTCTAACCCAATACATTTGGAGCTGATCTCAAATAAAAAAGAGAAAGGGTGAGTATTTGTTTATTCTCGATTGGTTTATAGACAGTTTCAATTCGATTAGTTAAAATTCTCTTATAAGTTTGTCATGTCATTCTTTCATAAATTATGCTTCAAAAAAGTATAATCAGGAAATATTGTCTTTTTTTGGTAATATGAGGATATGCTTCTTATATTATCGGTCCTACCTTTGATTCGTAGCGTATTACTAATTTTATTATTCCACTCAGCTAAGACTAAAAGCTTTATTTTCATTAACTAAATTTAAAAATTTATATTAATTTATGTTTCATTTTTGTTTCAGGAATTTAAGTAAAACCATGACGACGAGTATTTCAACTCCACCTGGGCCGGTGGCGGCCGTATAAAATAAAATCCCTTTAAAGAACTGTCGCAATAGTGAAGTAGCAAATACAAGTTTTTGGAACAAAATCCATAAATGGATTAAAAACATTAAAATAAAATTTTTATTTAAAAAAATAAAATACTCTTCTATAGAATAGTGCAATAAATGCAATAAATTTAATTTTTCAAAGAAATAAAAACCAAATGCAATGACTTAACACACAAAAAAAAACCGAAAATAATTTTTTTAAGAAATGCATTAAAAAAACAATCGTAAAAAACCGTTAAATTATTAATGGTGTAACCTAAATACCTTCAAATTAAACCAAAAAAAAAATTTATAATAATATTCCTAATTAGACTAACTTAACAGGCATATTGAATTATAACAGAGGTATTTTTGGTTTCCAAAAAAAGAATAATGCAATGGTATTTTTTTTTTCTGTAAATTATTTTTTTTTTTCAAAAACTATAGATTTAAAAAGATATATGTATATATATATTTGTTTCTATTTACCAATTAATATCTGAAGATTTTAAATTTGTTATTGCTTTTATGTTACAAAAAAATGGCCAATCGTTGTTATGAAGATAATAAAGAGGCGGAGCCAGTTGATGTCACTAAGAGTCTAGCAAACTTAAAATCGGTTACCCAATATTATATATTCAATATCGATAGGGGATATTTTAAAAAATTTGCCTCAAACAATGCGTTTAAAGTAGTCCACCTGGGTTCTTTTATGAGAAAAGTTTCTTTTTTGAGAAAATGTATTTAAAAAATACTTTTTAAGAAAAGGCACTTTTTTTTTAATTGCTTTTTAAAGAAAATTTATTTTTTTGAGAAAATGCGCTTTTTTGAGAAAAGGTACTTTATTATGAATATGAACTTTTTTACGAAAGGGTACTTTTTTAAAAAAAGGTATTTTTTTATAAAAAAGATGCTTTTTTATAAAAAAGATGCTTTTTTAAGAAAAGAACTTTTAAAAAAAATGAATTTTTTAAGAAAATATACTTTCTAAGAAAAGTATAAAGAAAAGTAAAGTATCTTTAAAAAAGTTACTTTTTTAAGGGAATATTTAAAAAAAGTACTTTTTTAGAAAAAAGTAATTTTTGAAGATAATTTTCTTTTTTAAGAATATGCACTTTTTTGGGAAAAGGTACTTTTTTAAGAAAAGGTACTTTTTAACAAAAGGTACTTTTTAAGAAAAGGTACTTTTTAAGAAAAGGTACTTTTTAAGAAAAGGTACTTTTTAAGAGAAGGTAGTTTTTAAGAAAAAATACTTTTTTACGAAAAATAAATTTTATAAGAAGATATTTTTATAAGAAAATGTTCTTTTTTAAAGAAATTTTACATTTTTAAGTACAGGTACTGTTTTAAAGAAAGACACTTTTTACGAAAGGTACTTTTTTAAGAAAAAATACTTTTCTAAGAACATTTACTTTTTAAGAAAAAGGTACTTTTTAAGAAAATAATTTTTTTAAGAAAATCTACTTTTTAAGAAAAGGTACTTTTTAAGAGAAGGTACTTTTTAAGAAAACATAATTTTTTACGAAAAATTAATTTTATAAGAAAAGATACTTTTATAAGAAAGAGTACTTTTGTAAAGTAATTGGACATTTTGAAGTTGGTGCTTTAAAAAAAAAGGTATTTTCTACAAAAAGGTACTTTTTTAAGAAAAGGTACTGTTTTAGGAAAGTTTTTTTTTTTTAAAATGTACTTTTTAAGAAAATTTACTTATTTAAGAAATTTATTTCTTTTTTTTTTTGTAACAAGACACTTTTAAGAAAAATATAGTTCTTAAAGAAAATTTACTTTTTTAAGAAAATGTATATTTTTTTAAGAAAAGATACTTTTTGAAAAAATTTCTTTTTCTAAAGTTTTTTTTAGAAAAGCTACTTGTTAAGAAAACGTAACTTTTAAAGAAAATTTATTTTTTTAAGAAAAGGTAATTTCTTAAAAAATTTACTCTTTGAAGAAAATGTACTATTTAAGAACAAGCTCCTTTTTTAAGAAAGGTACTTTTTTAAGAAAAGATAGTTTTTTAAGAAGAAGTATTTTATTTAAAAAAAAATGTAAATAAAAGGTACTTTTTTAAGAGAATGTGCTTTTTTAAGATTAGGTATTTATTTTAGAAAATTTGCTCTTCTAAGAAAATGTACTTTTTTAATAAAATATATATTATTAAGAAAAGGTACTTTTGGGAAGGTTTTTTTTTTAAGAAAACATACTTTTTTAAGAAAATGTATTTTTTAAGAAAATATATTTTTTAAGAAAAGCTGCTTTTTTAAGAAAAGATACTTTTTACGAAAAACAACTTTTTTAAAAAGAAATACTTTTTTAAGAAAATTAACTTTTTTAAGAAAAGGTACTTTTTAAGAAAATGTACTTTTTTAGGAAACTATAACTTTTTAAGAAAAAGTATTGTTTTAAGAAAAGATATTTTTTTAATAAAATTTAGTTTTTAAGAAGAGAAATGTGCTTTTAAGAAAATTTCTTATATAAGAAAATTTAAAATTAATTTTTTTTTAAATGTTCTATTAAATTAAGAAAGGGTATTTTGTAATGATACTTTTTGAAAGGTACTTTTAAGAAAAGGTACATTTAAGAAAAGGTACTTTTTTAAAAAAATTTTTTTTAAGAAATGGTACATTATTAACTCTCCGTCTAGCAACACTTCTGGTACCTTTAAACGCACGACAAGGTCCGTAGGGACTTATTTTTGTTGATATGACATTTTCTATGAAAAAGACATTTTAAAATTTTTATTTTGTTATTTTATTATTGTTTATTAATAAAATTGTTGATAAATAAATTAAAATATTTTTTTTTTCTTATTTTATACTAACATAATTTTTATGAATTTTATTATTAAAATTTTGTTTTACAATGAATAAAACTTAAAAAAAACTATTGTTGCGATGGTTGTTCCTCATTTTGAGTGCAGGTTAAGCACCGATGCATTAATCTTGAATGCTCTGCACCAACTGCATTGTTGCAGGAACAGCAATAGCAATTTAAGAAAAAGTACTTTTTTAAGAAGTAGTTTTTAAGACAAGGTACTTTTTTAAGAAAAGGTATTTATATTAATAAAACGTACATTTTACAAAAAAAAAGTTCTTTTAAGTAAAGGGTTACTTTTTTGAAAAAAAAAATATTTTTTAAGAAAAGGTATTTTTGAAGAAAATTTACTTTTTGATGATAAGGTACTTATTCAGAAAATATACGGTTAGAGGAAAATTCACTTTTTTAAATTAAAGATGCTTTTTATAAAAACGTTCTTCTTTAAGAAAAGGTACTTTTTTAAGAAAACATATTTTTTACGAAAAGGTACTTTTTTAAGAGAATGTGTTTTAAAGAAAATTTAATTTTTGAAGGAAAGGCACTTGTTAAGAATAGGTAATTTATAAGAAAATGGAAAGAAAAGGCATTTTTAAAGGTTCTTTTTGAAAGGTACTTTTTAAGAAGAGGTGCTTTTTTAAGAAAAGGTAATTTTTTATGAAAAATAACTTTTTTAAGAAGAGGTACTTTTTTAAGAAAATTTGCTCTTTTAAGAAAATGTAATTTTTAATAAAACTAATTTTTAAGAAAATATAGTTTTAACGAAAAAGTATTTTTTTAAGAAAAATTTATTTATTTTTTTTTTTTAATTTAATTTTTAAGATCCTTTTTTTAATTTATTTGTTTAGGAAAATGTATTTTTTTTTAGAAAATGTACTTTTTGAAGAAAAGGTACAGTTAGAGAAAAATGCGTTTTTTTTAATTAAAGGTGCTTTTTAAAATAATTTACTTTTTATAAGAATATACTTCTTTAAGAAAATGTACTTTTTTTTTAAAAAAATGGTACTGTTTAAAAGGTGCTTTTAAAAAAAAGGTACTATTTTAAGAAAGGTTCCTTTTCAATAAAATATACTTTTTAACCTCCTTTTTTGTCCCACAAAATACAATTTTTTCATTTTATCCTTATAACGTATCCAGCCAGGATACTATTCTTGTTAGTTTATCAGATCCAAAAGTAATATAATTTCAGTTTCAATACCATTTAAAAATAAGTTTAAATAAATTAATAAGCTGGACCTAGAAGTTGACATGATTTCTATCTCAGATCTATAACATACACAGATATATTGGGGTGTACTTTTCTCTATCGTATATATTTAGAACTTTTGATTTCACTCTCACTTTAATGATTTGCGTAATGGAAATACTTGACTTCAAATTAAATTAAAATCATTTATTAAATAATTGTTAATTATTTGACATTTTAGTTATATTTGTTTTGCATTCTAAAGAGAAACTAACAATCTTAGCTAGCATATGTATAAAAAAAAAACACTTTAAATTTAATCAAATACTGGTAAATATAGTACTGTTCTGAAAATCACCTTTTAAAGGGAATATTTTTTTTTTCATAATTTTTTGCCAAATAAAGATATGGATTTCTAAAATGCCTGTATCCCAATAAAATATAATTCTCTAATATTTTTTTTTTTTTATTATTTTTGAATAATTTTCATTTTATGAACTATGATAGTTCACTTATAAAAAAGTTTGCAATAAAAAAAAAATAAAAACAAAATAGCTATTACAAAAAACATTAACGCATTCTAAAAATTAAAAAAAGCGTATATATATTTACTTCAATTGGTACAAATTATAAAAAAAAAAACTTAAAAAAATCTAAAAAAAATAATATTTATACATACACTTACCTAATATAAATATTTTTTTATTCATTGTCAAGCTCTTTCTGATAATAAATAGCATTACAATTATTAATTAAAACGGACATTATTTATATTAAAATTGAAAAATTAACTTTAGCATTATTATTAAATAAGATTTAAGCTACAAGATAAAAAAAATTATATTTACTATTAATTAATTTATAAAAATAAGACCTAAGAATAATATTAAAAACAAAATGAAGAATTAAATGCGTATTGCAAAAACTCACAGCTTTAAATAATTGTAATTTAAACAATATAAATTTTAATAATTTAACTAATAAAAACCGATCCCTAATTCATCAACATCTAGTTTTTAACTATATAATTAAATAATATTAATCATGTTCATACATACATTTTGAAGAAAAAAATATACGGGAAAAACTAAAGTCGTTAGATATTGAATAGATTAATACTCTGCATTAGTATTTTAGGGGATTTTCTTTAAAAAAAATCGAATATTTATGTAGTATGTGTCCTAAAAAGACTCCAATCTATGAATAGTTTTACAGCGTTCATAAATTGTAGTGTAAATTGTACTTATTTAATGAAAATTGTTAGCTTTCAAAACTCTTGTCTAATGGGCTAATTTTAATAACGACGGGTTTAAAAAAATAATATGTCTGAAATTCAACGTAAATTTTTTCAGACAAAAGTCTGATTGTAATTAGAGTATAAGCACAATCCGACGTTTTTTCGTTGTTGAAAGTTAAAATCAATAACATTTAACATTTAAATTTACTTTTGACTTTCAAAATAATTTACTTTACCAATAATATTCATAAACAAAAAAAACATATGTTTTCCATTTACGAATTTGGTCTTCACCACAACAGTTTTGTAGAAATATGGCAATATTATAAAGATAACAAGTGTTGAAAAATGATAATGTAAGAAACTGTTTCCGAGCTAATCTGTGAAACGCGGTTTTTTTTTCGAGCGTTGAGATAAGAAATTTGTAGAAATATATAAAATTGCGCCGATTTTACTACATATTTTGATAAATATGTAGTAGTATTAGTGTTATAGTAATACATATTAATCATCATTCTGGATACATATTTTATTATTTAAATTTGATCTTCTGAACAAGTCAGACTAAAGTAAAGAAACTTTATTTCTTGGATCTTTGCAGACACGGGTTTGTTAGCATCGTATGTGTAACATCATCATATCACACATACAAACAAATTTGTCTACCTCGTTGAACACGTAACTTTTTTATTTATTCTATGAATATTTTATAATAAAGTGTAGAAATTGTGTCATTTATTTAATATTTCATTGAATTTTTCTATTAATACAACTTATGCGTGGTATATGTGTACGAACTACACATATACTTACCTCAGGTATATAAAAATTTGTATATATATGTATACGTGTATATATATATATATGAATATCCATGTGTGAATTTGTGTTTACATAAATTACACAGGTCGACAAAATATAATAAAGCTGCAAACTCTGCAACCACAGTATTATTTTAAGGTCTTTAGCGCGGAGAATTCAAATCAAAACTTGGAATATCTTCATAACATCAGATTTTCACGAAATCATAGTCTATATATACAAATATATTTGGGTCTTTGTTCCAAGCGCAAAGTTCTGCTCTTCAATACGCTTTTTTAATTTATTCAGTTATCTTATTTGTTCTTTGAATCTGCTCCATTACATCTGTTATCTGTAACAAATTAAAATAAGTTATATTCATCATTAGCCGCAATGTACAATAAAAAATTAACCATTTTTTATTTTTCCTTAAAATATGCTTAACACTTTTTACTTAAAAAAACAAATTTTTACTAGAAATGTCACGAATATTCGGTCATTTTTATTATTCGGCCGAATATTACACAAAATTTTATTCTGCTATAGATTATTCTTTTTTTAAATCCACTACTACTTTTTCATAAACTTCAGGTAAATCATTTTCAGCGGAAAGTTTTTTGGCTGGATTATTATGTTAGATTTGCTTTGTAAAACCTGAGCTTAATTACCGCAGTCGTGATCGAAGTAATTTCTTATCGAGTTTAATTATTATAATTCGAAATTTTTCCTACAATGTGACTCGTTAGGTTTCAAAACATTTAGGAAATCATTATGCTTTTAGGGCCTTAAAATTTAAAAAAAAAAATTTTAAAGCCCTCATTCTTATATACTTTCGGGTAAAATTTCAAAGGATTTTGATGTCTGTCCTTTAACATAATAATGTAGAGTAAAAAAAGATAATAAAAATTTATTTAACTTTTCCATTACATCCCTTTTAATAATATATTGTTTAACATAAAAAATAAATATAAATAAAAAAACAAATTTATATATGTTGTAAAATCTTTTAATTGGTTCTAAGTTGTAATCAAAATTTTTACAAAATATTCTAAATAATTTTATAACAAACAATTTTTTACTATTCAATAGGTATTGTTAATTATTTGTTTAATTGTAAATACGCATTATTGGTTGTTGTTGTGATTTTTAAAACAGTATTTGAAAAGCTTGAAAATTGTTTTCATTCAATATGGATTTTGTTTTTTATATTCACATTACTTTTCATTTATTAACTCGATTAGTTCTTAATAATAAAACAAAAAAAAACTTAAAGTTGCACCATGGGAAAATTATAAATAAAATAATATAAATCTTAATATAAAAAAAAGTCAATAAATAAATACTGCTTCAAAGCAAAACATATTTTTTTTCAATACAAAACTACTATTAAAAATTATGTACTAAAAAAATAAAAAACCATGCTAATAGAATTGAAAAATAAATAAAATAAAAAAAACTATGCATTTGAAAGACTTTGGATTTTATTTCTAGTTCGTTTGAAGGGTGGTTCCTGTTAAGAAGAACATCAAAATCAATACAAAAATCTAAAAGCGACTGTGATTAGGATTCCAATAATGCCCAGTAGCATTATAATTATTTTATTACAGAAACTCTGCGTGTTCTACTAACATAAATAAATTGCATGATCTTTAATATCATAAACCAAGAAGTTAATAAATCAAAAGCTATGTAAGTCGTTCAAAGACTTGATAAACATGTAGATGTATGGAACACTGACATCCAGACGTTTAGGGTTTTATGCAAATTTAAAAAACATTTTAGACTCTGGACAATTAAAAGGAATGAATGTTTTTCAGAAAAATAAATGATTTCTCCAAAGAAATGGAATTAGTATCCGATTTTATAAAATCTATTCAGAAAATATATCGCCGAATTGTGTCCACTATTCTGTAAAAGATTTTTTAAAAAACAAAGTCCAAAAAATAAGAACCGATGTTCCTTAATGGAATATTGTAAAATTTTGTTCCTCTTCAATACATCGAATAAATGCAATAAACATGAATTAAAATTAATTTATATACAATGTTTAAAATCAATACAATATAATTTTTGCTACTTTGGGACCACATTTTGCCATGGCTCGATTTTTCATTTTGTTAAAATTTCAGCAAGTTCTACAAAAACTGAAAGTTTCTTAGGAAATCACTGGAACATTTTCAAGTAGTGACAGGAAATGTGTTAATTCAGAACTAACAATTTAACTATCAAATTAATTCCTTAGAAACTTTATTAAATACGGGTACAGTGGTCTCTAAAAAGATAGAAAGAAGCTTGATCGTGAATTTAATAATGCCAATAAGCAGCTAAGAATGCAACAATAAAAGGTTTGAGTATATGCGAAGCTCTTGGTGATGTAACATCAAGTAATATTGAAAATATTATTTTTGATCCAACGAAGTTGAAAATATTGTATTTTAAATAACACTGTAGAACAATCCGAAAACTGTTGTACAGTGTAATGCATTTTTCAGATAAAAACATCATTGTTTTTAAACTATTTCTTTTAACTCAATCTCTCCGTCTGTCGTGGGGCAACCCGATTCCCCCTTATCCAATTGATCTGAAACTTGGCCCATAGTCTTGCTGTGACTACAGATTAATTTTGGAGTAGTCAGCACACTCACGCGTGGTCACGTACAGTCACGGAGTGATCTAAATGCCATTTTCCCCCATCCGATAGATCTAAAAGTCGGTACATACACTTGCTGTGAAAAAAGATTAACTCTGGCTTAGTCACTCACAGTCACGCATGGTTACGCACACTCACGGAGTGATCTAAATGTCATTTCCCCTCATCTGATCAATCTGAAACTTGGTCCGTACACTTGCTGTGAAAAAAAAATGATAACTTTGACTTAGTCACGCACAGTTACGCACAGTCACGGAGTGATCTAAATGTCATTTACCCTCATCCGATCGATCTGAAACTTGGTGCATACACTTGCTGTGAAAAAATATTAATTTTAACTTAGTCACGCACAGTCACGCATGGTCACGCACAGTAACGGAGTGATCTAAATGTCATTTACCCTCATCTGATCGATTTGAAACTTGGTCCACACACTTGCTGTGATCGATTATCCGATCGATCTGAAACTTGTTCGATAGACTTGCTGTGGAAAAAGACTAACTTAATTAATTAAGTCACGCATAGTCACACACAGTCACGGAGATATTCAAAACTAATACGCATAAGAAAAGAAAGAGTTTTAATAAAAACTTTGTTTTTATGTGTTAGATTATTATATTAACACAGTAAATAAAAAATTATAGTAAATACTGATCAAAAAAGAAAAACAAATAACTTTAAATGTAAGTGGTAATATAATTTAACGGTTTATGGTCTTTTCTAGTTGGGGTTTTACAAAGAACTATTTTATTCATCAAAATTAAATCAAAACGATACATGTTCAATTCAGAGTTGTATCTACCTGTCAAATAAACTAAACGTTAAATTCGAAATTCAGAGTTGAATATAAAAGTATAATAATATCCATGGACAGTTGCCGCAAGTATGTGGGATGATGCCACATTACTCCCCTTCCCATGGCATACGGAAACGAACTCTTCTTCCAGAGGACGTGGTGTAGGGTGCTGGTTCTTCGCTGGATGTACTTGGCTGATCACTGGTTTTTATTGTTCTTGTGTATGCTTGCGATTGCTCTTCACATATGAATGCAGCCTTGAGTCGGTCGATGCTTATGTTAACGTGTTTGCCATTTATATTAATTTTATAAAACTTATCATAGCGTTTGATTACTGCAAATGGGCCTTCGTAAGTTGGCTGTAGAGGTCGGCGTACTGCATCTGTGCGTACGAAAACTGCAGGAGCTGTATTCAAATTGTTTTCTATGAAAGGTGTTCTTTTAGCATGGTTGGATGTTTGCTGTGGTTTAATGCTATGCATTTTTGATCGAAGATCATTTACGAAGTCACTACCGGAGATGTTTTTTCGAGGTTTAGACTCTTCGAGAAACTCACCAGGAACACGAAGTGAACATCCATAAACCAGTTCTGCAGGACATGCTCTAATATCCTCTTTAAAAGACACTCGCAAACCGAGTAATATAAGTGGCAATACTTCCACCCATTTTTCAGTTTGATAGCACTTAATTGCGGATTTTAAAACTCGATGACATCGTTCCACTAAGCCATTAGCGGCCGGATGGTAAGCAGTTGTCCTTAAATGTTTAATGCCCAAAAGGCAATTTAGATCGCGAAATAGATTTGACTCGAATTGCCGGCCTTGATCCGTTGTAATTCTCAAGGGGACACCAAATCTTGCTATCCACTGTTCGTAAAATGTAAATGCTATCGTTTCAGTGGTTATATCTTCCAAGGGATATGCTTCGATCCAGCGTGTGAAGCGGTCAACACATGTGAGGCAGTAACGGTAGCCCCTGGATGGCGGCAGTGGTCCAACGATATCAATGTTGATATGTTCAAATCTTGTTTGAGGAACAGTATAGCTGGATAGTGGTGTTTCATTGTGACGATGAATTTTACTACGTTGGCATGGAATACACTCTTTACACCAGCTTCTACAATCTTTTTTCATTTCTGGCCACACAAAACGTTCCGAAATTAATCTTGTTGTTTTGGCTACACCAGGGTGATTTATGTTGTGCATTGTATTGAATGCAATTTTTCGGAATGGTGGAGTCAAAAATGGTCGTGCTTTACCGCCGGACACGTCACAAAATATTTCCAATTGCGTACCGGGAATTTCTATTTTCTTAATTTCGAGGCCTGAGTCTTTTTCCAAAAAAAATATTACTTCTGTATCATCCACTTGACTTTCGGAGAGCTTAGAGTAATCAATGGTCGATGTTGTATGTAAGGCGTTGATACGTGATAGCGCGTCTGCTATAATATTTTCCTTGCCGGGTATATAACGAATGTCGGTTGTAAATTGACCCAAAAAATCAAGGTAACGTGCTTGGCGTGGTGTAGATTTTTCCGATTTCTGTTGAAAAGCGTATTGTAAGGGCTTATGGTCCGTATAAATACACACATCTCTGCCTTCGACCATATAACGAAAATATTTAAAAGCTTTATAAGCTCCAAGCAGTTCCCTATCGTAGGTACTATATTTTTGCTGTGCCGGGCTGAGTCGTTCGGAATAAAATCCAAGTGGCTGCCATACGTTATTATCATATTGTTGGAGAATGGCGCCCATTGCAATGCCTGATGCGTCTACCGTAAGAGATAGAGGTGCATTGTGTTTGGGGAAAACCAATAGTGTGGCTTCACACAGCGATGATTTACATTTTTCAAAAGCTTCTTTTGATTCATCGTTCCAATCAATTAGGGATTGGTCGTTTTTTCTATTGCCCTTGATGATTTTACATAGTAGGGCTTGGTGTTCGGCAGCATTCGGTAAAAAACGACGGAAAAAATTCATCATTCCCAGAAATCTTCGTAAATTGCAAACTCGATCAGGGAGTCGATATTCGATCAATGCCTTAATACGATCAGGCGGAGGACGAACTCCATTTCTGTTAACCAAGAATCCTAAAAATTGTACTTCCCTTCGACCAAAAAAACATTTCGATGGGTTTATGATTACGCCGTATTCCCGTAATTTGTTAAAAACTTTGCGTAGGTGTTCACGATGCTCATCAATATTTTTCGAGGCAATTAAAATGTCGTCCAAGTAAGGCCATGCAAAATCAAATTCACGTAAGGTGTGATCCATGAACCGTTGAAATGTTTGTCCGGCGTTACGTAGGCCGAAACACATATGCGTAAACTCGTATAACCCAAAAGGTGTCGTTATGGCCGTTTTGGGTATGTCCCGGGGTTCCACGGGTATCTGATGGTAAGCTCTACGAAGGTCTATGGTGGAAAAAATGTTGCAACCATGTAAAGAATGTGTGAAATCCTGGATGTGGGGTATCGGATAACGATCGGGCTCGGTTATACTATTGAGCCGCCGGAAATCCCCACATGGTCTCCACTCTCCATTTTTTTTGCGAACCATATGTAGAGGACTTGCCCATGGACTACGCGATGGGCGACATATGCCTAGATTCATTAACATTTGAATTTCATCTTTGGCCACTTTTAACTTTTCAGGGCATAAACGTCTAGGTTTGGCAAAGACCGGTTGACCTTTTGTGATGATATGGTGCGTTATATCATGTTTGGTAATTTCCTTATTGAAACAATTTTGGGTGATGTCTTTAAACTCGTTCAACAAATCTTTAAAAGAATCATCTTGATTAATAAATGAAAGACTTTTATAAAACTCAACATTCTTATTTAAAGAACCTATCGTATGGACGTTTGTTATATTATCCACGAGTTTACGATGGCGTATGTTGACCATTAGATTGTAGTAAGACAAAAAATCTGCCCCTATGATTGGCTGGGTGACGTCGGCTACTATAAATTTCCATTTGAACTCACGATGAAGTCCCAGGTTGAGTGTAATCATTTTATCACCATATGTTTTTATGGGAGAATGATTAGCAGCGTATAAATATGAATTTACTTCAGGGTACTTTTTTTGTTTATGTGTAGGAGGTATGACGCTAACCTCGGCACCAGTGTCAACCAAAAATTTATATTGTGAATTTTTATCGCTAATAATTAGACGGCAGTTTGTCGTAGACTGTCTGACGTTAGCCGTCATGTCAGACAGACTATTTAGTTTTTTGCATTTCGACAGGGTTTACGACACTTGTTCGCCTTATCACCGAATTTTCGGTGATACCAGCAAACTTCATCCTGTTGCGAACGGTTATGCGAACGTGATCTACTACGAGGCTGTCGTGTAAATTTAGTTTTCAGCTCGGCTACCTCTTTTACAAGTAAGCTGATTTGTTTTTCCAGCGACGACTGTGTTGTAGTTGCATTTGATGGCACAGTAACAGCGTTTATGTGCGGTGAGTCGCTTACCTCCAATATTTTGTCTGCAAAAACAGAAAGTTTGTCAAGCGGGTCACTGCTTATGGATATAATGGAACGCACATTTAGTGGCAGTCGTGTCATCCATATAGACTTGAGCATATTATCGTTAATTTCATTACCCGCTAGGTCTCGCATCTCGCGGAGTAATTGTGATGGTCGCATGTCGCCCAATTCCAAATCTTGCAGGAGCTTTTTTACTCGCTTTTGCTCGGAGTCTGCGTATTGCTCCAAAAGTCGCGATTTGAGAACATCATACATATTGTCAACGGGTGGATTTAGCACTATGTCACTAATCTGTGACAATACGCTGCTTTCGATGGCTGCTACTACTGTATGGTATTTAGTCCGGTCGCTTGTTATTCCCGCTGCAGCAAATTGTGATTCTATTTGGGCGATCCATAGAGCTGGTTTAGCGTGCCAGAACGGAGGAACACGGACAGAGACTCTTGCAATTTGTGCAGCGTCATTATATTGATTTACCTGTTGTTGTATATTGGTGTTTGCCGCTGCTGCTATATCTGCTTCGGCCATAATGTTTTTATAAATAATTTATAATAATTTATGAGGCTTTTGATGCTTGTGATCGTTTCCAAATTAGTTTTTTTTGTTCTAAAAACCCGTTTTTCGTTTGATCACGTCGGGGTCACCATTTATGGTCTTTTCTAGTTGGGGTTTTACAAAGAACTATTTTATTCATCAAAATTAAATCAAAACGATACATGTTCAATTCAGAGTTGTATCTACCTGTCAAATAAACTAAACGTTAAATTCGAAATTCAGAGTTGAATATAAAAGTATAATAATATCCATGGACAGTTGCCGCAAGTATGTGGGATGATGCCACAGGTTAATTACACTGAACAACAATTCGGAAATTGTTCTACAATGTAGTTAGCTTAACATGCCATTAGTAAAATTATATTTATTTTTAAGCAACACAATGGCAGTCAGAATGGTATTAAATTATTGGTTAATAGAAATACAAATTCGCTAAATTAAAAAGTTTTTTTTTGTTAATCTTAAGATTGTAGTTTGTACTAACTTAAACAAAATACCTTGGACATTCATTTTTTGCTTAGTTTTTAGATAAATATTTGTATTGTTTTAACAGCCAAATATAACTATAACTAATGCTGATGGAGCCATAACATGTTAGATTTAAAAGTTACAATATATTTTATATTTAAATTTCTTTAGAAATATTTCAATTTTAAAACTCACCTTAAATTTATATAACAACAAATTCAAATATCTCGTATGATTCTCTGTCTATACTCTCGTTGATTTAATTAAGATATGGCAACCTTATAGCATTACACTACATGCTAAATACAACTCTGTGAATATGGTGAATATAATATCACATATAACATGCCTGTTTCCCTTTTTTTATAAGACCAGCTGTCAACGGTAAACAGCTGATCAGAAAAAATATTTTCTTCTATACGCCAAAGTGGGCTACACTTTTTCACAGACAGTGTTTTGTAAACAAAAATAAAAGTTTAAAGAAAACTAAATGAATTTTATTGAATAATTCATATTTCATGTAAAATAGTTTATAAGTGTTAAGGGAAATGGATAACAAAAAGGATATTTATAATTTATGGGTGCAATATACAACAAAGGTAAGAGTTTCAATTACGCGTGGCGGCTCCAAAATATATGAAAAAGTCGTCATAACTGTTGTGTATGTGTACTGCAAAGGCATATACTTACATATTTCAAGGTATTAATCATCACGAATATAAACATTTCATTCAATGTTTTACTTACATCCATTTCTATTTAGACAGATAATACAAAAATTATTGGCAATTTCACAAATAGAGTTTTTGTTCTTACTGACTTCAAGATTATATAATAATGAAATCCTGTAATTCTATACTTGTTTTTTTATGCTAACATTGTCAATCACCCACACGAACATTTTGTACGCAAAAGAAAAAGATTGGGTGGTTTGTGGTTGTAGCTATACTAGACCGTTACAATGACAACTCCACCCATCACAAAACCATAATGCGATACGGAAAAAAATGATTTCGTATTTAACATTTCTTCTATTGTTATTTTAAAAGATTTATTTGCTACAACCAGAAACTTAAGAGAATTTATTAAAATTATGATTTTATTTAGTAACATTAGTAAGAAGATCGGATATAGTAAAATATATAAATAGTTTATGGACATTTCAAGATTTTTTAGATTTGGCTTAAATGTGTGGGTTCTATAAAAATAAAATAAAAAATAAAAATGAAATGTGTGTTTAAAAAACAATTACTTTAAAGCTCTGCTGCATTCGTTTTTTTTTTTATTTTTGTTTACATTATTTTATTGTTTTTTTTTTTGTTCTTGCATTACAGAATGAAGAATCATATTTTCGTGAATTTATAGAACGTTTTGTTTGTATTTGGCAAAGTCAATTATCATTGGATTTCTCTTCACCTCAATGCCCATATTGGCATGAGGTTGAACCGGATAGTGGCCCACATTTAGGTCGTCTACCCGATGAACTATTGCCGGCAATTGGTAAATTTATAATAGTCGCCAGTGATTCGTGCCAAAATGTAAGTAATAATTGTGTTCAAACAACAATATATTTTCATATCAGTCTCACTCACTTAGAATGTTTGTAATATCCTTCTGCTTTTTAATAATATCCATTGTATGTGTTTATTGTTGTTTACAGGGCGATATCTCGAATGAGACGATACGTCAAATAGCTATATTGGTCGATTGTTTGGTTATTGTTTGCCGGCACTTTGATAACATTTTAGCTGTTATCAAATATGAATATAAATCCAATTTAATTGCTATTTTAACTAATGTATTTCATCAGGTGAGTTAAATGCTTGTTTACTAACACATTTAAAATTAAACGCTATTATATAAAAATTTATTATTTATTTATTTATTATCATAGTTCAGCCCAATCATAAATTGAAGCCTTTAATTTGATTAATTATTTTATTGTTATATTTCTGTCAAATGAAGCTCTTATGGAGTATTTGTATTTTTGGCCCAAATAAAAATTTATTTAAGGTTCTGCTTTTATTTGTCAATTATTACACAGCAAAAAGATAAATCACCAACAAGTGATTAATGAAGTGAGATAAACAAATTTGTATGATTAATATTCATGGTTTGGGGCCATGATTTTATTGATTAAGAATTTATACATTTCATTATGTTCATAATAAAATTCGTGCAAGTGGCTACGTCATTTCCATTTAAATTTCGAAGTTTTTGTATAAAAAAAAACCCCATTATTATTTTCGATAGTCTATTCTATATATCGATAAATATAAACTTAGAGTGGTCCTACGTTATATGGACATTTTTCAAATTGCGATTTTGGGGATAGGCGGGGTTCAGTTTGTTACCTTTCAATATAAAACTAATAAATTTGAAGTTTGGGGACAATCGGATAAAGAAAAGTCGCGCCAGAAATCGATTGAAAATTTCAAGTGTGTTTATATGGGGGAAAATATAGTATAGGGGAAATATAGTTTAATTTTTCCGACAAGTTGTTCTAAGAATCGGGATCAGTATTAAATTCTCTTTTAAAAAAGCTATAAATATTCAAAATTGAATAAAAATTCGCCAAGAAATTGCAAATGCTCCAGATCAATTTTGTGCCAAAAGAAAAACTGGGTCATGAAATTTGATAGCATTTTTTTCAACTTTGAGAAATTTATTAAAGGCATAATTTTTTTTTTGTCTCTATACTAATAAGTAATCAGATATGAAGTATTGTTTTATTACCACGTTGATAACCTATTGCGCATTAAGACCGAAAATTGGAAATTTTTTTGATAAAATTTTGAAAACTCCCTTTTCAAGTTTTAAAAAATTTTATTAAACAAAATTTAAAAAAATGAATCTGGCACTCTAAGGTTTTGTTAAATACATGTTACAGATTAACTGTGTGAATATTTTTAAGTAAATCCCTATGCCAGAATTTTATTGACAAGGATTTTATTTTCGCGGATTTCGAGAAAAATGGGATTTTTGTAAAATATTCTGTAAATGTACTCTTTCTAGATACTTTGTATCAAAAATTCATCACTTTTCTACTTTTAAATGTTATATTTTATCTAAATAGCCTAAGGTTTCGAAAAAAAAATAATATTTGGGTTCACACATGACCCCAAGCTAATAAAAGACAATTTATTCAAAAATTCAAATATTTTGTAAGTGCTATTGAATTTTTAGATGCGATGCTTAAAATATAACAGCCAAATGTGTAGCACTTCTGTTCCTAAAATTTGGGATAAATCCGAGAACGTTAACCCATTATTTGCCAAGGCCAGCTTTGTATTTTAAGATATTTTTAAATAAAAATTACAGAAAACGAGTTTTTCTATTAAACTCGATGAAACCACTATTTAGAATTTAAGAAAAATAAGTCGGTTATTTTTTATTTATTTAACCCTTGAGTGCTCCTGGGATCAAAGTAATCCATTGTGATATATCTTTGGTGCAATTATCTGCTTATTGCTCGCGAATATAAATTAAAACAACTTTTTTGTTATAAATTTATTTTATGTATAAAAACTATCTATATTTTTTTAAATTAAATAAGAAGATCCACAAATGACCCAAAGCTAATAAAAGAAACTAGCAGATTCCAGCCCTCGAAATTTGAGCGCAAATTCTAGGAAATTTTATTTTTTTCATTAATTAAAGCCCCAAAAGTATGCTAATCAATTATGGTCAATTCACAAATTTTTCTGTTCAAACTCATTTTTATTACAAACACATTAACAAATTTAAAAAACACACATAACAGCAACTTTAAATGCAATTTACTCAAAATAAAGGAAAAAATTTAAAAATCTGTAAATCTGCAAAACCCCTAAAAAGAAATACCTTTCAAATAATATACGTTTGGTCAAAATCGGGATAAAACGGTAGAACAAAACATCAGTCAGAAGAAATCGCCTAGCCTATTAATATTATAGATATAAAATTAATTATATTTTGGTGTATTTAAGGGTAATTTAGTGTGCGATTCAAATTGTGTTCTGTAATCACTTACGACTTGCAATTAGTATTGCTTTTCTTTAATTTTATATTGTTATATTAATTTTGTATTTCATATTCTTTCTATCCACAAAATCGCATTTTCATTTTTAAGGACCACTCTAATGTATCTATTACAATCAATAAATTTACAATGAAATACCAACAATTTGCGTTTCAATATTTTGCTTTAAATGTATACTACCGTCCAAAAGTATTTGCCACCCCTCCTCCTTAAATTTCAAATGTCCATATCTCCTTTGCTTTTCAATGAAAACTCTTCAAATTTATGACATGTATTCTTTATTATTTACTTTTACTATTTGCATAAATATTCTTAAATTTCATCAATATGACCACTTCAGATTCTTATAATTTCACGACATAGTCTTGGCATCCTTTCTGGAGTGATCTCGTTCCATGCTTCCTGCAGTTTATTCTACAGGTCTTCCTTAGATATAGAACATGCAGTTTGAACCTTCCTGCTTACAAATTTTTGTTCTATGTTTTGAGTCATTATCTTGCTCAGATATGAATATCCAACCCACAATTCTTAATCCGGTGACCATGGCACGATATTTCAGTATAGTTTTGTACTGGATTTTTATCGAGTATTCCTTCGATTCTGCATAATTCACCAACATGTTCACAAAAACTTCAAATTTCGATTCATGGGACCAGATGACCTTACACAAATCGTTGAAAGCCCAGTTTTCATGTTTTTACCCCACTTTAATCTTTTATTTTGTAGGCGAAGATGAGGTTTTTAATAGCGATTCTGCCGTTTAAGCGAGCCGCTATACGGCGTCATTTTACTATAGTCATACTTACTGCATTCGTTCGGCTGCTGTTTATTTGGGCGGCAATTCTGGATTTGTTAAGCGACAATTTCATTTACTTGTCGTTGTTATTACATGATCCTCGTATTTTATTGTGAGTTTGGGCCGACCGTTTCAATTTTTATTCGCAATTGCACCATCCTCTTTGAATTTTTTCACAATATAGTTCACGGTTCAATGCGATACTTTGAGCTTCTATGCAACTGCTCGTTAATATGGTAACGAGTTTCAATTGAATTCTCCGCAGTTTTTGCCATACATTCTTTTAATTCAATCAAATATTTTTATCAAACGTTTTTTGTTTAATGTGCCTCAATTTGCATTTTGCATTCGGTTAAAAACTTTAAATATCTGCCACTACCTGGCGTTTTGTAAAAAGCCCACGTTAATAGGACGGTTGGCTCCAAAGAAAACTTATACAGTATGACAGAATTCTTTTCCGAACAACTTTTGGGTTCAATATGTGCCATATTAATGCTCAAAGTTTAAATAACAAAATGGATGAATTCCGACATATTTTTGAAAAATCTGGTGTAGACATTTTGTGTATATCAGAATATTGGTTTTATCCTGAAATCCATGACAGTAGGTATGAGTTAAATGATTATCGTCTATTCCGAGGCGATAGGTACAGAAATGGTGGTGGTGCAGCTATTTATGCAAAATCATCAATATGCTATAAACTTAAATGATAATCACTAGCAAATGAAAAAATCGAGTATTTGTTTCTCGAAACTTTAAATAACAATAACCAAAAACTTTTAATTGGTTCCATTTATAAGCCTAATAAAGATACTGGTTTTAATCCACTGCTACGCAAGTTAACAACACTTACTCTTGTTAAACCGATGTTATTATTGCTGGAGACTTCAATGAAAATATATTAGCTGATCGAAGTTTAATGGATGATGTTAGTTAATTGTTCTATTGCAACTCACTTTATAAAGACTTCAAGTACTATTCAAAACTATTACTCTTTGATCAACTCTCCGCTTCCATATTCTCAAAACATGGCATAATTTTTTTGTCTTATAACTACAATATAAAAAATCAAAAACAGTTACAAACAATAGCGTTTAGAGACTTTAAGAACTTAGATTTTCAATCATTGGAAACTGTATTGTCGGCCATTTCATGGAACCAAGTCTTTCTCATGCCAATCGTAGATGAGCAATTAACTTTTTTACAAAACAATATTCTTTATTTATATGAAAAATCCAATAAAGATAAATAAAATACGAAATGGAAAACCATGGTTTGTAACGAAATAAAAACTTTGATCACAAAAATAAATTTAGCCTATGAAAGATGGAAGCGATTTAGAACAACCATGCTACATAATTCTTTTAATGATGCTAGAAGAAAAGTGAATTCAAACACAAGATACTCAAAATCAATATTTTATAAACAAAAATTTGAATCAGCAGTTTGCTTGAAGAAGAAGTGGAGAGAAATTCAAAATTTGGGTATTCTTAACAGTACAACTAAAATTAGCAATGCAATTGATATTAATAAACTTAATTATGAATTTACAAATATTCCAATGCCTGAAGTGCATGTAAAATTTTATGACATTTCTTCTAATGCCATGGATGTCAATAGTGATAATTCTAACGATACTTTGTGTTTTAATTTTATACATTTCACGCAAGAAGTATTAAATCCAGCTCTGTGGGATATGATGGAATTCACCCTAAATTTATTCAGCCAATCGTTACTTATACTCGTTTACATATAACACATGTTTTCAATACGATTGTTACAACTTCTACTTTTCCATCCGCGTGGAAATACGCAAAGATCATTCCTATACCAAAAGCTGATAATACATATCGACCTATAGCTATACTAGCTTTTCTATCTAAAGTTTTCGAACGTCTAGTTCACACACAGATGAACCACTTTTTACATGAAAATTCTCTTATTACCCACAAGCAATCTGGTTTCAAACCAAAACACAGTTTTATTTCTGCCTTAATTGAAGTTTCAGAGGAGCTTAGAGCGAATATTGATAACAGTATAGTATCATTTCTCATTTTGCTTGATCATTCTAAGACATTTAATACAGTAGACTTTTCAATTCTTTGCCAAAAACTGAGGAACATGTTTGATTTCTCAATAACTGCTGTAAAGCTTATTTATTCATACTAGCAGATTCCAGCGCTCGAAATTCGAGTGCAATTTCTAGGCAGCTTTATTTTTCAACTTAGCCAATTCACAAACCAACACTTTTATGTTTTATTGTTATTGTGAATGCAGATAACAAACTCATTAACAAACACATTAACAAATTTAATAAAACACACATCATACATATGTATAATTTTATGTATTTGTTAGTAGCAACTTTAAATGCAATTTACTCAGAATAAGGAAAAAAATCTAAAAATCTGTAAATCTGCAAAACGGCTAAAAAGAAATACCTTTCAAATAATAAACGTTTGTTCAAAATCGGTATAAAACGGTAGAACAAAACATCGATCACAAGAAATCGCCCTGGCGCCATTCTCAGCAAATGAAGATATGTCCATCCATTTTATGGATCACAAATTAATATTGATTTTGATTTTCCATACAAAATTTTTGTTCAGCGATAAAGAACATTTTTTTGTTAAATGTAAATTAATTAGTAAAATTGTCGCATTTGGAGTGAAAATAATCCACAAGCTTTTGTCCAAACACCTTTACATCTACAGAAAATTACTGTTAGGTGCGTTTTATGGGCCGGCGGAGCCATTGATCCTTATGTCATCAAAAACGATGATGGGCAGAATGTTACTGTCAATGGTGAACGGTGTAGAGAAATGATTTCTTCGTACCTCAATTAGCTGGCATTAATCTTGCTGACATGTGGGTCCAACAGGACGGAGCCACATGTCACAGCGAACGCTACAATTAATTTACCCAAAGAAGCTTTTTATTAAACGAATAATTTCACGTAATGGTCCCGTTAAATATTGGCCACCAAGATCGTGTGATTTAAGTCCATCGGATTATTTTCTTTGGTGTTATGTAAAGTCACTCGTCTACGCCGCTAAACCAGATAAAATTGTACACCTAGAAATTAGCATTAAACGAGTTATTTGCGATATACGCCCGCAAATGGTGTGAAAAGTTTATGAAAATTGGAGTTGCAGATTGTGCCATATACGCGCCAGCCATGGAGGCCACATGGCCCAAATCATTTTTAAACATTAATGGCATAAAATTATATATCCAATAAAACCAGTTTAATTGATATTAAAAATATTTGTCTTTGCTTTATTTTAATTTAAAGTTCTGCAGCTCTAAAAAAACACCCCTTACTGTGAACCTACCGATTTTGTTTTCGAATCATACTAGAGTTTCTTACAAAACAAAATTGGAAGGTTCATTTTGTCAAATTAATAACTTATTTGGACCAATAGCATGGACCTTTAAACACGATAATGGTCGGATTCATACCGTCAGTGGTTTTTTGATCAAAACGTAGATCTTATGAATTGGGCCTCATATTCATTAGACCTAAATATGTATTATGGAAATGTCTGGGTATGGCTTGTGAGAAGAACATACGAGGGCGGCAGTTAATTTGAAACAGCAAAATATTTAAAGGACGCTATAAGAGAACAACCCTGGTGCTTAATTTCTCTTAAATACTTGGAGTCACTTCACAAAAGCATTTAACTTATCTTTTATAGATTTATATTGTATTTCCATATACAGGTGACCTTTAAAAAAAGTGTTTTTTTTTTAATTCAACAAAAAAAACTAAATATTAAAAAAAAAAAAAAAAACTAAGGAACTTTTTATCTTTTGCTTTATCATTATCATCACTGACTGCTTATAAGCGTATCGCTATACCTACACGTATGACTTATCTATAATATTAATAGGCAAGGCGATTTCTTGTGATCGATATAAATATTTTAGTTACCAACCAATTTTGACCAAATATACCTCATTTGAAAGGTATTTCTTTTAAGCTGTCCACCAGATTTACAGATTTGCACTGTCTGGAGCATTTTTTTTGGAGTAATGCTCATTTAAAGTTCCTACTAACACATACATAAAACACTGTGTGTGTGTTTATTATAAAAGTCAAAAGCTCTGTGCTGAATAGTGAATTGGCTAAAATTGATTGGCATACATTTAGGCTGCATTATATATTAAATGAAAATATAAAATTTTGCACTCAAATTTCGAGGGCTGGACTGTGCTAGTAATCAGTAATACGTTTTCGTATTCATTTTGGCGGGGAACATAAAATCGCTAATATCTTGAAATTTTAGGGAACTGTTACACGTTCAATATATATTGTGATATTTGGATCGCGATCCATATCACAGAATGGCCTCCTATTCCAAAATCCATTAAAATGGATTGCGAACCATAAATACTGCATGCTACACGATATATATAGTGATATTTGGATCGCGGTCAATATATAGTGAACGTGTAACAGTGCCCTAAACGTCGTAAAGCAAAATGGTTGATGTTTTACCATTTTGAATTAGCCAGTAAATTTTTAAGGGTTGCCAGATCGACAACATAACATTTTGACGAGCAATATAAAATCGGTTATATCTAAAACTAAGCGTCGCAGAGCAGTATAGTTGAAAAAGTGATTTTTTTAAAAGTATTTTCATCATTTTTTAATGGCGCCTTTTTTTAACCCATTTCGCTCCAAGATTCTTTTTTATTTTTTTTTTGGAAAATAGTACTTTTTTAGTGAAATTAGGACCCGCTGAATTCAAAATTCTGGTCAATAAAATCTGCTCGATAATACAAGAATATAATGAAAAGCATCTTTTCACATATACCGCGTGTCAAATATAACAAAAAGAATGAGAAATGTCAATCAGTTTACTCTTCGAACAGTCAAGTTTACACATATGTGGGGTCACGCATGTATATGTAACACATGTGTAACATTTTTTAACAATAATTCCTCACGATTATTCTTTAATTATACCCTATACCACTATGTGATTTGGGTATAATGACTTTGTGCTGCTGTTTGTAACAACCAAAAACATTTGACCTAGACCCATCTTTAATTATACCGATCGAATCAGAATCACTTTCTGAGTT
Organism: Cordilura impudica; assembly: GCA_963682025.1. NCBI lineage: Eukaryota > Metazoa > Arthropoda > Insecta > Diptera > Scathophagidae > Cordilura > Cordilura impudica. The sequence goes on along the minus strand of OY821519.1, from coordinate 44,232,434 downwards.
GATTTAACAATGTCCGTCCGTCCGTCCGTCCGTCTGTGTGTCCATGTAAAGCTTGTAACCAAACTGCAGGTCGCAAATATGAATGTATTTTGATGAAATTTGGTACATAAGCTTTTACCGGCCATGGGATGAACGCTATTGAAATTGGTGAGAATCGGTCCATGTTCAGACCTAGCCTCCATACAAATTACCCATATGAAATCGACATAAATTGTCATAAGATCCAAATTGTCATATAGATCTTACTCAAATTGGGTTTGTATGCATTCATTACATCCATTAATGAGTAGTCCAAAAATGATCCCTTTGACCCCATATAGAGCTGCTTCCCGATCTTCACTTAAATCTCTTAAAAAACAAAAATATTGCACTGATTCTTCTCAAATTTTGTTTGTATATATTTTTGCAAAATACAAGAGACTTTACCAAACATGATCAGGATCGGTCCATTTTTGGACCAAGTCCCTATATAGATATAACATCCGATATGAACTTTTTCATATCTGCAGCCAAAAAAATTAATAAAAACCCCACTCAAATTTGGTTTTTGCTTATTTTCTATGTCCAGTTAGTTGGGCCTAAGAGATAAGGTCTCTAAACGCATGGTATAGGGTATCGTACTTGTTTTTTATTATTCTTAAAAATTAATGCAAAAAGTGTCTAAAAATAAGGGTTGCAGAAATGGTGGTAAAGGGGCGATATTTTTTTTAGTTGGTGATAAATGAGACTTTCGTATCAAAATTTACGTGAAATTCTACCTTTTTCATACATTAATAATTTTTTCAAAAGAAGTGATTCTTACTGTTCGAAAAATCGAACAGCGGAGCGAAATGGGTTAAACTAGATTTAGCCCTTAGGAGCATTACAACTAACTAGTTAATAATATTCCGAATTTTGATCTATGGTTTTGTAGGGATATTCCTTTAGAAAAATATTTGTTTGGAAAATTTAAATCCTTATTTTATTAAAATACTTTTTTAAAGCTTATATTTTTAATATATTTTAAGCGCATGAAATTCTTTGCCCTAATTATTAAATATTATTTAATTAATTAATATATTGTATGATTTCTATGGCCTTGATTAATTTTTATCTTGTATTTTCCTCGTTTTTAGTGTATAGAACAAAAAACTACTTCAAATGAGGTTTCACATCTTTTTCGTAGTTTTTCACAATTCTTAGAAGTAATGTACGATCCCTACTTGACTTGGCGTAGCTTTTTACGCTGTAATTTTGCTGACTATAAAAAGTTACCATATAAACCACATAGTGTACATGTGGAAATCATACCATTTATTTATGGTAAGCTATAAAAATAAAATAAAAATCGAAATTGACAATTAATTCACGTTACAAATACATATTGTAATACAAAATTTTGCAACTATTTTAGATTGTTTTCAACAAAATGATATAACAAAATATCCCGATATTGGCGAATCATTAATTCATACATTAGGAGCAATAATATGTGGCTCGCAGGTAAGTAAATTTTATATATTTTTTTCTTGGTAATACATATTTAAAAATAACCGCTTTATCGTATTTTTTATCATTATAAGATTGTGTTAATAACTTTTTTAACTTAATGACTAAAGACAACACTGTCTGTCCATAAAAAATATCTCTAAAAATTCAGTGTACAATTTAAAATAAAAATTTTAATATATTTTCTTTCAAATTGAATTTGGCGGCTTTTTAATTGTAAAAAATATCTAGAGAAAAATTAATCTTAATTCTATATTTATTTTCAATCTGTGGGGGTGGGCGATATTAATTTATCTGTGAAAGGGTAAAATTGTTTTTTTGGTAAATAAATAAAATAAATTATATACGAATGAATTCGTATTTTATTTAAAAAAAAAAAATATACATCACATTTGTTTACAAAATTTTCTAAAATATTTTGCATAAAATTAGAGTATAATCTGATGTTTTTAACTACCAAAAATATTTGGTAACTACCACCATTTATTGTGTGTGTCCATTAGGGTGGCCCTTCATTATATGGAGGGGAAAAAGTGTTCGAATTTAAAATCTCACCCCCTAGAAATATGCGAATAGCAAAAAAACTGAGAAATACAAAGATTTGGGTCAATCAAAAAAAATTTAGAGGTGCCTCAACGCGACTGAAAATTTCAAGTGTGTTTATATGGGGAAAATATGACTTTTTCAGATTTTACGAAAATTTCGCTCTATAGTTTAATTTTTTCGACAAGTTGTTATATGAATCGATACCAGTACTAAATTATCTTTCCAGAAAGCTATATAACTTTAAAATCTAATAAAAACTCGCCAAGAAATAACAAATGCACCAGACCTTTTTTGTGCCAAAAAAACTATAGGTCATGAAATGTGATGAACATTTTTTCAACTTTAACAAATTGATTAAAGCCAAACATTTTTTTTGTCTCTATACCTATAAGCACTCAGATATGAAGTATTGTTTTATTACCACGTTGCTAACCTATTGCGCAATGAGACCAAAAATGGGAAATATATTTGATAAAATTTTGAAAACTTCTTTTTTAAGTTTTAAAAAATTTTCTTAAACAAAATTTAAAAAAAATGGATCTGGCACCTTAGAGTTTTGTTAAATACATGTTAAAGATTAACTGTATGACTCTTTAGGTAAATCCCTTCGCTAGGTTTTTACATAGATTTTTTTTTTGCGGATTTCGAGATATCAAAAATTTATCAGTTTTCAACTTTTAAATATAACATTTTATCTTTATAGCCTAGCGTTTTGAAAAAAAAAAAAATAATATGACCCCATTAACCCTTTTGGACTTGGGGTCAAATATGACCCCAAACTAATAAAAGACAATTTATTCAAAAAATTCATATATTTTGTAAGCGCTGTTGAATTTTCAGATGTGACGCTTAAAATATAATAATCAAATGTGCAGGTCCTCCATGCTATAAATGTGGAATAAATCGAAGAACGTTAACCCATTCCTTGGCGAGGCCAAACTTTGAATTTTGGCATATATAAAAAAATTAATTGTTCTAGTAAACTAAATGTAACCCTTACTATGGGTTATGAAATAAATTTGTGATTATTGATTGAGATTATTTTTTCCACAAATGTTCCATACGATTAAGATATGGTGATTGGGGTAGTGGTTTCAATTGATTTTTAGTATTATGGAGCAACCACTGCTTGGCATTGTGCGCCATATATTTTCGATCATTATCCTGTTGGAATCAAAAATCTTTTCCAAGGACCCGTTGTTGTGCGCACCGATTTACATATTATTTAAAAATGTTTATGTATCCAATTTGATCCATTATAGACTTTTTACTTTTTTTATTTTATGTTTTTAATTAAATTAAATTAGTCAATCGATAAATCCTTACAGACTATAACAAAAAATTAAATAATAAACTAAACTAAAAACAATAATTCTGTGGTTTTCTGGAATAACCGCGTATGTCCATTTTTGTCAGTTTTGAGTTAACGATGCCAAATATATTAATTTTTAACGCTCTTTACATGTGCTAAATTTTGTTTTTTTTTTAATATTGACCATTTCTGAGTTTTTTCTTTAAATAACGACGTAACTTATATGTTTATTAAATTAATTTGCAGCACTATCGACGTATGTCAATATACGTTTGATCGTTGACAAATTATTTTCTCAGAAAACGACACATAGCGACATACGTTGTTATTAATGAAAAGAAATGCTAAATAATTTTGGATTAGGTTTCAGTTTATAACCACTTATAAAAACTTGTGTGTTTATTTTTTTTATTTTTTATCACTATTATTCTTGATACGTTGTTATATTCTCATCCTAAGTCCCGTTAACATTTTGTTGACGAACAAAAAAAATTCATTTTTCAAGCAACAACAACTTATGTCGACATGGGTGGTTGCATTGGTAGTTTTCTTTTTCAAAGAAAACAACGTTTGTCGACATAAGTTGTTTTATCTGCACACACTTTAAGTGCAATTTACATATTGTTTTTTTAGTCCTTCTCTAGGATCTATTCCTCTGAATATTTTTGACTCAAAATTTTATATAAAGTATTTATTGCCCATATCTACAGGACTGTTAAATAAAAAGCTCTAAAAACTTTATATCGAGCCCATAATTTCAAATATAACGTTTTTTGGCTCCCCTGAACATTTTGATTTTACGACATACGCGGTTATTCTAGAAAACCATAGAATTATGAGTTTAAATACATTATAAAATTTTGTTCTATTACATTTCGTGGCAGTGAAAAATGTGTTTATCTATATAGGATGTTAAAATCGCAACAAATTCTCCTGAATGGATCCGCAAGCGCATAGTTTGATCAAAAAATTTAACATTTAGTTTTCCCCATTAGGTTTCCCCATATTCATCGTGAACTCAACTATTTTCCCTTTTAGTCATTGTTATTAACATTCATACAAAACCTACACAAACCAATTCAATATCGGCATTGTGTTACGTCCATGGATTTAAATTAGTGTAATACAACTATACGATACGTATACGATATACGATACTTTGGTTCCAACTTGGCTGAGGCATTAAGTGGATATAGAAAGTATGCATAAACCATATTTTAGTGCTGTTGTAAATAATTTGTGCCGTGAAGATAGACAATAGTTAATATCTGATGTTATTTTTATATGGGGTTTAGTAAAAAAAGAAAAATTGACCGATCATGACCATATTTAGTAAAGCAATATTTTCGTTGTTTGTTAGATTTAAATTAAGGTCGGGAATAAGCTTTATATGGGGACTATGACTAGAAATCTTCCTGAAAGGTTTTTGGACTATTGATAAGTCAGAAAGTGATTCTGAGTCGATCGGTATAATAAAAGTTGGGTCTAGGTCAAACATTTTTGGTAGTTACAAACATAAGCACGAACTCATCTATAAAAAAAAGATATTTTTGCCATAAAAGATTAAAAAAATCTCTAGGTGGTGGAACATATATTTTGATCTACGATAAAATAATAAAAAAACAAATATCTAAAATTGATCCGATTATGGAAATGTGGTTTGAAAAAACAAAAACAAAAAACAAAATTTAAAGAGTCAACCTTTTTAAACGGTCAGCTTTAAGAGTTAAAAAGAGTTGACCAATTTTGTATTCCGACTGTTATAGACTAAACGTATCGTATGTCCGATTAGAACAGTGTTGCCAGGAACTTACTTCTGTCCCCCCTAAAAAATTTAAAAAGACATACAGATAAGAGCGATCTAAAAAAAAACGAAAAGTTTTTAATTGAAATAAATTATTTTGTATTAAATTTGTTTATACAATTTATTCAATATGTATATAATATATTTCTTTTTCAGCCGACAAACCAATTCAAAAAGTCCTCAATTAATGCGATTTTGAAAATAAAATATCAAAAATAATAATTAAAATAATTGAAACATAAGTTTGTATTTCAATTTTTAGTTTTTTGACTTTTTCAAACTTTTTCACACTTTTTGACATTTTTTATAAATTGTTTAGTGTTGATTTCGGGAAAATTTAAATTTTTTAAATGATTTTAATATATAAAATATTTGAAGATCACGTTTATAATAACTTAGAAGTTTACAGAATTAGAAAAAATAATTGTTTAATATGTTGCATTGATATTTTGTTTTTTTTTTTTTTTTTTTTTTTAAATCATATCATAATTAATATTTTTTAAATATTGTAAAATAAATTATAAAAAATTTTTTTTCCAAAAATCTCAAGAAAATCTCCTAAATACATCAAATTTATGTCCCTTAAAAAACCCTGCAAACTAAAAAAAACCCTAAATCTAGGGGGGAAAAATTCCCAAACTAGCAACACTGGACTAGAACGACTTCAATTTGCTTAATTATTTTATACAAAAATTTATGTTTACGTTTATATAATAAAATATGTATCTACTATATTGTCGAACATTATTATTGTAAAATGTCATTAACAATTTGGTGTTGGGCCATTTACTATTTTTATATAATTTAATGTTACAGAAAACTTTAGCTACAATTTCTAATACAAATATAAAAAATTCTGGTGATGGTATTCAAAAATGTGATAATTTGGTAAGTAATAAGTAAATAACCAAACAATTCTTATTATAATATTTGATGTAATGAGTGTTTTAATTAATTGTATTTGTAATTTGGTTGTGCTAATATTCCCTTTTGATTTTAATTCAAGCGTAATGGCATGAGAGCTATTTGCCCAGCTACTGTATCTGTTCTAATGAAAATACTTTCCCAATGGGAAACATCGAGTAACTTGCGTATTGTTACTTTAAGATGTTGTGCTTTAATGATTATCGTTTTACAAAAATCTAGTCCAGAAGAAGTAAGTTGTTTATTATCGTTTCGTTTTATAACATAAAATATATAAAAAATTTTTAAACTTTTGCATTCTATTCATTAAAAAGAAATTTGTAATATTTATTAAATTAAAAAAATATAACTTTTTCATACAAAATTTAAACGCTAAATTATTAATTGTAAAAATCTTAGATTAAAGTAAAACTAAACGTAACGAAACGATAAAAAATTTTATGAAAAATTCAAAACTTAAATAGTTTTCATAATATTTTTCATATAAATTTTAAACTTTTCGTTTTATAAAATGAGTCCATAAAGTTTAAAAATTTAAAAAATTTTTTTTATTACTAAAATACCTTATAAATATAAAATTATTTTTTTTTTATTTCAGCGCCAAATAGATTTAATTACCTTAATTAAGCTGTACTGTGATGTTTTAGATGAACTTTTAAAAACTGACAACTTTCACCAAAAAGCCGGTGAAACATTCGATATTGGCTCCGATAATGACAATGATCTTAATGATCAGACAATAGATGTTAATGCTTTAGACTCATCTATAGATAATATTAATGTATTTCTATCTGACATGCCAAGTGCTTCATATATTTGTGAAGCTATTGAAGATACTAACTTGGTAGATATATTAATATCGATACCAAAACATGTTAAGGAATGGAATCTAAATTATGGCCAACTATTAATTAAAATCATCAGAGCTTTGGCTGCGATTACGCGTAATTCAGTGAGGATAACCGATCACATAAGATATTATGACAAAGTGGGTAAACTGTTTAATGGCCTAATGGAAGTGGGTTTACCCTCGGTGGATCTTCTAGAAGCTTGTATAGAGTTGGCCTATAATAAAGCCGTGGGCTTAATAGTATTACCAGAAGTTTTGACGAAACTCATAGAATGGCTACCAGAAATGGATGGTAGAGAACAATCGTATTTGAGTGATAGATTATTAAAATCCTGTACTGATAATTACGGCACGTAAGTTTCATCAAACCATTTTACTAGATCAATATAAATCTGATGATTTTTTTGTTTTCTAGAAAATCTGTGGCTTGTGAAAGTCGTATTATAAAATCTATATGTTTATGTCTGCAACGTTATGATAAACTCTCCGATCAATGTATACAAAATTACATAAAACTTATCGAAGAACTTAGTAAACTAAGCATCATTCCCATAGAATTGAAAAGTATATTTAGTTTGTTAAGAAAAGAAAGTAAATTTCCCCATTCTAAACAATTATTACAAGTAAGTTTGGATTTACGGATTGAACTAAAATATCCAGATTAGATGTGTTAAAAATCCTTTCGAAATCACGCTTTTAATGTTAATCTTATTTGTGAAATAACTTTAGTAATCATAACTCTTTTTCCTTTCATTCCAGACCCTTGTTAGTGTTTCACTGCAATCTTTGACAAGCACAAATTTGTGTTCTCAATATTTTAATTTTTGCGAATCCGGTGATGGTATCGTAGTTACCGATATTAAAAATTGGTCTATGTCCGGTGCATATGGTTTCATTTTTCATATTTTATTACGTTTAGATGATAATCGTAAGAAGCAAGATTTAAAATGGAAGGCTGGCTATGCAAAAGACCAACCGGATCAAGAACAACGTCCCAATTCTCGTAGAATGTTATTGAAGTAAGTGAGAAAAGAAAAGAAAACTCATATTGAACTAAAAAAGTATTTCATTCGAATTAAGACATGCTTAATTTAGATAAACAAAATTTTTTAAACTAATTAAAATTATGTTACTTTTTAGTTTACGCACTGGCAGCAACACTGGTTTTGAAATATTCATACAAAACAATGGCAACATTGTAGTCGCAGCTTTAACAAAACGTGAATATTTAACATCTTCTGTATCCTCTGGCACATTATTGGATGGCCAATGGCATTATGTAACTGTAGCAATAACACCACCAAAGAGACCCTTTTCCTATAGCCAAATAAATGTTTACATTGATTTTATGCAAAAAATCAGTGCAACATTAAAAGTACAAGCAATAAATGAGGTAATGCATTCAAATTAACTTTACAAAGATCTTTAAAAAGTTTTAATCTCTTGAATTTTGTTCTAGCCTTTTATTTATTGTTCCGTTGGCTCGGCTTTACAAGAAATCAAGAGTAACACCACCAATAATAATACAGTGAGCAATACAGGTAGTTTGCCCAGATCTTCATCGCAAGATACTGCCAGTCAGGGCTATAAAGGCATGTTACCAAGTTTATTGGAGAGGACATTATCGACTAATGTAAGTATGATTCGAAATTGTTTCAATTCCATTTTTCTTTCCAAAAGTGTGTAACTCAAAAGTCCTCAGAAAAAAGTATTAATTAAAGTACAGTTTTTTTATAATCCAAAATGTGAACGTAGTTATGCATGCACATTAGTAATTTTTTGAAAAAAAAATTTGGGGTATAGAAAAGGTTTAATACATCAAAATGTTTGTTTTTCATATCATATTTTGTATGTTCTTCCCTATATAGTACTTTTCCTGATACTATTTTACTACTATTTGAGGAGGTCCATAACAAAACGCAATAATTCCACCAGAACAATTTTTTTGGAAAAAATAATAGATTTAATTAAAGTCAGTAGGATATAATTGGAATGGTTCAATATGGTCTAAATCGTTATTGTTGGTATTGAATTACAGTAACATTATTGACCTTTGGTGTGTTTTATAACAATGGGCTCATAGATTTCAATATGTAGAAACGGATTTAGTCAAAAAAATAAAAACTTAAAAAGTGGAATTATTGCGTTTTGTTTTGGACCTCCTCATTTTAAAAGTACCTACTATTTAAAGAAAAATTTAATTTTAAGCTCTTCTAAAATAAATGGGATTTAGTTCCCTTTCAAAGAACTTATACTTAAATCTTTTAAAAACAGTTCTTAGTTTAGTTCTTTCAAAGTAATTGACCAGCAGTGTGGCAAAAACTTTTTTCCGGCTACATTTTTTTTAAATATTCCTAGATTTTTTTTTAAAATAATTTAATAATTTATTTTTTTATTTAGTTTATAACATTTATAAAAAAGAAAAAAAATTTTTTTTTTTAAATCCCTCATATTTATGCGATTTTGAAAATAAAACCTTCAATAAATTTAATTCTCATATTTTTTATATCTGATAACAATTTAAATTTTTTAAGAAAGCTTCACTGCTGAAAGTTGTTGAGTTCATATTATTTCAAATTTATTTATAGTTCAACGTTACACCCTAAAAATCCCCCTAAATCTAGACGAAAAACCTCCTCTGTAACCAGTGCATTTTCTTATCTTTTAAGTGCTCGCTGTAAGGATGATACTTTTTGTAGCAATTTAGTGAGTGAAAATTAAAAAAATACACTCCTACTATAAAAATACTATTTCAAGTACTTTATTACAAAAGTGCTATTATAAGTGTTGTTTGAATAGGTACTATTTCAAGTACCGTTTTAATAGGTATCATTGTAAGTAATTTTTTAAAAAGGCACTATATTAAGAACTTCTTTAAAAAGATTATATTTTAAGTGCCTCTTCAAAAAGGGCTGTTATAAGTTGGGGAAGAGGTTGGGTTGTGGCCATAGTTAGGTTTTCGGCTTATAACTTTTCACCAAGTGCACTTTATTCGGACAACTGGGTATCTATGGAAAGCTAGAGACAGTGGCTAACTGCTGGTGAAGGAACTAAATCAATTTCATCAAATGGAATTTTTTTTTCTAAATTTTGTGAAGTGGCCATTTTTGGGGCAAATTTTTTTTGGTTGGGTTGTGGCCACCCTTGGAAAATCTGGTAAAAATAAGAAAATTTGAAGAAAAACCACTACGAATATAGAAAAACTTAAAGTTTATTTTCAAAGCTTTCATTGGCATTATTATTGAGAAAAACTTAAAACTAAATAAAAAATAATAATGATAAATAAATGGCATTATTCGTCTTCCGACCACATAAAAACACCATTAAAATACACAGTAAGCAAGTTTGATAAACTTTAGTCGACTATCGCACTCACATCTGCCCTACACACCGAGTTATTATTGCTTATATGTGTTATATAGCTTACTGGGTAGTTATTTTGACATCTACGACGATATTTCACCATTAAAAAAAAATTAAAAAAAGGGTGGCCACAACCCAACCAATTTTAGTGGCCACAACCCAATTTTGGCGCCATCTTGAGATGTGGTGAACATTTTTTTTGGTGTCAACATATTGGTTGCAATCGATATTTACTCACAAAGTATAATAAATTTAATGAATAAAAATGCATTGCACTCACATTTTTGATTCATTCACTTCGATTTCTAACTCTATTGAAAAGGGGTAATTTTGTATTATTGGTCTTTTTCAAGCACAGAAAAATAAATTTGTTCCCAGCACGAAGCAGACGCGTCTGCCCGTTTCGGTACTCGGTACAAAAAACGTGCTACCACACAAATAACTTTTGCAAGAAAAAGATCCGCTGGGTTGGCCACAACCGAACCATGGCCACAACCCAACCTCTTCCCCTACTTTTTAAAAAAGTACTATTTTCGGTATTTCTTAAAAAAGGTACTATTATAAGTACCTCTTTAAAAACAGTACTATTTTAAATAATATTTTAAAGATATTTATTAAAAAAAGTACTATTTTATGTTTTTTCAAAAAGTATTTTTTTTTTTTAAAGATACTACTTTAAGAAAGGTATTATTATTTAAAACTTTTTTAAAAAAGATTGAGTTTGAAATAATTCAGGCTCAAGATCAAATGATTTTACTTTAAATAAAGCAAAAAAAATTGCACATTTGTTTCAAAAATTGTTTCGTTTCGGGAAGAGTTGCTGTTTCGGGAAGAGTCACATACCCTCATCAGTAACCAAAAGCAGTAGATAGTTTGTTTGGTAAAAAGTTAAATTCATATATATTTGCTGAAAACAACCAAATGAGAATTCAAGCAAAAGTTATACTATTTAAGCCTCTTCCAATACAACAAACTATAATATAGAACAACTTTGAAACAAATATATTTGTATACGAGTACACATTGCATACTACAATATACATGTTTGTTTTTGTCTTGAAAAAACAAGAAAAAACAATTAGTTTTTGCTAAACTTACATTTAGCATTAACGGCGTGCCCTCCGTATTTTTAATTTTATTATTTTTTTTTTATAAAAATAAAAAAATCTTATTTTCGATCTTTATCAAATGTTTTTACTTTAAAGATCAATATCAAATATCTGTCTGTGGAAATCACGATCACGCCTTCAATATCAAAGTTAGACCGTTCGTTTTTGTTTAAAATCGTTTATTAACATCCCAAAGGAGTTGCTATTTAAAATCTAAAAATTGGTTAATGGGGTCGCGAGATATGAATGAAACTTTGAAAAAACTCTTGAAATATTAAATTTTTCAGTGTGTTTGTTGTTTTTCTTAGTATATGTTGTACATGTTGTAATTCTTCTTATTGTTGAATTCATTGCAGATGTGTGTATATTAATAGTGCGCATGTCACATTGGCCTAAGCAAGTATTACCACATATTTTTATTTAAAAATTAAATTAAAAAATTAATAAAAATTAATAATAAAAAATTAATAATAAAAGTTAAATATTTAAAATTAAAAACTAAAAATTTAAAATTAAAAATGAAAAATGGAAAATGAAAAATGGAAAATGAAAAACGAAAATTGAGAAATTAAAAATGGAAAATTGAAAAATTTAATATTAAAAATGAAAAACGAAAAACGAAAAATGGAAAATGAAAAATAGAAAAATTAAAAATTAAAAATTAAAAATTAAAAAATTAAAAATTAAAAATTAAAAATTAAAAACTAAAAACTAAAAATTTAAAATTTTTAAATTAAAAATTAAAAATTAAAAATTAAAAATTAAAAATTAAAAATTAAAAATTAAAAATTAAAAATTAAAAATTAAAAATTAAAAATTAAAAATTAAAAATTAAAAATTAAAAATTAAAAATTAAAAAATTAAAAATTAAAAATTAAAATTAAAAATTAAAAATTAAAAATTAAAAATTAGAAATTAAAAATTAAAAATTAAAAATTAAAAATTAAAAATTAAAAAATTAAAAATTAAAAATTAAAAATTAAAAATTAAAAATTAAAAATTAAAAATTAAAAATTAAAAATTAAAAATTAAAAATTAAAATTTAAAAATTAAAAATTAAAAATTAAAAATTAAAAATTAAAAATTAAAAATTAAAAATTAAAAATTAAATATTAAAAATTAAAAACTAAAAACTAAAAATTAAAAATTAGAAATTAAAAATTAAAAATTAAAAATTAAAAATTAAAATTTAAAAATTAAAAATTCAAAATTAAAAATTAAAAATGAAAAAGGAAAAATGAAAAATGAAAAATTACAAATGAAAATTAAAAAATGACAAAAGGAAAATGGAAAATGGAAAATAAAAATTGAAAAATAAAAAATGAAAAATGGAAAATAAAAAATGAAAAATGGAAAATGAAAATGAAAAACGAAAACTGAAAAATGAGAAACGAAAAATGAAAAATGGAAAACGGAAAACGGAAAATGAAAAATGAAAAATTAAAATTGAAAAATTAAAATTAAAAAATGAAAAATTTAAAATTGAAAATTAAAAATTAAAAACTTAAAATTAAAAATTAAAAATTTTAGTTTCATTCTTTAGTTTCTACCTGTTTTTATTATTTTTGTTTTTGGTATTAAATAAAATAAAATTTTAAAATTTCCTTTTTTTAATATTAATAATTTGTAGCCAAGAATAATTTTTTTTTTAATTATCGTATGACTTCCAAGGTCTCAAAACAGGCTTATAGGGATCAAACTTTGGGTATTATTATGATGCCGGCTACGTTAAATAATAAATTTCATTGGTGTTCTATGAACTACTTAGAGTTTTTCAGTATCGGCAACAGTTTCAAAGTGGTAGCCGTACCCAGTATTGGGTGGAGGGTATCAAAAGTTCGGCACAGCCGAATTTAAAACTTACTTGTTTATTTTTTTTATTTTTATTTTATTTATTTATTTATTTATTTATTAGTCTATGGAAATTTTTCCTTACAGACTATAAAAGTAACATACATAACATTTGTAAACATACATATATAAATTCGATCAAACATGTTTAAAAACAATTTAAAATTAAAAAATGCAAGCTAAATATTTATTACATATTATTTAGATAAAGTATTATATTATATCATGTTTAAACACAATTTAGAATTGAAAATGGCAAGCTAAATATTTATCTCACATTATTTAGATAAAGTATTATATCCCTTTTAATCAAATCTAACTTTTCTGAAAATCAATAATGTTATACAGTTGATTAAATTCTATACACAGCCGACGAAAAGGATACGATAATACTTTACAATTAGGAACTGAAAATACCGTGAACAGCGCTGTGAGGTATTAATATTGATTCTGCTAAGGAGAAATTCGGAATATATATTTCCATTTATCAAGTTGAACAAAAAAGTTATATTAAGCATACTTCTTCGGCTTTTAAGCGTAGGAAGCTTAATAAGAGCGAGACGGCTTCTATAAGAAGGTAATTGAATATTTGGATCCCATCCAAGACCACGAAGGCAAAATATTAGAAATTGTTTTTGAACAGACTCAATTGAATTTGAATGAACGGTGTAAAAAGGATCCCAAACTACAGAATCATATTCCAAAATTGGTCTTACTATTGTAGTAAAAAGTTGCTTTGTTGTGTCAGGATCAGAAAACTCTTTCGCCCAACGCTTGATAAAACCAAGCACACCAAATGCTTTGTTAATTGTGAGTGATATATGTTTACGAAAATCCAGGCGCTTGTCCAATAAAACCCCGAGATCATTAAATGTTTCCTTCAGTTCCAATCGATCGTTGCTCATCAAAAACTTGCCATTAATAGGAAAACATCTTGAAAACACCATATATTAACATTTTTTTACATTAAGGTCTATTAAGTTTATATTACACCATGCTGTGAAATTATTAATATCCAGCTGTAAACGTGATTGTTTCTAATTATTGTTGGATGAATAAAGTATTTTAACGTCATGCGCATACATCAGGCATTTACAGAACTTAATAGCTGAAGGCAGATCTAATAAATAGTGTAAATAAGAGTGGACCCAAATGACTTCCTTGAGGCACACCAGATAAAACATTAATCGATTTTGACTGAAGATTACGAAATTTTATACACTGTTTTCGGCCAGTTATATAGGAATATATCCATTTTAATAGCGTATTACTAAAACCCCTACGATCAAGCTTAAACAATAGAAGATCATGGTTAACCCTGTCAAATGCTTTACTAAAATCCGTATAAATAGCATCAGTTTGCATTTTGTTTAAAAAAGCTTCATTAACAATCGTTGTAAGTTCAAGAAGATTGGTAACAGTTGAGCGGGATTTACGGAAACCATGTTGTTCAGGAGCTAGGATTGTAGATACTTGGTGAGACAAAGCATCAGTTATCAGTTTTTCAAATAGTTTTGGAATAGAGCTTAATTTTGAAATCCCTCTGTAATTTGAAATCACGGATATACTACCAGCTTTAAATAATGGAATTATAAAGGATTTTTTCCAATAATTTGGGAAATATGCCAATTTAAGTGATTTATAATATAGAAACGTTAGGGGAATATACAGCATCGCTTCAAAACACAATTTGGAACACCATCAGGACCAGGAGCATATGAAAAATTTAGTTTCATCAAATAATTTAAAACAGCTTGTTTTGAATAAATGGAATATTTATAAAAGATGCATCGGGAATCAAGTATGGATACCCAGAAGTATTGTCAAAAACTGTTGTGGAGTATGTTGAAGCAAAAAAGTCAGCAAACATGTGGCATATTGAAATATCGTCAGAGGTTTCTATATTATTTAGTTTCATTTTTGTTGGAAAATCAAGTGATCTCTTTTTAGAGTTTACAAATTTATAAAATGATAAAAAATGTATGTATGTAATGTATGTAAAATGTATAAAATATGTATGTATATATAAACATGGATATATTACAAATAAAACAAGCCATATTTCATCAAAATAGATTGACAAGTTTGTGTGTAATTCACAATTTGATTGTGATTGTGATTGTATGTCATTTTGAAAAAAAATCGGAAAATCTTTCTGAATATTTCGGAAACTATTGAGCTAATTAAAGAACAGTGTAGAGGTAACTTGGAGGTAATTTAGCTGCGGATTTTCGCAGAAATTGTTCTTGGGTTGTTCTAACATATGTGGTGAAACCTCCTCCATTTTTAAGAGTAGCGGTTTATCGCGAAAACCAGAGTCGATTCAAGCAATGTGAATATAGAATAAGAATTTCATTAGCCCATGTATCTTAATTGACTCCACTAACACCCTGTCTTGATAATAATTATATTTTGATACATTCTTTAAGAAAAATTACTGTATTTAGTAATTATATGAGAAATGGAATTTTATCTAATATCGATCGAGTCTGTCGCTGCCTTCAATTGTATAATTTGTTTAGAAACTCGATAATACAAAAAAATAAATGTTTTTAGGAACTCCATAAAATGTAATAAATGGAGTATGAACTAGAGAAAATTAAATAAATGGTTTATAAACTCGTTAAAACAAAATACTATCACGCTACTAGTCTTATTTAAACATTGGAACCAATTATCCTATGTATTTCATATTCGCATATAGGAGTGGCATCTCCCAGTTATAAATTTCCGCGGTGAAGCCAAAAATGGGTAGGATCGGGCCATTGGGCCACATTTTATTAATGGCAGAGCGACAATATTTTTGTTTATATACACGGAATATTTTAAATTCACCCAAATAAATATACTTATTTATGAATGAAGGCTAGGGCGAAACAACGTTTTTCATTAAATATGTTTTTATACCCTATACCACTATGTGGTTTGGGTATAATGACTTTGTGCTGCTGTTTGTAACTACCAAAAATATTTGACCTAGACCCATCTTTTATTGTACCGATTGGCTCAGAATCACTTTCTGAGTCCTTTTAGCTATGTCCGTCCGTCCGTCTGTGTGTCCATGTAAACCTTGTAATCAAAGTACAGCTCGCAAATATGATGAAATTTGGTATATAAACTTTTCTCAGCCATAGGATGAACGCTATTGAAATTGGTGAAATTCGGTCCATGTTCAGACATAGTCCCCATACAAATGACCCCTATGAAATCGACATAAATTGCCATAAGATCTAAATTATCATATAGATCGCAGTCAAATTGGGTTTGTATGTGTTTATTATATCCATTAATCAGTAATCCACAAATAATCCCTATAGGACAATTCTTAGTCATAGGCCCAATATAGAGCTGCTTCCCGATTTTCATTTAAATCTATAAAAAAAAACAAATATTGCACAGATTTTTTTCAAATTTAGTTTGTATATATTTTTTCAAAATATAAGTGACTTTACCAAATATGGTCAGGATCGGTCCATTTTTCGACCTAGTCTCCATATAAATATAGCACACGATATGAACTTTCATATCTACAGCGAAAAAAATTAATAACAATCCCACTTAAATTTGGTTTATGCTTATTTTCTATATCCAATTAGTTGCACTGAAGAGACAGGGTCTCTAAACCATGGTATAGGGTATCGTATAGTCGGTCTAGACCGACTATAATTTTGTTTTTTTTAAATTTATTTTGAAAAAGTAAAATATTTTATTCTTATTTTTTACTTTTTGTTTTTTTTTTTTTTTGGTTATTTTCTAAAAATATATTATTTATTATTAGTAATAATATTTCTTTGCTTATTTTTAAAATTTTTTTTTATTTATTTTGTTGAAAAATAGTAAATTTTTAAAATTCTAGCACTAATGCAATTTACATTTGTGTTTTTCTAGGTCTCGAATTATTTTACACTACCTTTAAGAACTCAATCCACTACATTCGATCCAAATGTTAAAAATTTTCCAGTTGGCATGCAAGAAACTGTATTTGGAGAACAACAGTGTCTATATGGTCAGATTGGTGGTGTATTACTGGCTGAACCGACTACAAGTCTGAAGACAATTTTCGATGCTGGCATTAATTTCTCTTCAATATTTTCACAAGATAATGATATATTAGAATTGACTTCAAGATTTGTATTCTGTTATGCGCCGGCAGCTTATACGCACAATACCTGCCTCGATCTAATACCCAGTGGTAAATATATGGGTTTGTTGCAGGCACAACATTGTCAAATCGTTAAAATTAGAGATACCATTAATAGTGTAGGTGGTATACAAGCTATATTACCATTATTACATCGCATTATTAAGGAAAACAATATAGAATTTTCCTTGGCTGCTGGAACAGAGACAGAAAATAATGAAGATTCGGTGGAATCTTTAAAAACCCCAGTCGCCGAAGAATTTGCTGACTGGGAAGTTTTATCATCGAACTCCTATACAGAATGGAAAATGATACAATTTCCTATAGCCAGTTTTATGTGTTTCCTACGTTATCTCACGCATGAACATGATAATAATCAAGAAAACTTACTGAACAGTGAATGTCTGTCTATAATTGGTATGATGTTGCAAAAATGTCCTCCCAAAATGTTCGATGTCAATGCTTTAATGGCCACTCATCTCTTTATGGAATCAATTCAGGGTCATAAGTCCTCAACGGGACAATCCAATCTTCCACTTCTAAATGACTTGTACACTTCAATTGCATTTAATTTTGATATATGGGTGCACATGCCATTCCAGATTACTTTGGGTCATGTTCAATATCTGGGAGCAATGATTAAAAATGATCGCAAATATTTTCGCAAAAAATTCGGCATACAATTTTTCTTAGATGTTGTTCGCCAATATTATGGTACGCCGGAATGTATAACACCAGAAGATGCTAAAACCATACGTTCCACTATATTTTCGATTATACGATTTAATTTGCAAAAAGATGTAAATATTAAGGAAATTGGTACGATTGTAGCGTTTTTGGCTTCGGTCAAACAAGATAATGTTTTAATTGAATTTCTCGATATACTGAATATGCATGTTAAGGGTAAAAATTGTCGAGATCAATTGATTTTACTGCTGCACGAGCCACAAACAGCTAATCTGATTTACAACTATTTTATGGATAAAAGTTATAGTTGTGAATTGCAGGAGTCGGCCATACGGGTAAGTAAACTTAATTTTAATTTTCATTAAATGTGGCTGAAGATAATCGTTAAATACTACAAATTTAGCACTTCATCGTGCAAAGAAAAATCGCCCAAAATATAATAAAAATTCTTCCAACTATTTTGGGGGACATTGCAAAAATTTTATTTAAAATTTCGTTTATAAAAATTTTTCTTTATGAAAATCCACCTCAAAATAATGTATGGAAAATATCTAAAAATTTTCGGTGACATTAATAAAAAAACAAATAAGAAAATTCTAGTCGGTCTAGACCGACTATACGACTCCATGAATTTAAAGAAAGGGTCTTAAGTCCAACTAATTGAATATGGAAAATAAACAAACCAAATTCGAGTAGTATAGTTATTAATTTGTGGCGCGCAGATATGAAAAAGTTCATATCGAATGCAATATTTATATGGGGATTAGGTCGAAAAATCGACCGATTCTGACCAAATCACTTATTTTTTGGAAATAGCATAATGAGAAAGGAAGACTTAGCAATCGACAAATATCAGACAGACCTGCAAATATCATCTTCCATCATAACAACGACCCCAAACATTCAGCGAAAATCTTCAAAGATCGGTTTAGTTCACAAGTGTTTGGGTCATGCAGTGGCCAGCGCAGGGCCCCGATCAAAAATATATGGGCTTATTTTAAAAGGCGGCTGGTAGAATACGAAAAGGCCCCGAATATCATTGATGAGCTGTGAGAGGGAGAGGAAACAAATTTCTGTGGTTTATGTATCAAATCGGTACCAATCCATGCCTAATAGAATGGATCAGTTGGAAAAAGCAAGCGATAAACTATTAAATTTAGCAATTTTGCCTACCGTCTTTTATATTATTTAAATAAAATTTTTTACACTTCTTAAAATTTTTATTACAGTTTTTAAAATTTTTTTATCAATAACCCATTTTATTTTTCTAGTTTATCAGCAGTCTCTTATCAACATCTCGTGTTCATCCTAAATATAAACAAATAATGCGTTTACATGATCCGACAACCGAAGTTTCTCTTTTTCCTGGTCTTTTTTCCTATACCATACCCATGTTATTGAGTTCAACCATACTCTTTCACATGTTAGATGAAATGTTAAATACCGAAGTCGACTATTGTGGTCTAATATTTTTGATACATCATGTTAGCTCGTGCGAATTACTTGTTAAATTAGAAGTAGCAAAACGTATGTTGCAATGTACCTTTACCAAACAAAATTCACCGCAAGCCATAGCCAAACAACCGGGATGGCAAGAATCTATAGCTCGATTGCTAATACGAAGACCCATTGAAAATGTTAAACCAGATGAAGAAAAACGCAAAAGTTTTGGCATAGACTTGGATGTTTTGCTGGAAGATAACCAAAAGTTCGATAATCAAGGGGATCTTATCAATTTCTGTGAACAACAAATGGAAATTGATCATCCGGAACATAGTAATAGTGATATATTACTGAATGAAATTCAAGCACAAGTTTCTGAAGCTGCAAATGTATTAGAATCAGAATTCAAAGAATTGGCTGAATCTGTTTCCGGCGTAGTCGTGGGTAATGTAACATCAGTATTCTCAGTTATACGACAAACTACTCACGATCTGCAAGATACCTTTGAATCTTTGACACATGCAGCCTCTACAGAAAATATTGATAGCGCCTGTAGCAAACAGCGTACAGATTCTCTAAGTTCTGATAGCTCGATCTCACAAACTCCTCGTGGTGTGGCCAAGAAAGCCGACTCAATCGAAAGTAATTTAGAATTTTCTTCAGAAGCCGATGTCGACAGTGAGGAGCAATTGGTGTATTTAGTGTCGAATATTCTGTTTACTGTATTTTGGCGTGGAGTGCCTAACGATCATCCGGACTGCTGGAAGGAAAGAGGTCAAGTTTTGGGCTGTATCAATCTATTGGCTCTTAATAATGAACTTATGGCTTCACATTTATCATTGCGTTTGCGTATATTGGAAATGGCTGTTCAGGCCTCCTTATTTGATTTAGCCGAGCATGGCAATCAAACATTAATTAATCAAGAGGTATAAAAATATATAAATTGAAATTCATAATGTACCTGCTATTATTTATATTACTTTATTCTCCAGAATGCTTCTCATATTTTACGTATGATTTATGATCTGGTTGCCTTGGGCTCTAATGAAGACGAATCGAAAAAATGTTCTACAAAATTATTAGACGGTGTTTTAGCTCTACTGGACGCTTTGATGATATTCCAATCAGATTCTTCAGATGATTGGTCGGACATGATACGTCTGTGTTTGGGTTTACTTTTGAAATGCTCTCATCATCCTAATCCGGGTGTAGTTGCAATGGCTACTGCTAAACTACATGCTATTTTACAATGTCGTACTTCAGGCAATCCCAGTGAATTGGCTTATTTATTATTTTCTATCAATAAGGCTTTGGATAATGCCATTGAAGGTAATTTAGTCTTCATATTAAAGTGCTAAAATATACTAAACTATTTTGTTTTTAATTTTTCCTCTCTTCACAGTTGGCAACCCAGAGGAATATTCTTTTCTCATGCCGGTCATGAAAGCCTTAATAGAAAAATGCCGCCATGCTTTTAATTTGGATTCAGTTTTACCCGATTTACCACCCACCTCATCGGGTCCAGTATTTTTCAATGATTTCCAAATGTATAGCACTAGTAAAAAATGGAAAAATTTCATGGAAAGAATTGTAAGTAAATCCTACATTAAACTATATTTAATTTTCGATATTTTAAGGTGGAGAGAAATATATATATTATTATAGTATTCCGATTATTTTTTTTTCTCCACACCTCAGTGGCAGAGGGTATACATATATAGGTTTGTCATTCCGTTTGTAACGCATCGAAATAAATTCCGGAGACCACAAAACCATGTATTTTCTTGATTATTATAACAAGGGAAGTTGATTTAGCGATGACCGTCTGTCCGTCTGTCTGTGGAAATCACGATCACGCCGTCAATATCTAAGCTAGACCGTTCGTTTTTGTATAAAATCGTTTATTAACATCCCAAAGGAGTTGCAATGTAAAATCATCATAATCGGTCAAAGGGGCCACGAATTATGAATGAAAATTTGAAAAAACTCTTGAAAAAATAAAAATTTTCAGTGTGTTTGTTGTTTTTCTTAAGATATGTTGTATATGTTGTAATTCTTCTTATTGTTGAAGTCATTGCAGTTGTGTGTATATTAATCTCTGCATGTCACATGCCACATATTTTTGTATCGTTAAAATTAAAAATTAAATATTAAAAATTAAAAAATTAATAAAAATAAAAAATAAAATTAAAAGTTAAATATTAAAAATTAAAAATAAAAAATGGAAAATGGAAAATGGAAAATGAAAAATGGAAAGTGGAAAATGGAAAATAAAAAATGGAAAATGGAAAATGAAAAATGGTAAATGGAAAATGAGAAATGGAAAATGAAAAATGGAAAATGAAAAATGGAAAATGAAGAATGAAAAATGGAAAATGAAAATTGAAAAATGGAAAAATGAAAAATGGAAAATGAAAAACGCAAAATGAAAAATGAACAATGGAAAATGGAAATGAAAAATGAAAAATTAAAATTGAAAAATGAAAATTGAAGAATGAAAAATAGAAAATGGAAAATGAAAAATGAATAATGGAAAATAAAAAATTAAAAATTGAAAAATAAAAATTAAAATTAAAAATAAAAATTTAAAATTAATAATTAAAAATTAAAAATTAAAAATTAACAATTAAAAATTAAAAATTAAAAATTAAAAATTAAAAATTAAAAATTAACAATTAAAAATTAAAAATTAAATATTAAAAATAAAAAATAAAAATTGAAAATTAAAAATTAAAAATTAAAAATTAAAAATTAAAAATCAAAAATTAAAAATTAAAAATTAAAAATTAAAAACCAAAAATTAAAAATTAAAAATTCAAAATTCAAAATTCAAAATTCAAAACTAAAAATTAAAAATTAAAAATTAAAAATTAAAAATTAAAAATTAAAAACTAAAAACTAAAAATTAAAAATTAAAAATTAAAAATTAAAAATTAAAAATTAAAAATTAAAAATTAAAATTTAAAAATTAAAAATTAAAAATTAAAAATTAAAAATTAAAAATTAAAAATTAAAAATTAAAAATTTAAAATTAAAAATTAAAAATTAAAAATTAAAAATTAAAAATTAAAAATTAAAAATTAAAAATTAAAAATTAAAAATTAAAAATTAAAAATTAAAAATTAAAAATTAAAAATTAAAAATTAAAAATTAAAAATTAAAAATTAAATATTAAAAATTAAAAATTAAAAATTAAAAATTAAAAATTAAAAATTAAAAATTAAAAATTAAAAATTAAAAATTAAAAATTAAAAATTAAAAATTAAAAATTAAAAATTAAAAATTAAAAATTAAAAATTAAAAATTAAAAATTAAAAATTAAAAATTAAAAATTAAAAATTAAAAATTAAAAATTAAAAATTAAAAATTAAAAATTAAAAATTAAAAATAAAAAAGTAAAAACTAAAAATTAAAAATTAAAAATTAAAAATTGAAAATTGAAAATTGAAAATTAAAAATTAAAAATTAAAAACTAAAAATTAAAAATTAAAAATTAAAAATTAAAAATTAAAAATTAAAAATCAAAAATTAAAAATTAAAAATTAAAAATTAAAAATTAAAAATTAAAAATTAAAAAATTAAAAAATTAAAAATTAAAAATTAAAAATTAAAAAATAAAAATTAAAAATTAAAAATTAAAAATTAAAAATTAAAAATTAAAAATTAAAAATTAAAAATTAAAAATTAAAAATTAAAAATTAAAAATTAAAAATTAAAAATTAAAAATTAAAAATGAAAAAAGGAAAATGGAAAATTAAAAATTAAAAATAAAAAATTAAAAATTAAAAATTAAAAACTAAAAATTACAAATTAAAAATCAAAAATTAAAAAATTAAAAATTAAAAATTAAAAATTAAAAACTAAAAATTAAAAATCACTAGTTAATTCAGACAAAAATATTTTAAAATTAGCTTTTATTAATATTAATATCAGGAAATTTTTAGCCAAAAATTAGTTGATTTGTGTTTTTTTTTTTTTTTTTGAATTATAATGAATTATCTCAAAACTTTCTTATAGGGATCAAACTTTTGGTTTTTAACGCTGGCTCCATTATATAATATATATATATATATATATATACATATATGGGTTTTCTACTCTAGTAAAAGAAAAATAATGCGATTTTTCAAATAGTAACGAATTCTTTCTATAGAAGACACGATCATTGTTTTTTATAACAAATTTAATAGAAACTGGCCAGCAAGAAAACTTTAAATTTAATTGGTACTCGAAATTTAAATTTCAGTACCGTCAACAGTTTTAAAATGTAATATTTGCAGCTTCAACAGTATTGCCATAATATTTTTTATGTCTAATTTTTGTTAGCATGTTTTGTTAATGAAAATTGCACATTTTTTTTATATAAATACATTTATTTTAATTTATATAATACATAATTTGAAAAATAATCTACATATACTTAACTAGATAATAAATAACACACCTCAGCACCTTTGCTTATTTCAAAATTGCTTATCATGATTTTGAAATTTCGAAAAATTTGAGTTTGAAATTAAAGAAAATATAATTTATACTCTATTTTAATACCCCTAGAAACAGAGTCTGATTTGGCATATAGTTTAAAAATAATATTAAAAATATTAAATGGATTATCTTCTTGATTTAAACTTTGAATTAAATGTTTTAGTTTAATGACTGAAGTCCTTTGCCATTAAAGCAGTGAAAAATATTACAATTGAACTGAACGACTAAATTCATGGAATTTTTGTAGTTAAGTCCTTTACTTTAAAATTAAGTCTTTAGGCAATTGTCAAGTGTTTCAAGAATTAAATTACTTTCCAATTCCGCTAAATCCGTCGATCATTCATTGGAATTGGTATTTACGTAGCAATGAAGGAATACGCTAATATTCCATCAATTGGATGGACTGTTGGAATACACAAGCCGACATTATTTTTAGACCCAAGCTGTCTAAAGTTTGAGCTCGGATTTGCTCCATTATATCAGTTTTTAATTACTACACCTCTAATACATTTTTTTTAAATAGAACTCGTTAATATATCTGAAATTAGTACTCTTGTCCTTCAATATACTTTTTAAATTTTTTCAGATATTGCACTTTTTCTCGGTCAAAACTTCCGTTGAAATTTTGAGTATGATGCATTCCTTTCAAGCTTCTTCAAAAATAAAAATATCGATGAAACTCCAGACCCTGACACCAAAGTGTACTATCTTAAAGGTCTATAGTCCTAGTCTAAGAGTTTTTGGCGTGTATGTAAAATATTCTTTTTATTTAAGAAATATTTTCTCGGCAATTTTTATACCCTCCACACCACTGCGCCGAGGGTATATATCAGTTTGTCAATCCGTTTGTAACTCGTCGAAATAAATTCCAGAGACCCAATTACACTATATATATTCTTGATCAAAAAGGAGAAGTCGATCAAGCGATATCCGTCTGTCTGTCTGTCTGTTCAAAACATTCTCCAGTCCGCAATAGGTCGATTAGGTCATACTACTTAGACTTAAAATGTTCATTATAATTTGTAGCAGTTTGGTATTTCATTGGGATCCTTTAGGCCATATATGTGAGGAATGACGTATGAAAATGTAAAGATACTTCGATAAGATTTAAAAAAAAAACTAAACATAGTGAAAAATGTTTATACGTAACAGAACAAGTGTGTGTAGATATGTATCAGCGATGCATACACATTTTGGATTGAGCGCAATTGTATGTATGCACCTATTTACATGTATCATCATTGCATTTATTAATTGCTTTCTATTGAAAAAAAAAAAACACGAAAATACTTAAAATTTTTGTTAATTATCTTAATAATTTTAAACATCATTATAAAAAATGTAGTCATTATGATGTGAAATCTAGCCTTTTTTGTCTTTTAAAGTTGAAAACCTTGGTTATAATAATGTGTTCGGGTGGAGGGTTTCAAAGATTCGGCACAGCCGAATTTAATACTCTTACATATTCACTCTACTACACACATTAATAAGGAGTGAGATCGAAAAAATCTTAACACACGTTTTTCGCAATCGATATTTGAATTTTTTTTTATCAAGTTATCTTTGCCAAATATGTTTGTTATTAAGTTTTATTACAACCCTGTTTATTTGTTATCAGCTAAAATTATTAAATATTTGCAACAAAATCCAACTTGGACCTACAAATAGTTGGCCAAAGATTCGAAAGTCTGCCTTCAAACTGTTTCCATAGTTATTAGAAAGTATCAGGGCAATTTGACCACTCATAAGAAATCTGGTTCGCGAAGAATAAAAGGTTAGCTAGGTCGCGAACCTTTTGGTGCGAAAACTTAGAGCCAATGCAGGTTTGGAAACGTACAAGGTCGAAAGATTTCCATACAGCAACATTGCAAAAAAAAAATGTTAAGTCCAAAAACAGAGCACGGAAATTTAAATCATGTTTCATAAAAAAAAATGTTCTTGCTTCACAATTTACAAAAATTTTGTGTTGCTAATGCTCGAAGAAGTGTTGAAGATAACATTAGGACCCAGAAGCAGACTAAAGTTTCCAAAAAAAGTTCTTGGTATGGCAAGCATAAATTTCAATTATATAAAAAAAATAATAGTAATAAAATTTTGTGGTTTCCTTATTATGTAGGTTAGAATTTTCTCGATCTCACTCCTCAACCTATTAACTCTTACAAAGTTTCATATCAGTACATATATTTTACTATGAATATTTTCGCTTCGACTACTTCAATTATGCAGTGGCATAAAGGTTCAATTCTCGCTAACATAGTATTCTAGATATGTGATTTTGCCACGCCCTCTTGTCCGATTCCGCCTACTTTTGGCTCGACTACGCACGCTTATAGCTAATGAACTCACGCAAAGTTTTAAGATTATCGCTACCATAATAGATATGTGATGATAAATATTTACTTTGTATGGTAAGTGTTGTGCCTCTTGCTCGATGCGGCCCATTAAAAAAAAAAGTAGAGCTTGAACAGAGCCTACGGTGTAAATCTTAACTCGCTAACTTTTATCGTTCCAGAGATCATTCGTTACAAACAAACTCTCCAACGATTTTATATATAAATATGTTTTTGAATTTTTAGGTTTGGATTTATCGATATACCTTTCATTTTTAAGAAATTATAAGCTGGTCTCAGGGAAAATATTTTTTCGGACAGATTGAAACGAAACGCCATACGAAGTATCAAAAGATTTGTACGAGAATTAAGATATCTGAAAAATCCAAGTAGTGCATTAAAGACGAAGAATAGTACTTTCAAATTTGAACAAGTTTTGCGTAAAATAATGTATTAAACCTGATTTGATGGAGATATTCTTAGATGCGATTCGAAAAGTTCTTTAGAAAAGTATAATCTGCTCGCAGGGCTTGCATTTTTATGGAGACTTGTGAGCTTGTGTTATAATTGTTCAAAATAACTTATGGTTTTTAGGTAAGTTACGACTTGTATCTCTATCAGTTAAAGGACTCTTGAAAGCAGTAGTATCAAAAATATTTTTTGTAGTTCGTCTGAAAAATTTCTTTTCATTTGTGGCCACCATTTGTGTTGGTGTTGCTGCAGTGGCAGTGTTTTCGACTTTTAACCGATTTCTAAATAAATTTGCATTGTATATTCGAGGTGTTGACAGAATGCCATCGTAGTAAGATTTCGATCTGGATTTTTCAAAAGAAATTATATCAGTTTTATGGCCGTCATTTTCTTGTTCAGACGGCTTCACCGTAGTTGTGGTTGTTGTTGTGGTAGAACGTTGTTTGTATTGATAACGTTTGCTTTTCGTACTCAAATTATTTATAGCAACAGCAGTTGTACGGGGTGTTGTTACCATCATCGGTGATGTTCTTATTTTCATGGGATTCCACGATCCACTATTTACATTAATCTTATGTATTTTATGTGATTCATTTGCATCTATATCTTCGTTTTGGACTCGATTACGCTGATCGTTCTCAAAAGCTTGTTCTAATTCGGGAACATCTAAAATGTGTTTTGTATTCGAGACCGTAGTGGACGATGATCCTTTATTACGCTTCCTTTTACGAGTTTTACGTAATCGAGTTATTGATGATTTGGGTTGTTGGGATGTTGCTTGTGGCAGCGGCCGCGTTCCCGATGACTGGGCATCTCCTGCTGGTGTATCCTCCGAATCTGATTGGTGTTGAAGTGCAGGTCGCTGTTCTGATATATTATTGGGTTCTGCTACATATTCTACATGTGAGTTTTGTTTCCGGTTTGAAGGGTCATACGTTTGTGGTGGATAGATCTCCTCATCTTGATTGTTTGACTCATCAAATGGTAAAGGATCATAAATTGGCACTTCATAGCTAGATTTAGTATAACCATACGAAGGTTGTTTATGATTGACATTGATAGGAAGATCTTGTGCTTGTGGTATATATTCTGAAACCGAACCATGGCTTGGTGGTACTGAATGATAAATGGGCGGTTGATTAGTATCAGAACCTTCTTGGTAGCCTGGATGTTGTTGTGAATTATCGGAAGATGGATGGTGGTTAGAAGAAGTATCGTATTGTTGTTGGATAATTTCATAACTCGGTGGTTGTGGATGACTTGGTGGTTGTGGATGACTTGGTGGTTGTGGATGACTTGGTGGTTGTGGATGACTTGGTGGTTGTGGATGACTTGGTGGTTGTGGATGACTTGGTGGTTGTGGATGATATTGTTGCGTTGGCTCTTCATAATTTGCTGGTGGCGACTGATGTTCAACATTATGCTTTCCACTTGAATATGTGTTTTCATACGTTGGTGGTATATGAATTTCATAAGAAGGAGAATATGTAATTTCAATATTTTGTTCTGGTTGAGGAGGTTCAGCAAAATTATATTTGGCTGGCTTAGCTGGTGTATGACTTGCATAAGATGGTTTTTGTTCAACCACTGTATATTTATTGTAGTCGTTTATGCCTGATGTTGGTATATACACATCTGGTACACCATATTTTGCAGCCGGTATACGCGGAGGTTTTCCCTCTTTAGGTCTACTAAATGAATATTCATTTTTGCCGTGTGTATCAATTTCCTCATAAAGCGGTTTACTTGGTTTGAAAGATGATGGTGGCTCATAGGAATATTTATTGCCACTGTACTTACCGTAGTCTGCGCTGTATACAAATTCTGTAGGTACTCCATATTTAGTATGAGGTTTTCGTGGCAAACTTATTTCTGTATTCTTAGATGGTATATATGAATATGTCTTCTCTGGTTCAGCATATGAGTATGTTGGTGGTCTTTGAATTTCTTTATACGATATTTCTACTGGTTCCCCAAAGCTAACTTCTGGTACTGGATATGAATATGATGGTGGTTCTTGTTTAATTGTTTCTTTGTAGCTCACTTCTGGTCCGGCATACTCAAACGAAGATGGTTTTGTGATTTCTTTATAGGTGGCTTCTGCTTGGGCTTCATAGTTTTTATAAAAATCTAAATCCATACTTTGAGCTTCATAACTAGATGGCGGTAAATGAAAATCGTCTGATTCCACATTATAATGTGAAAAATCTTCAAACATTAAAGAATCAAATGTGGGTGCTTTATGCTTGCTAAAGCTGGGCTTGCTTCGGTAGTAATTTGGCGGAGGCTCTGCGAAACTATATTTAATTTTTGGTCTTTTTACACGTTTTACTTTAATACGTCTAGGTCTAACTATGCGCTTAACTATTGTACGGGTTGGTTGTCGTCTAGAACGTACAAGTGCTTCCGCCACTGGTAGTAATGAAGTAGTTGAATTAGTTTCTGTAATTGTTACATTTAAAGCATTTTCTGTCTCAGTTTCAGCTTTAGCTTCGTTTGACACAGCATAACTAAGCTGAAGGAAGAGAAAAATCTGAAAGAAAATAAGAAAAATTATTTATTTATGAAATATATATAAAAATATTTTCTATGATAACTGTTACTGAAGTGAACCGCCTCAAAAAGACTTTTTATACCCTATACCACTATGTGGTTTGTGTATAATGACTTTGTGCTGCTGTTTGTAACTACCAAAAATATTTTTGAGTCGATTTAGCAATGTCCGTCCGTCCGTCCGTCCGTCTGTGTGTCCATGTAAAACTTGTAATTAAACTACAGGTCGCAAATATGAATATATTTTGATGAACGCTATTGAAATTGGTGAAATTCGATCCATGTTCAGACCTAGCCCCCATACAAATGACCCCTATGAAACCGACATGAAGTGCCATAAGATCCAAATTATAATATAGATCTCAGTCAACTTGAGTTTGTATGTGTTTATTATATCCATTAATCAGTAGTCCAAAAATAATCCCTATAGGACAATTCTTAGTCATAGGTCCCGTATAAGCTGCTTCCCGATCTTCACTTAAATCTATCAAAAAACAAAAATATTGCACAGATTTTTCTCAAATTTGGTTGTATATGTTTTTTCAAAATATAAGTGATCGGTCCATTTTTCGACCTAGTCCCCATATAAATATAGCACCCGATATGAACTTTTTCATATTTGCAGCAAAAAAATTAATAACAATGCCACTCAAATTTGGTTTAAGCTTATTTTCTATATCGAATTAGTTGGACCGAAAGATAGGGTCTCTCAACCATGGTATAGGGTATCATATGGTCGGTCTAGACCGACTATAATTTTCTTACTTGTTTAATTTGTTTTCAAAACTTTTCAGATTTTTTCCAAAGAATCTATATAAACTTTCAGACTACAGAAAATTGTATACGATATACTTTTATGTAAAAATATATAGTTGCTCGTTGAAAATTTATAAAAATACTTTTTAAGGAAAGGTACTTTTTTTAAAAATGTACTTGTTTAAGAAATAGATTTTTTTAAGAAAAGGTACTTTTTTTTTAAGAAAAGGTACTTTTTTTTAAGATAAGATACCTTTCTAAGAAAAGTACTTTTTTACGAAAATGTAACTTTTAAGAAAATTCACTTTTTTAAGAAAATGTTTTTTTAAGAAAATGTGCTTTTAAGGAAAGGTACTTTTTTTAAAAATGTACTTTTTTAAGAAATAGATTTTTTTAAGAAAAGGTACTTTTTTTTAAGAAAAGGTACTTTTTTTTAAGAAAAGGTACTTTTTTTAGGATAAGATACCTTTCTAAGAAAAGTACTTTTTTACGAAAATGTAAGTTTTAAGAAAATTCACTTTTTGAAGAAAATGTTTTTTTTAAGAAAATGTGCTTTTGATGAAAAAGTAATTTTGAAGAAGAGGTACTTTTTGAAGTAAAGGTACCTTTTGAAAAACATGTACTTTGTAAACAAAAGGTACATTTCTAAAAAAAAAATTGTAAGAAAAGTTACTTTTTAAGAAAATGTGTTTTGTTAAAAAAATAAAATTTTTGTTTTTTTTTTTTTTTTTTTAATAAAGAGTATTTTTTTAAGAAAATTTACTTTTTAAATAATACTATTTTAATGCAAATATAGTTTTTAAAAAGAAAAATATACCTTTTTTAAGACAATTTATCTATTTAAGAAAATGTGTTTGTGAAAAAAAATTTTTTGAAGAAATGGTACTTTTTAAGAAATGGTACTTTTTAAAGAAAATGGTATTTTTTAAGGCAATGGATTTTTTTAAATTTACTTTTTATGCAAATGTACTCTTTTAAACAAGTTTTTCTTTTCAACAAAAATTACTTTTTAAGGGAAATATACTTTTTTGAAGAAAAGTTATTTTTTTTACGAAAATTTAGTTTTTTAGGAAAGGCTACTTTTTTTTAAGAAATTCGACTTTAAAAAAATGTTTTTTTAAGAAATTCGACTCTAAAAAAATGTTTTTTTTAAGAAAATGCACTTCTTTAAGAAAATGTGCTTTTTAGAAAATTAGCTTTTTTAAGAAGAAATACTTTTTAAGAAAATTGTAGTTTTTAATGCAAGGGTATTTTTTTTTTTAAGAAAATGTACTTTTTAAGAAAAAGTACTTGTTAAGAAAATTTACTTTTTAAGAAAATGTACTTCTTAAGTAAAGGCATTTTTTTAGGTAAACTTATGCCGTTTTCTTTTTTGACCAAAAATGTCGCATTTAATTTGCACTTTTTTCGAAAAACATATTTTTTATATATTCTAAATTAAGCGGAACCTTATTTTATACATCAATCGAAAGGTCTCGAAGTCGAGCGCTCTTAAATCGCAAAAAATTGTAGCCATTGAATTCTTTCAGGCCATAGTGTGAGAATATTTCCACATTGTTCCCCTTTTTTTTTGAATATTTTCACCCCATGACTTCAAAGAGGATAATAATCAAAATTTTTTGCATTTTATGAACACAGCTCTTTGAGACCTTTTGATTGATGTATAAAATTAGGTTACTCTTAATTTAGAATTTAAAAAAAAAATATACTTTTTGAAAAAAGTGCAAATAAAATGCGACATTTGTTGTCAGAAAAGAAAACGGCATTACTTTTTTAAGAAAATGTACCTTTCTCTGAAAGAGTCCTATTTTTAAACGGTACTTTTTTATTTAAAGAAAATTTACTTTTTTAACAAAATATTTTTTTTTTAGAAAATGTACTTGTTTTAAAAAGTACCTTTTTAAGTAAGGGTACTTTTTGAAAAAAGCTATTTTCTAAAGGATACCCTCTTTTAAAAAAAGTTATTTTTTAAGAAAAGATATATTTTTAGGAAAAGGTGCTTTTTTAAGAAAATGTACTTTTTTAATAAAAGGTATTTTTTATGAAAATATACTTTTTTAAGAAATTTTACTTTTTTATGAAAACGTTTTTTTTTTTTCAGAAATTTACTTTTTAGAAAAAGGTAATTTTTTAAGAAAAGGTACTTTTTTAAGAAAATTTACTTTTTTAAGAAAAGGTACTTTTTTAAAAAGGTAATTTTTTTTTAAATATACTTTGTAAAGAAATTTTACTTTTTTGGAAAATGTTTTTTTTTTTTTTTCAGAAATTAATTTTTTTTAAAAGGCATATTTTTAAGAAAAATGTACTTTTTTAAGAAAATGTACTTTTTTAATAAAAGGTATTTTTTATGAAAATATACTTATTTAAGAAATTTTACTTTTTTATGAAAACGTTTTTTTTTTTTTCAGAAAGTTACTTTTTTAAGAAATTTTACTTTTTTATGAAAACATTTTTTTTTCAGAAATTTACTTTTAAGAAAAAGGTAATTTTTTAAGAAAAGGTACTTTTTTAAGAAAATGTACTTTTTTAAGAAAAGGTACTTTATAAAAAGGTATTTTTTTTAAATATACTTTTTTAAGAAATTTTACTCTTTTGGAAAATGTTTTTGTTTTCAGAAATTTACTTTTTTAAGAAAAAGGTACTTTTTAAAAAAAGGTACTTTTTAGAAAAGGTACTTTTTAGAAAAAGATAGTTTATTAAGAGAAGTAGGTTTTTAAAAAAGGACATTTTTTAAGGAAATTTTTTAGGAAAAAATACTTTTTAAACTCTTTCTTTTAACTTATATTTTCTGTCTGCCATGGGGCAACCCCATTCCCCTCATCCAATTGATCTGAAACTTGGCACATAGTATTGTTGTGACTATAGATTAGTTTTGGGGTAATCACACATAGTAACGCACAGTCACGGAGAGATTTAAATCCCATTTCACCTCATCCGATCGATCTGAAACTTTGTCCATAGACTTGTTGTGGCCAAAGATTAATTTTAAGATAGTCACGCACAGTCACGGAGAGATTCAAAACTCATATGCATAAGCAAAGAAAGAGTTTTAATATAAACTTTGTTTTTATGGGTTAGATTATTAGGATAAGATACTTTTTTATGTAAATTTACTATTTTAAGAAATTTTTATTTAAAAAAGTACTTTTTAGGAAAATTCACTTTTTAGGAAAAGGGAATTTTTTTAGGAAAGATACTTATTTTAAGAAAATGTACTTTTTTAAGAAAAGGTTCTTTTTTGAGAAAGGACATTTTTAAAGAAAAAGTGTTTTATTAAGAAAACTTACTTTTAGAAAAGAAAATTTACTTTTAGAAAAGAAAATTTCCTTTTTTTTTTAAAAAGATACTTTTTTAAAAAAATATACTATTTGCAGAAAATATACTTTCTCAAGAAAAGGTAATTTTGTAATAAAATTCACTTTTTTTTAAAGAAAATATCACCGCTAATTAATACTGGGCTATTAAAAGCATATACATACAAGTATTTTTAATAATTTTTAATTCGTAACGAAATTCTTTAATTACAATTATAATAATTTTTATTAAGAAACATTTTGAATTATAGTAAAGCGTTAACTAAAATTAGTTACGAATGAAAATAAACGTGAAAGTATTATTTATTATGGTGTTGTGTGAAAGAAAGACAAAGAAAATAATAACACGAATGGGTCAGTAAATATATTCAAATTAATTGTAACACTTTTTCTCTGGTCACTCAGGACTATTTTAAACATGTTGTAGCTTATTGGTATTTATATCACTTTCACTTGTGGTAAATTTCCATTTATTTGCTTCCTTTTTTCTATACACAAATTAAAGTAGGTGGTATTTCATTACAATATCTTTAGTATGCATGTTCATATTTATTTTTTCCACCCACAATGTTATAACAAAACAATTTCTTTTATCTTGTTTTCTGTTTGTTTTAGATTTCCTGTTACATGATCGTTTTTTTTTTTTAAATTGTTTTCAATTAAAAGCTAATTATGTTTACCGTTACTCAAAATTCAAACTTACAATGACTGTGCAACAATGAAACATTTTCGTTAGTGTTCTTTTTGTTTCTTTATTAAGTTTCGTTGTTTTTTTTTTATTTTTTTATTTTTGTTATAGTTTCCACAAAATATTATTTTCCGTACGAAAAGTTTTTGAGGCCGTATGTTTGAAGAAACATTGCGTTGGACTTTCTTTTGCCGACTAAACTGTTTACCAAGAAAGAGATCTTGTTTTATGAAAATTTCTTTATAACTTGTATAACCAACTATATAAAGCACATACAATCACAACTCGATATGAAATAATTCACTACAAATGGTTAGATGGAAGCACCTTCAACTAGCAGAAGCTACCATGGGAAATTGTTTTGTGTGCGTGTTTATATTTTTTTATATTTTATATAAAACAATTTCATGTCTACAGTGGTGTAGTCTACCACAAAATAACATGACTTCTTCAAAACAGTAACGATCAAGAACGAGATCGAAAATCTTAGCCTAAGCAACTCTTAAAGTAGCTTGAGAATCTTAGTCAAGTTTTTTATACTTACTTTTAGATCTTACCTTTTAGATCTTAACTCCTGATGGTGTGGTGTAGTATTTCAAAACAAAGATTTGTTAGTTTTCTTAGCCTCCTTAAAAAACTTTTTCATCTACGTTTGGTTTTAGCCATAAAATGTATATAGTGTTTGTCCCACTGTTTTAATCTCATGAATTAATTTCAACTTTGAATCTAAGTGTATTGTCTTTTTGTTGTTTTTGTGCTATTTGTAAAGTTCAATCCACTCGATGTTGTTAGCTGGTAGCAGAAAACAAAAGAAATAAAAACAAAAACTATAAATTGTCACTTGAATTGTCGAAGCAGAACCAACATTTTATATCATTTAGTATTATTTTGAGTAGCACTTTGGAACTTGCCACAAAACAAAGCTTCATACAATATGAACCAAAATTTTTTGGAATTATAGATGAGAACAGTTTTAGTGCTTCAAGTAATTTATATAAAACTCAACTAATTAATTACATATGAGATGGGTTTCAACACTTTTAAACTTCACACTTGCCAGCGGCATGTTTGAGGCATGTATGGTGTCTATATGGATCACACATAAAGGATTTTTCAACAGGGACTCTACAAAAGTAGAAAGACAGGGACAGCAAACGACGCCATATTTCTTGCCGCTCTTTTGACATTTCTCTTCAGTAAGGTTTGCCATTTCATGATGGAAAGATATACGAGCCAACAACGAGTCGAAATTATTAAAATTTACTACCGAAATTCGGAGTCAGTTGCCTCAACGTTAAGAGCGCTACGTCCAATTTATGGTCGTCATAATCGTCCTAGCAGATCAACAATTGAGCGTCTAGTGGAAAAATTTGAATCCACAGGCACAGTACAAAATGTTCCCGTTCCAGTGAGACAAAGAAGTGCCCATAGTGTCGAGAATATTGCTGCCGCTGAGGCTTCAGTTGAAGAAAGCCCAAATGTGTCTCTCACACGTCGTTCTCAAGCGTTGGGCATCTCTGTGACGTCGTTGTGGCGAATTTTGCAGAAAGATCTTGGCCTACATCCTTACAAGATCAAATTGACGCAAGAACTGAAGCCGTTTGACCACCAGAAGCGTCGTATGTTCGTGAATTGGGCTGAGCAACAACTTGAAAATGATTCGGATATTCATCGAAAAATGATCTTCAGCGATGAGGCTCATTTCTGGCTGAATGCTTCGTCAATAAACAAAATATGCATTATTGGTCAGACAGCAATCCACAGTATTCCATGAGTCATCATTGCATCCCGAAATGTGGTTCCAACAGGACGGCGCCACAAGCCACACAGCGAATGTCACAATCAATTTATTGGAAACCAAGTTTGGAGAACGTGTTATCTCACGAAATGGTCCAGTCGATTGGCCGCCTCGGTCGTGCGATTTGACGCCGTTGGACTATTTCCTGTGGGGCTACGTCAAGTCTATGGTCTATGCCAACAAGCCAGCGACGATTGATGAACTTCGTACGAATATCGAACGTGAAATTGCAGCAGTATCGGCCGATTTATGCTTGAAAACCGTTGAAAATTGGGTTCAGCGTCTGGACTTCTGCAAGCGTGCCCGTGGTGGCCATGCAAAAAGAGATCGATTTCCATACATAATGGCATCGAACGTAGTTTCACAAGAATTATGAATTTCATTGATATCCAAAACCGTTTTTGTTTTATTTAAAAAAGCTTTTGTAGCGCTCTTATTGAAAACCCCTTTATAAACTATTCTTGCAACCTAACTAACATCCTTGGGCGGTTCCAGAACAACCCGACCTGACAAAGAAAACACAATGAATTTGGCAAAAATTTTCTTTATTTCTCAACATAATCCCCTTTTAGTTCGATACGCTTTTCCCCGCGATGTTCAGTAGCTTCGATGTCTTGTTTATAGTACGAACTGTCTAGCTCCTTAAAATAGCCATCAACCGCAGACTCCACCTCTTCACTATTTGGAAATCTTTTCTACCGAGCCATTTTTTCTAGTTTGGAAATACAAAATAATCCGAAAGGAGCTAAATCTGGCGAATAAGGTGCTGCTTCGTCACGCACTTCGAACTTTAGTTCATGGATTTTGGCTATCGCAATGGTACATGTATGTACTGGTGGATTTTCTTGATGAAAGATCGCTTTATTTTTCGCCAAATGTGGCCATTTTTTCTTAATTTCATGACCTAAATACTGCAATAAATTATCCCACTCGCGTACCAAAAAAAGAGGCCATAACGTTGCCTGCAGATGGAACTATCTTCGCCTTCTTTGCACACGATTCTGCCATTTCAATCCACTGTCTTGACTGTTCCTTTGCCTCAGGTGAGAAGTAGTGAATCCATGTCTTATCCTTAGTTACGAACGACGACGCAAATATTCGGCTTTACTGCGGTGCAACATTGCCAAACACTTTATTGAAACATCTCCACGACGCTGTTTCTGTTTTATTATGGTTGAAGACAGCTCTTTTTGAATGTCTATCATTTCAGCTAGCTCACGCACCTTCAGGCAACGATCATACAATACCACTTTGTGTCGTGGCCACCTCAATTGGTCTACCACTACGGTGTTTGTCTTGGCAGCTCGTTTAAACTCTGCCACCCAATATTTTACAGTCGTGAATGTAAGAGCAGACTCCCCCCCCCCCCCAGGTAGAATCTATCTCGGTTTTAATAGTGTTTCGACTGAGACGTTTCAAATGAAAGTATTGAATTACATAACGTTCCAATTTTTTTCCATGTTTAAAAATTCACTGATATCGTTTACTTTTGATGGCTCAAAACAAAAAAAAAAAAAAAATACTAAACAACGTGGCGCCTTGAAATTTAAAAGATATGTTTTATAAGGTTAACACTTTTCATCATCTATATGTCAGGTCGGGTAGTTCTGGGATTGCCCTCGTAGGGATTTAATATGAAGTCAATCGGTCAGGAGGTTTGCTGTGATAAGACTTCACACATCGCACGAAGGATTTTAAAAATGTCTAAGAATTGCGCAGGCCAACAATACAAAGTTTACACAGTATGATGAATTTGTTTTATTCATTTCTAAAATAAAAAAGTCGATAAAACTCCCGACCCTGAGATGTGAATATGACCACAGAATTCATTCATCACAATAATCTTATAACATTCAAAATGCAAAACAGGTTATTTGCTTTACTTGTTTTTCTGTGCATTTTTAGACTGGGATATCTAAAAAAAAAAAAAAAAAGAAAAAAAAAAAAAAAAAAAAAACTGGAGGAATGGAGTAATTAATTCTGAGGCCAAAGGCCTTTAGAAAAGTATACTTTAATGACATTACTTTTTCAAATACGGATTCAGCCCTCTAAAGAGCTTTAAGAGAGCATACTCTGGTCTCTGAGAACAATTATTATTATAGTTTTTTTTTTTTTGTTTAAATATATTTTTTTTAATTATTGACCAACACTGAGGGCATGCCCCTGCAGATGCAGTGCATTGTGTTGATCTCAGGAAAATATGTTATAGGAGGGAGCAAAGAGGGAGTTGCGTTTGTGGATATTTGACTTAAATTTTATTAGATTACAACTATCAGGAAAGACCTCTGCGAGGAGTTTATTCCACATACAGCTAGTTCGACTGATAAACGAATTCTCTCTGTAATGCGTTGTGCGGTCAACTGGACATTAGACTACAAAGGGATGTGATCTACTAGAGAAGAGGGTAGACGAACTTGAATGCGTCTTTCGACACCTGAAAAACATGCTCGTATCAACGAACATCAAATTGAATTATCATGCCCAGAACATCAAGAGTATCCGATTCCTCAATACCTAAGGGATGTGATCTACTAGCGAAGAGGGTAGACGAAATTGAATGCGTCTTTCGAAACTTGAAAAACATGCTCGTTCCAACGAACATCAAATTTAATTATCATGTCCAGAACATCAAGAGTATCCGATTCCTCAATACCTATTCCACCCTTTGGGTCAACAAGTAACATTGAGTCTTCTACGTATTAAAATCAATCCTATTTGCTTTACCGAACTCGGAGATTGTTAACAGGTCTTGATTGTGTGTGTCATACATTGTCCGCCTTTTGCACCCCAACCTCTAAAAGGCTTGGCCTACAATTGAAGGAAAATGAAACTGAAACTCATTAGATGAGACTCCATCAATAACAGCATATATTGTGCGGTCTCTGAGAAAACTCGATATAAATCGAGAGAAGTCAATACCGACCCCAAATGTAATAAGCTTTGATATCAATGCCATATGCGATCGAACGCCATGGAAATATCTAGAGAAACCACTTTACTTTCCCCAAAATTGTGAATGGATCGACTCCATCGCTCAGAAAGAAGAGCTGTCTCGCATAGAATTGGACTGTAATTGAACGATAAATTCCAGCAAGAGCACGATACTAAAGGCTGAATCAAAAATGCCATACTAAGTAATTTGAACGGATGATTTGTCCGGAATCAAATGAGATATCTTGAAAAAATATAATCGGGAAGTATTACAGTCACAAATTTAGCAAACAAAAATTTTTTTTTGCATTTGCTAACACCTGATGAAATCGAGAAATTCAGATTCGGATTCAGCACTCCAAAGTCTTTTAAAAGAGTACATAGAGTGTGGAGCTATTTTTGAAATCAAATTGTATGCGCCTGTGTTATCATTAAGAATATTTTTCGCTTTCTTTGAAATTGTTTCAGTCCAGCTTTAGCGCTTAGTTAATTGTGAAATCAATTGGAAACAATCGTATTATATAAAATTTTTATGTATTTATCAGGAGGGTATGAATTCTCAATGTTACTCCCGTCGAGATAAATTTCTTGGTCTTGATTGTGAATTGTAATATTCATGGTACCAATATGTAAAAGTATGAGTATAAGCAATAAGAATTTCAAATTTGGGTGTCACTTAAAACAGATAAGAGTTCGAGAAAATCTTTAATTGAGATAAAAATTTTAACATAGGGAAGGCAATACTTCCCAAAATGTAGATTACGCAAATACAGTTTAGTGAGACCATTACGTGCTTAATGATTTTTTTTTTTTTACGATTGAGTTAGAAATTTTTATGTGGCTATATTTCAGGAACTAGTAAAGCAAAGGGTTCAAAGTTCATATTTTTCTTAATTTAGTAAATTAGAACATAACTTCATGCTTAATATTATAACATTTTTAATTGGGGGAGCAATTAAAAACTTATTTTCTTCGTTGTTATGAGCCATAAATATTTTATAATTGGTTTTATGTTTTGTCATAATATCATAATATAGTTCGGCATGAGTCCTCTGACTCGCTTTAGCTATATGGTGTTCGTTTGTGTTCGAATTTAAAAAATTTTAATTAAATTAATCTCGCAAATACAAAGTTATTTTGATAACACAAGCTTTGATCGACTCAAAGACGACCACTAGAGAATTGATGAAAATAGGTGCAGGTTTAGGTTGAGCACCTCCGAATAAGATTGAAATTATCCTAAGATTCTATCCCCAAGTGAAAATTCCCGGATTTTTCGATTTAGACAAACAATTTTTTATTCAGATTTGTAGTACTGCTTTTGACATCTGTGACAAATATAATGTCAACATCTTCTTCGTTTTTTGTAAACAATTGAAAGTTAATTTGGTGATTTTGTTGAACAAAGAAGATCCATAAGTCAGATAAGTGTCGCAAAGGAAGTCAAATATTTGGTGCTAAAAACCATCGATTGACAATTCGAGATACTGATGATACTCTTGACATTTTAAAAGGATCAGTCAAAGCCATTTTAAAAGATATTTTGGGCCTTAAACGCGCCATCTCTCGATTGGTTCCAAAAACACATATTTTCATACCCTATACCACTATGGTAACTGCCAAAAATATTTGACCGAGACCTACCTTTTATTATATGGATCGACTCAGAATCACTTTCTGAGTCAATTTAGCGATGTCCGTCCGTCCCTCCATCTGTCCGTCCGTCGCAAATATGAACATATTTTTTTATGAAATTTAATATATAAACTTTTATCGACCGTAGGACGATCGCTATTGAAATTGGTGAAAACCGGTGCATGTTCAATCCTAGCCCTCGTACCGACTAAAACGGCCGTAAGATCCAGATTATCATATGTCTATCGATGTAAGGGTGTCTATTATATAATATATGGGTGGCTATTATACCCACTAATCAGTAGTCCAAAAACAAACCCTGTACGACCATTTTCATTCGTAGTCCCCATATAAAGCTGATTCCCGATCTTCACCTAAATCTATCAAAAAAACAAAAATAAATGTTTTTTAGATCTAAGCCTATGGACCCCTAAACAACAAATCAATCAAATATCGCGTTGAAGCTGAATCATGACTGAAAATATCAATCCAACGTCGGTTAAAGATCATGGCTTTTCCGGAAAGGAAAACCGTTGTCATAAGTGTAGTGTATCGGAGGGAGATAAAGTACTTGGTAGGCTATCGAATTGAATTGGGAAAATAAATTAAGATTTTTATTTGTTATGGTTATATATTGCTGATCTTTTATTGCAATAATTAGTTTTTTATTGTTCGATTTAAGATCATGTATGTATATGTTTTCTAATAACAGAAAAGATAATAATTTTCTAATGGAGTAGCCATGCTAGATGGAGTAGCCACTTTCGAATAACACGACTTTTTCATCGTCAGTATCCTTCTGGCTATTACTTCAACTGACGCTTAATTTAACTTAATTAACTCAAACATTTGAAAAAAAGAACATGAGAATCTATAATATTAATAGGCTAGGCGATTTCTGTGACCGATGTTTTGTTCTACCATTTTATCCCGATTTTGACCAAACGTATATTATTTGAAAGCTATTTCTTCTTAGCCGTTTTGCAGATTTACAGATTTTTAAATTTTTTCCTTTATTTTGAGTAAATTGCATTTAAAGTTGCTACTAACACATACATAAAATTATACAATGCTATGTGTGTGTTTATTAAATTTGTTAATGTGTTTGTAATTAAAATGAGTGTTTTTTTTTTTTGTTGATTTGTGAATTGGCTGTAATTGATTAGCATACCTTCAAGGCCTTTATTTAATGAAAAAATAAAATTTCTTAGAATTTCACTCGAATTTCGAGGGCTGGAAACGGTTAAAAAGAAATACCTTTCAAATAATATACGTTTGGTAAAAATCGGAATAAATCGGTAGAACAAAACATCAGTCACAAGAAATCGCCTGGCCTATTAATATTATAGATTTAGCAAAGGGTGTTATTGTTAGAGGTTCGAAACTTTAAGTTGGTAACACTGGTTTATGTGACAACCGATTTAACAGATTTCGTTTTGTTTGGTTTGCAATATCATCATGGATAGACTTACACTAGAGCAACGCTTACAAATTGTTGAAATTGTCTATCAAAATAATGGTTACGCTCGTCAAAGTTATTGTGCACTTCGTCCATTTTATATGACAAAGTGCATCAGAGCGACTAATTCGAATATTTATGGATCGTTTTCCCGCCACGTTTACTCTTAATGATAATGAGCATTCCATAAAACGCCAATCAGTCACACCAAACAAGCTGTAGCCGCTGTAGAGCAAAGCATTGAAGAAGACCAGTTCTCAGCAAATGGGGATGTGTCCATCCACTTTATGAACGATTTTTTCAAAATAATCTTGAATTACAAGCTCTTGAGGTTTAATTTGTGTAAATATTAAAATCAAGTGACCATCTTATGCACCGCCAATTCGGCCAGTGGGCTGAAGCACAAATTGATATTGATTTTGTGCATTGACGAAGCTCATTTTTTGTTGAATGGGTACGTACAGACGCAAAATTGTCCCATTTGGTTTGAGGGTAATCCACAATCTGTTGCCCAAACATGATTGCATCAACAGAAAATTACAATTTGGTTCGTTTTATGGTCCATATGTCGTCAAAAACGATGATGGGCAGAATGTTACTGTCAACGGTGAACGGTATAGAGAAGTTTTTTGGGTACCTCAATTAGCTGGCATTAATCTTGCTGACATGTGGGTACAATTAGATGAAGCCACGTGCCACATAGCGCACGTTGCAAATAATTTACTCCGAGGAACTTTTGATGAACGAATAATTTCGCGTGATGGGCCTGTTAATAGGCCAAGATCGTGGAATTTAAGCACATTGGATTATTATACCCTATACCACTATGTGATAAGGGTATAACGACTTTGTGCTGAAAAAATATTTCACCTTGATCCATCTTTTATTATACCGATCGACTCAGCATCATTTTCTGCATCGGTGTAGCGATGCCCGTTCTTCCGTCGTATGTTTATGCAAACCTTGTAATCAAACTACAGGCCGCAAATGTGTATATATGAATATGCTTCTATCGACCATAGAATGAACGCTATTGAAATTGCTGAAAATCGGTTTATGTTCAGACCTAGTCGCCATACAAATGACCCCTATGAGATCGACTTAATTTGCCATAATATCCAAATTATCATATAGATCTCGGTAAAATTGGGTTTGTGTATGTTTATTACATCCATTTATCAAAAATAAACCCCATAAGACAATTCTTAGTCATATCGCCCATATGAAGCTGATTTCCGATCTTTACTTAAATCTATCAAAAAAACAGAAATATTGTACAGATTTTTCTCAAATTTGTTCTGTATGTGTTTTTGCAAAAAATAAGTGACCTTACCAAACAAATATGGTCAAGATCGGTCCGTTTTTCGACCTAGTCCCCATATAAATATAACATCCGATATGAACTTTTTCATATCCGAAGGCATAAAAATTAATAACAATGTCACTTAAATTTGGTTTATGCTTATTTTATATATCTAATTAGTTGGAGCTATGAGATAGGGTCTCTAAACGTATGGTATAGGTTATCATATAGTCGGTCTAGACCCACTATAATTTTCTTG
This sequence comes from Cordilura impudica, assembly GCA_963682025.1. NCBI lineage: Eukaryota > Metazoa > Arthropoda > Insecta > Diptera > Scathophagidae > Cordilura > Cordilura impudica. Next base: position 44,188,934 of record OY821519.1, on the reverse strand, counting down.
CTTGTTTTCTTTAAGATTATGTAAAGTCACTCACCTACGCCGATACAACAGAAACAATTGAACACCGCAAATGCTGCGAAAACTTTTGGAAATTGGAGTTCCCGATTGCGCCGTGGCAGCGCATGGCCCAAATCATATTCATATTTAAACATTAAACTCTAAGCTATTGCCATGAAACAAATACAAGAACATTTTACTTAGACTGTTGTTTATAATTATTTTCTATGTCCATTAATAACAGTATCCATTATGGTTTGGATCTGACTATTTATGGGATCTTTGACCTTTTTCCGTAAATCGTGCCGGGATTCATCTGATCGGCCTACACGACTATTTATAAGGAATTAAGCCATTACTATGTAAAATTCCAAATACTTTTCAACCATAATGTACGAGCATAAGATTCAACTATGGAGATGCACTTGTGCCTAAGACCAGTTTAATGAATAGTTTATGTATTTATACAATTGAGTTAATCATATTAAGTTGGCAAATAATTTTTAATGGTTTTTAGCTTCTTACAAATGACATTAAATATTTTATGTGTTACTTAGTTTCCTGTCATTATTGTTGAAATTAACTTGATTGATAAAGAGATCCTCCTCCCACTACTATTCACGGTGCAGCTATTACATCTGCTAAAATGGATTTCTGTATATACATACATATATTGGTTTTGTTTGTCGTTTTTATTATGAAACAGGCTTCGTTTCCATTTCATTGTAGGATTTCCTGTTTTGTTATTGAACTTGAACTTCTTGGGTATTTAGTTGGGATTTGGTAAACTGTTGTAGATACATGTAGAAGGAGAGAGAGGGCACAACAAAATACTTATTGGTGTGTGAAAAATCAGTTTATTTCACTACTTCACTCAATAAATTCAATTGAAATTGAAATTGAAGGTGATGTTGTTGTTTGGTTGATGTGATGTTCACGAAAATGTACACAAATAATATCTTGCTTTGCCGGTTATTTGGTTTATCTATATTATATTGTTTTGTTTCCATTATATCTTTCGCTTTGAATATCATTGTTACAACCACTTGTTTTTATGTTTCTTCTTTTAAACTTTGTTGGTTTGCTTGTTGAAAATTGGTTAAGTTTTTAATAATTTGATTGTAATAAAAAAGATGTCTTAAATGGGGAAATTTGTTTGTTTTTTGATTAAATTATTTCTATATAAACAGCTATGGACATATAAATGGCACATTTTTATGTATTTTTTCTTATATTGAATTATTCCAAATATTATTAACAAATAATGAGTGTTTGGGTTTTTGCACAGAATAAATCTTTATATTCTATAATAATACAAACTGTAGTTATAATTCATTAATAAAAAAAACAAAAATTATAAAAATGCAAAAAAAAAAAATTAAATACGCTGCACACAGAAATTGTACATTCTCTTTTACGAAAACAACAAGGGAGATCCCAGCTAACCTGCAAACTATAGAGGTATATCCTTTATGAATTGCGCTGTAAAAATAATGATGGGTGTTTTAAATGAAAGTTTGTTTAACTGTGTAGAGGATAATCATATTCTAAATGAGTATAAAGACGGATTTCATAGAAATAACTCCACGACCGATAATATTTATAATTTGTCAGCTATTCTGAGCTTGAAGTTAGCGGAAGGTGTATGCATTTTTCGTCGATTTCACGACTGCGTTCGATAAAGTATCAAGAAAAGCTTTGATCATTAAACTCTATGCGAGTTGTTCATAGAAAGACTATACAGCAAAGCACAATCTGCTGTCTGGACTGGTGAAGAATTTTCCGAGTATTTTGAAACGAAATAAGGTGTTAAACAAGGGTATTTGTTTTCCCTACTACTTTTCGCTCTGTACATTAAGTATCTACATGAAGTCTTGAATGGTGAACTTATGGCTGAGAATATGAATGTGCGACTTTTACTATATGATGATGACATAGTGATTTTAGCAGATAATTTTATTAAAATGCAAAAATGATATGAAAATTACTGCAATATGTGGAATCTAGAAGCGAATTTAAACAAATCCGAGATTCGAGTATTCAGAAATGGTGGACGACTAAGTAAGCAAGAAAAAAGAGAATAAGTAGAAATATCATCTGAATTTAACTATTTGGGTGTAATCTTTACAAAGAAGCTGAAATTTTTTAAGCATGTTGAAAAAGAAATATGCCTGTAAAAAATGCAATAAATGCAACATGGCAAAGCTTAATTGGAAAAAACATAAATAAATTTCAAAATGGGAAATATTTCTTTAAACTTGCCCAAATTACAGAAATTCCATGCTTCCCAAAGCCATAAGTAATTTTAATATGTTTCAACAATAACAAAATCCAGTTAGCACCAGACTGAAATACAAAAAAAATTTAACTTATTATGCTGGCCCGCCTAAGAGTGGGGAAATGCTTTTTCAATTTAAAACACTACTATGAAAATACCAATCCGCTGAAATGTTTCAATTGGGATCTAATCCTTTCCATTTCTCATATGCTAACTATTTGCCCGGCTTCAAAGATGGATTTACCACTGGAAGAAATTCTTGATTGCACAAACTGTAACAACATACAATCAGAAGATCTCTACAAGAACACAACATTCAAGATATTTAGGCAAAATATATTCATTAATTTTTTGTAAATATTTTGTAAATTATATATAAATATATAAATATATAAATATATAAATATATAAATATATAAATATATAAATATATAAATATATAAATATATAAATATATAAATATATAAATATATAAATATATAAATATATAAATATATAAATATATAAATATATAAATATATAAATATATAAATATATAAATATATAAATATATAAATATATAAATATATAAATATATAAATATATAAATATATAAATATATAAATATATAAATATATAAATATATAAATATATAAATATATAAATATATAAATATATAAATATATAAATATATAAATATATATATATATATATAAATATATATATATATAAATATATAAATATATAAATATATAAATATATAAATATATAAATATATAAATATATAAATATATAAATATATAAATATATAAATATATAAATATATAAATATATAAATATATAAATATATAAATATATAAATATATAAATATATAAATATATAAATATATAAATATATAAATATATAAATATATAAATATATAAATATATAAATATATAAATATATAAATATATAAATATATAAATATATAAATATATAAATATATAAATATATAAATATATAAATATATAAATATATAAATATATAAATATATAAATATATAAATATATAAATATATAAATATATAAATATATAAATATATAAATATATAAATATATAAATATATAAATATATAAATATATAAATATATAAATATATAAATATATAAATATATAAATATATAAATATATAAATATATAAATATATAAATATATAAATATATAAATATATAAATATATAAATATATAAATATATAAATATATAAATATATAAATATATAAATATATAAATATATAAATATATAAATATATAAATATATAAATATATAAAATATATTGTAAATAAATAAATAAATATCAGGCAGTATGTAAGTATGGGGCTTTAGTCATTTTGAAGAAATTGATAAGCTGCAACGATATTTCATGAAGAAACAAGTGAGAAAATTATAGTCGGTCTCGACCGACCATACGATTCCCTATACCATGGTTTAAAGACCCTATCTCTTCGGTCCAACTTAATGGATATAAGCATAAACCAAATTTGAGTGGCATTATTATTAATTTTTTTGGCTGCAGATATGAAAAAGTTCATATCGGATGCTATATTTATATGGGGACTAGGTCCAAAAAGGACCGATCCAGACCATATTTGTTAAAGTCACTTATATTTTGCAAAAATATATACAAACCAAATTTGAGAAAAATCTGTGCAATATTTTTCGTTTTTGATAGATTTAAGTGAAAATCGGGAATCAGCTTTATATGGGGGCTATGACAAAGAATTGCCATATGGGGTTGATTTTTGGACAAATGATCAATAGATGTAATAAACACACACAAATCCTATTTGAACGAAATCTATATAATAATTTGGATCTAACGGCAATTTAAGTCGATTTCATGGGGGTCATTTGTATGGTGACTAGGTCTGAACATGGACCGAATTTCACCAATTTCAATAGCGTTCATCCCATGTCCGATATATATTAAATTTCATTAAAATATATTCATATATTCGACCAGTAGTTTGATTACAACTTTTACATGGCGAGGGACGGACAGACGGACGGGCGGACAAGAAAGTGAACGGTATAATAAAAGGTGGGTCTAGGTTAAAATATTTGTGGTAGTTACAAAGCACAAAGTCATTATACCCAAACCACATAGTGGTATAGGGTATAAATATTCTACCTTGCTTTACTCCAACTTTCATACTTATGTCAAAAACTACTGGTGAATACATTGATCATTTTACATTCAGACTACATCTTCAATATATAAGCAGAACATGTTCCAATATACGGAAAACAGATTACCACATCAGTTATCCCCAATATTATTACGCTGTACACTTGGGTGTAATCTATTTCATTAAACACAAACATAAACTGATCGGAAACAAATCCAACGGAACTACAATGGAATCGCTTTTGCACAGAAATGCTAAGTAACTTGAAGAGTAATGTCTTGCATCAAAGACTGCAAAGAAAATCTGAAATCACCACAAGAGTGAGGAAACCGTTATTGCCGGAATAACTTAAAGCTCGTATTTCCAGAATATTTTAGCAGCAGCCATAGACAGGCGTTGTAAATTGTGCAATTTGCATGAAATGAATGCTGAGGAGGAAGAAGACTGGATAAAACTAATAAAATTATTAAAACTAGCAGATTCCAGCTCTCGAAATTCGAGTGCAATTTCTAGAAAACTTTATTTTTAAACTTAGCCAATTCACAAACCAACACTTTTTTGGTTTATTAATTATTGTGAATGAAGAAAACAAACTCATTAACAAACACATTAATACATTTAATAAAGACACACATAGCATATGTATAATTTTATGTATGTGTCAGTATGCAACTTTAAATGCAATTTACTCAAAATAAAGAAAAAAAAATTAAAAATCTGTAAATCTGGTGAACAGCTAAAAATAAATACCTTTCAAATAATATACGTTTGGTAAAAATCGGGATAAAACGGTAGAACAAAACATCGGTAACAAGAAATTGCCTAGCCTATTAATATTATAGATGTGCTTTAAAATATAGAAATTTTTTGATAACAGAATTTAATTACATTCATAATATTATTTTTTGCTTTAAATACTGATAATTCACCCCTATTCTGTAAGTCGTTGTCGTTGTCGTCGACATTTTGAAGTCGTCATATTGAGTCGAAGTCGATATCGCCTGAACGCTAAATTGATATTATCTAGAAGTGTTGTGTTGATGCTCTTAGATAATATCAATTTTGATGTTCGTCAGAAGTTTTTTCTAAAAATGTCGTTAATTTATTGTTTGAATTTCATGTTTATATAATTAAATTATCGATTGAAACATGTAAATTGTTTATTTATTTATATATTAATCTATGGAATTAATCCTTACAGACTATTTACAAAAACATTTAATAGTGAATGAAAAATTAAAAAAAATAATTTCAAGTGTTCAGATAAATTATTATTTTACTTTTGATGACAATTGTATTTGAAGAAAAATCAATAAATCTATAAATCTTATTAAATTCAATACACATTCGTTTAAGCGGATCACCGTTCGCATAATTTGATCTATAAAACTGAACAGATAAAGGTGAAATATTGTTGATCAGGAAACCAGAACAAACATCGCCATTAATTATGTTCAAAAGAAACGAAACGTTTAGCATAGATCTGCGGCTTTTTAAGGTTGGCAGCTTAACAAGGGTGAGTCTGCTGTTATACGACGGAAGATTTAATTGGTTATAATTTAAGCTGCAAATACAGAATAGTAGGAATTGTTTTGCACCGATTCAATGTTATCAATATGAGTTTGATAGATAGGGTCCCATATAATAGAGGCATATTCCAAAATCGGTCTCAAAAGTTACGTGTATAGTGTTTTTGTTACATACGGATCATTGAACTCTTTAGACCAACGTTTTATAAAACCAAGTACTCCTCCAGCTTTGTTTACTGTAAGATATTTTATATTTTTTTAATTTTCCTTTTGTGATTTCAACCTTGGGCTTTGGGCTGGCCAATCCGTCGATCTTCTCCCCACAAAACCATTTTTTAAAAATAGTTTGAAGGAGTGTTTGGGGTCATTATCTTGCATAAATTTACACTAAATTGTCATGTGGTCTTTTAAAATGTCCAAGTACCAAAACTTGTCCATTTTACTATTATTTTTTATAAGGGGACCTACGCCATGCCAAGAAAATGCACAAAGAAATCATAATGGTAGCACCTCCGTGTTTTGTGTTTTACCGTTTTCTGGGTATACTCTTGACGTTTGGGACGATGAACAAAGGTTTTAACATCTATTATATTGATCTTCACATGCTTTTCCAAAATATCGGTGTGTTTTCTTTATGAAAAGCCTGCTGGATATTTCTATTTGCTATTTGCGTGATGACTTCAATCGATAATATTTCGCCATTCTTGCTGTAGCTACATTTGTTTTTCGAGACTTTGGCTTCTGAATTTTTCCTGTAATCAATACATCGGAATTCTCTACACATTAATGCATTGCATCAGTGGTGCCAGGAGATTTTTTCAGAAATCCCTAAGCTTATGAAAAAATCCCTTTTTTTCCCTATACCCACTTTTTTCTCCGTACATTTCTCCCTACACTACTTTTTAAAATTTTTCAAAAAATAAAATTTTATTTTTAATTTGTACATTTTCAATTCCAATAATGCAAAAACAACATAAAAACGAAGAAAAATAACACAAAAAGTAAGAAAAATAACATAAAAAGTAGTAAGAGTACCGTGGGGTACTCTTGATGTCAAATTGACTCTTTATTTTATATTTTATTTAAAAAAAAAGTAAAAATCCTTAAATTTGAACTTTGACCTTTAAGAGGTACAGTTTATAGTGTTTTAATTTCACCTTAATTTAAAATATTGAGAACTTATATGAAGTATAATATTTTGACAAAAGATATTTGAAATATGAAAACACCAAAAAGATGTAGCCAAAAAGTTGCAAAAGTATGAAAAATCAAATTTTTCTTCAAATCCGCTAAAATAAAAACGGTGCCCTCGCCAAATTCAGAAGAGGATACCTATAATATTTGGCATTTTTAATCACATATATTTTGTTAATAACACCTTAAAGTCCAATCGTTGATTGCGGTAAATATCTTGCACAAAATTTTTGAAAAAGTAAAATTGGAGATTTTGAAATAGTGCGAAAAAATACGTACCGTTTTGACATTAATTTAGAACGGCATAACAATAGACGAGATTCAAAATACTTTACATAAGATCATTTTGGGATCAGGAGAATGCAAAATGTTGTTGTTGTAAATTATTTAAGTTTTTAAAAATGTGAGCTCGATTTTCTTAATCAAGTGGTCTGCTGCGTATTTATTGCCTGGGGAACTTGATATAACTTGGCTGCTTTTCAACCGATAATATATTTTGTTGTTTTATTAGAAAGATAATTTGCTCTAGATTATGGTTTATTGATTACTTTAATTGAAACGCAATCATTAATACCAAAATGTTTGTGAAAAATAATTTTTTTTTTGATAATTTTTACATATAAATGCATATTTGAACTTTGAACTCAATGCGCGTCCAGAAAGATTTGTCCGATTTGGCTCAAATTTTGCGCACTAAAGTTTTAGATCCAGTGTCACAATAATCCGACCCGCACGTCTTGAAATTCCAAAAAAAAAGAGATGGCTGTCACCCTAATGTATGAAAAAGATGCACAAAACAAGTGAACTGCACAACAAGTGTTTTTTACTTGTCGTTGTTATTAAAGAAGCCACATATTTATTTCCTTCATATTATAGAGTTATTACCAGACTTAAAAAAGTATATATTTTTAATTTTAAAGTTTAAAATTGAAAAAATATATATAAAATATTAAGTTGTTAAAAAAAATCTGCAAAAAATCCCTACAATTCGAACTAAAGTAAGAAATCTTTCCCTTTTTTCCCAAAAAGATGTAGCCAAAAAGTTGCAAAAGTATGAAAAATCAAATATTTCTTCAAATCCGCTAAAATAAATAAATAATTTTTAATTTTTAATTTTTAATTTTTAATTTTTAATTTTTAATTTTTAATTTTTAATTTTTAATTTTTAATTTTTAATTTTTAATTTTTAATTTTTATTTTTATATTTTTGAAAAAATCCCTACAAAAAGGGAAAAATCCCTACACTTGGCATCACTGCATTGTATTGTATTGCACCCTTTTTTTAAAACTATGCACAAGATTAATTTCCAACACGTTTTCTCTTCTTTGTGCATTTTCTCAGTCTAGAATACTTTTATTACATTATTTTTCTACAATACAAAATATCCCAAAATATTACTTTAAACATGCGAGTACTGAATGTTTAAAGTAATTTTAAAATTAACTTTCTTTACAAAAAACTGCTAACGGTAAATAATAAGCAGAACATAACGGAACATTTGTGTACCGTAATGAGCAGAGATATTGAAGCTCTTTGTTAAATGCAAACAGATTTACATTTTTATGCACATTGAATTAAAAAAAGTTTACATTTATTTGAAATCTAATTTTGTGCCATTTATATGTCCATAGCTGCATATATTTTATTGATGCGGCTTTTATTGCAGTTTCAACTTTGTTTTGAACAACCGTTATTATTTGTGCATTTATTAAAGTTATGTATGTTTTTTTTTTTCAGGTGCGTTTGTGGCCAACCGCGTAATTATATAATCATATTTTTTTAGACATTATAAGAATTCAATGTAAAAATATTTTGTGGTGAAAGGTTTTTACTTTGCTTTGCTATATGTAAACAGTTTCTTGTTCCCCTTTCTTTTTTGAAGTGGGCATCACAATATTATACATCGGTATGTTGTATTTATCTATTTTCTGCTAAGGAATAAGATAGAAAAAATCTAATCTCGCATGGCCGTTAGGATGAACGCTATTAAAATTGGTGAAAATCGGTTCATGTTTAGACCTAGCCCCATACAAATTAACCACTATGAGATCAATTTAAATTGCCATAATTTCCAAATTATCATACAGATTTCGGTCAAAATGGGTTTGTGTATGTTTATTACATCCATAAGCTTCCGTAGAAAGCTTATATACAAAATTTCATGAAAATATATTCATATATGCGACCTGTAGTTTGATTACAAGGTTTACATGGACACACAGACGGACGGGCGGACGGACAGAGGGACATTGCTTAATAAAACCAGAATCGAGCGGTATAATAAAAGATGGGTCAAATATATTTGTTAGTCAAATATTTTTGGTAGTAAAATATTTTTGGTACTTACAAACATCAGCACAAAGTCATTATACCCTGACAACTTAGTGGTATAGGGTATAAAAATTGTCAACATAGTCTCCTTCTAGCTTTATACACTTTGTCCAACGTTTCCTTAAATATTTTTGTCCATTATAAACAATTGTAGTTATTTGTTTGATCAGTTATATCCTCGTTAGGGATAAGCCATTTTCGCCGAGCCATCCCTTTAGATTTTGAAATAGAAAATAGTCACTGGGGGCTAAATGCGGACAAAATGGCGGATGAGATAGCAATTCGTATTTCAATCATGGAAGTTTGCCATGACTACTCTACACACGTGTTTATGGTCAATTGCAAGCAAACGTGGCACCTACTGTTCTCTAAAACCCAACTGTACACAGATATGCCTAGGGCTTCAACAATCTTGCGCACTTTGACTCTCCGATCGGCCAGCACAATATCGTGAATTTGTTCTAGATTTTCGAGTTCGGCGTCACTAGTGCTCATCCATTCTAGTTGATGGTGCAGAGTCCCTTTATTACTTATTAATCTTTTCCCTGATTTGAATCACGTTTTTTATTGCAAAAAAAATTTCCTATGATCACTCTAAATTCACTTTTTTTCGTGCAAAAGAATTAACGAGATTGTATGCTTAGAACACCTACCAAACACAAATTTAATAATGATGGAGCTTGCTCAAAATTTGACAGTAGTCTATTAACAGCTGGTAGTTGACGGAAGCAGTGTTAATTTTTAATAAACTACGAGGGAAGTTGAAAAAGTCACGGACTCAGTTTTATTTTATTTTTATATCTTTTATTTATTAACCAACACTCAGGGGATGCCCCCTACAGATGCAGTGCATTGTGTTGATCTCAGGAAAATAGGTTATAGGAAGGAGGAAAGCGGGAGTAATGTTTGTGGATATTTCACTTAAATTTTATTAGATTATAACTGCCAGGAAAGACCTGTGCGGGGAGTTTATTCCACATACAGCTAGTTCGACTGATAAACGAATTCTCTCTGTAATGCGTTGTGCGGTCAACCGGAGAATAGACTACAAACGGATGTGATCTATTAGAGAAGCAGGTAGAGCGAACCGAAACTCGGCCACTTGGAATAAGTTCGCTAATCTCAGAAGAACATTTCCCATGGTAGTATCTATAGAACAGTGCTACGCAACCCACATTCCGACGATGTTCCAATGAATCAATATAGTTGGATACTCTACTGTCATTGATGAGCATCAATGCCCTGCTTTGCAGACGGTCCAGTAGCTCCAAAATAGACTTTGAAGCTCCTGCCCATATATGGGAATTATATTCTATTTTCGGTCGGATATAAGTGGTATAGATTTTAAGGAGATCAAAGGGAGTGAAGTAATTTTTGCACCGTTTTAGAAAACCAATACACTTGAATGCTTCTTTCGACACTTCAAGAAATGGTCGTTCCAACGAACATCACATTGAATTCTCATGCCTAGAACATCAAGAGTATCCGATTCCTCAATACTTATACCACCCATATATACAGATGACATTGTTGAATCCATGGCCCTATGGGTCAACATACAATATTGAGTCTTCAGCGCATTAAAATCAACCCTATTCGCTTTATCCCACTCAGAGATTGTTAACAGGTCTTGATTGAGTGTGTCATTCATTGTCTGCCTTTTGCCCCAAACCTCCAAGAGGCTTGTCCTACAATTAAAGGAAAATTAATAACAAATGCTGCTGTCATCTGCGAAAGAGTATATAGAGTTAAAAGTTTGACCAAGAAGGTCGTTCAGAAAGATAAAGAAAAGAGAAGGAGAAAGAACGGAACTTTGGGGTACTCCTGAATTAAGCTGAAACTCATTAGATGAGACCCCATCAATAACAACACGTATTGTTCGGTCTCTGAGAAAACTCGATATAAATCGAGTGAAGTAACTACCAACCTCAAATGCAATAAGCTTTCATATCAATGCACCGTGCCGCACACGATCCAATGCCTTGGAAATATCTAGAGCAACCATTTTAGTTTCGCCAAAATTGGTGGATTTCCCTTAATGTCTAGGTTAAATTGTATCGTACCCTTATATTTATAAAGATGTTGCAAACGAATATACGGTCTAACATTTTCATTTCGAGAGGGGTGAGGTTTTGGCCCCCAAAAAATTTATTTATGATGACCTCCCACCTATCGAAGCAAGAATAAGTAACTAAATTTGTTTCATCTAAAATTATTATTTCATCTCAAAATTTAACTTTCACCTCCAAGAAGTTTATTAAAAATGTGACTCCAATATTTTCATATCCCAAAATTCACGCAAGATTTGAAAACTAGAGTTTGACAGCTGACAGTTTAGGGTTAGTAAAAATGGAACAATATTTCAAAAATAATGAAAGTTTTGCGGCTACAGAATATAGTCGGAATATTGATCTAACTTAGCTAACTGTGAAGAGAGTCATTGAAAAATTTATGCGTACTATATCAGTTGGTAATGCTAACCACAAGGGTCGTCCAAAAATAACCCGTTCAAATGTCATAATCGAAGCTATGCGTAGGAGTGTTGGTGAAAGTCCACACACAAAAAAAAAACGCCAACCGCATTGTTCTAAAGTGTAACAACTGTATTTTCGCTTGCATGAACAGAAATTTAATAGCGTCTGAAATTTTTTATTATGATAAAATATTTACTATTACGGCAATAGAATTGTAGTCATAGTGAATCCGAAAATCGGTTGCTAGCATTATCGTAATTCGGTTGGCAATAAATTCGGTAGCCACAATGAATCTGTTTTCTGTGTGCAGGAACATCAATTCGGCATCGTAGATAAGAATTTCAAATTTCAAGAAGATCTCTGAAGATCTGAGTCTCTTATAAAGTTCAAGTGAAGCACAAAGACCATTCTGAAGGCCAATGACCATGCACAGCGAATAAAGTTCCTTGAATCAACAAGTGTATGCTCATTTTTCGAACAAAGTCATCCCAAGCGATGAAGCACATTTTCACCTTAATGTTTTGGGTTCAGAGAATCGTCACGTGTTTGCCGAAAAACAAAAGCATCCACAATGTGAGGATTTTGGTCTGGAGCCATCACTGTTTGGTGAGGATGGTCAAGATACAAACTTCTCTCTGCCTAAATTGGATGGCACTGATATGGACGATATGTGGTTTCAATAAGACGGTGACATATGCCACATGTTCCATATATAACTGTATGTTTAGGTCAAATCATGTGTGAATTTTGGACACCCCCTTATTTTGTGGAGGGTTTTTTAACTATCAAAAATGCGTGAAATATCCCACATTTTATTTATTCCTCTCTGAGTTGGTTCTAAATTAGCATAAGATTAACAGATAATAAAAATATTATATTCAAACATTTATTTATAATTTCTTTTAGGTACAACCTCTTTATGATTCCTATCAACGTGAAGTTGAAATAAATCTTTGGGAACCCATCAATCGTTATTGGGCCGAATGTTATGAAGCTTGTAAATTTGCTTCTAAAAAGCGTAGTACATTCCAAGCGGAAAATAGAATACTGTTACAGGTAAATTTTTAAATTAAATTCACACAATTACAAATAATTCTCCACAAATTGCTGAAACTTATACATAATGAGAGTTTGACCGAAAATACAGATATTAATTGAAACCGATATCGAAACTGTTAATATATATATATAAAATACCAAAAAAAAAAAAAAAAAAAACAGAACGGAGCATGTTTCTAATGAAAACAAGTTAAGTAATCGTTTGCAAACCTGCTTATATAGTTAGCGAAATTTTAATAGAAGCATGCAGTAGTTTTTGAGAATTATTGACTAAAATGAAATAAATTGATTTATTTTTATACCCTATACCACTATGTGGTTTGGGTATAATGACTTTGTGCTGCTGTTTGTAACAACCAAAAATATTTGACCTAGACCCATCTTTAATTATACCGATCGAATCAGAATCACTTTCTGAGTTGATTTAATAATGTCCGTCCGTCCGTCCGTCCGTCTGTGTGTCCATGTAAAGCTTGTAATCAAACTGCAGGTCGCAAATATGAATATATTTTGACGAAATTTGGTATATAAGCTTTCATCGGCCATGGGATGAACGCTATTGAAATTGGTGAGAATCGGTCCATGTTCAGACCTAGCCCCCATACAAATTACCCATATGAAATCGACATAAATTGCCATAAGATCCAAATTGACATATAGATCTTACTCAAATTGGGTTTGTATGCATTCATTACATCCACTAATGAGTAGTCCAAAAATGATCCCTTTGACCCCATATAGAGCTGCTTCCCGATCTTCACTTAAATCTATTAAAAAACAAAAATATTGCACTGATTCTTCTCAAATTTTGTTTGTACATATTTTTGCAAAATACAAGAGACTTTACCAAACATGATCAGGATCGGTTCATTTTTGGACCTAGTCCCTTTATAGATATAGCATCCGATATGAACTTTTTCATATCTGCAGCCAAAACAATTAATAAAAATCCCACTCAAATTTGGTTTTTGCTTATTTTCAATGTCCAGTTAGTTGGGCCTAAGAGATAGGGTTTCTAAACGCATGGTATAGGGTATCATATAGTCGGTCTAGACCGACTATAATTTTCTTACTTGTTTTTAACTAAAAAATTTAATCATAAATAAAAAAAATACTCGTAACATAATTTTCAACAAACAAAAAAAAAACTAAATTTATGACAAAAAGTGTATAAAATGCGAAATTTAAGTAAACGCTCTTGGCTACTAATTACTGCAATGAATGTGTATATATTTAGCCATTCCACCTGTATTTTGTATGATAACGAACACTCGTCTTTTAATTGATTCCATAACTATTTGAAGTATGCTTATCTCGAAATCTAACCATGCTTATAAATTATAATTATAAATTTTTTACGATGTTGCTTCGGTTCTAAAAAGAAATGTCGTTTGAAAGACGCAAAAGTTCTCCTTAAATTGAAAGGTGAAACATTGGGCCACAGCGCAAAATCTTTCCAGGAGTTGGGAACCAAATATCAATGACACAAAAATACAGTTGAGAAATATCTGGAGTCTATGGCACTTCAGAAGAAAAAGCAAAAGACTGCACCAGCAAATACCGACTTCGCATCCTTTCTTAAAATTTTCTCTCTACAACTACTGAGTACAAATGTGTGATGGATGATGAGTCATACTCCACATTGGAAGGCAATGAATGGCAAGTAAAATATTACTTTGATTCTTTTGAACATGAAGCAACCGAAACATCTAAGTATATGTGTAAGACCAAAATTCCAGGAAGGGTTTTATTGCGGTTGGTATTAAGTGAGCTTGGTGTCAGTAAACCAATATTATTCAAAGGCTTATTAGCTGTAAGTGCAAACGTTTATAATGAAAAGTGTTTCTAGAACTTGAAAGATTTATAAAAAAAATAACATGAAAATTAAAAAATAGCTTTCTGACCGGACTTACCATGGTAATTTAAATCAAATTTGTGTGAAAGATAATAACCCACCAAACGTTCTCCAACTAAAACCCATAGAAACTTTTTGGACAAACTTCAAGAGAAGAGTTTACAGAAATAGGTAGATTGTCTTATTCAGGAAATAATAAAGAGTTAATAACCTTAGATACAAGCGGACTTCAGATATCCATGTCTGAATTAGCAACCAAAAAAATTCGGAAGGAAAACCGCTGTTGGGTCAATATTTTGTTTTTAATTTAACTAGTATAGCCCAGCACTCGAGTGCAAGTTCTAGGAAATATTATTTTTTCATTAAATTTTTTTCTTGCAATGTTTTTTAAATCTATATATATATATATAAAAATTGATGAATATTTAAATGAGCCTAAAGGTATGCTAATCAATTCTAGCAATTCACAATTAAACACAAGGCGTGTGATATATAATTTAAATAATTTGCATTAACAGGGTGTAACGAGTTATTACAAATATTTTATTTTATATATATTAATATATTTTTAAGACAGATTAAACATAAATTTTATCATTCTCAGCTTCTCCCCCATAAGAACTATAACTATGCCAATTTTCACACTCCTCCGTGCCCACGTATTAATATATAGATCTATTCTTGTATCTAATAAATAAATAAAAATTAAAGCCAAAATGGTTTGTTTACATATGTTTTTTTTTAAATATTATTTTCAATGTTACACAAGTAGGGCTTCTAGAAGGCTGGTCTAGTATTGGGATTGAATATGATGAAAAAATGTTTTTTGTGATCTTGAATGGATGGATACTTGCCTGAAATTTTTCTTCATACTTTCCTCCAAATAATCAAAAATACGTCCTCTAAAATTTCTACTTAAGTCTCCGAATTAATTTTCATAAATTTAGCTTCCCGTTGTAGCTAAAACACCCCCAAAACTATAACACTACATTCTGCTCGTTTTTGGAGCATTCGGCTTCTTCAAATCATGTCAGTTTTATATATGCCCACCTGTACCATCCATATCGAATTTTTGTCATCACAAATATATTTTGTCACTTAGTTAACCTTGTGATACCTTAAAAAATCTAATTTACCTATTTTGTGAGCTGATATTAATGGAGGCTTTCGTCAATTTTTTATATTTTGTATTCCAAACTTTTGACTTAAGTTGTTCGGGTCGACGTTTGCCAATGGATGATTAATTTTTTTTACAATTTGCGAATTTAATTTTGGGCAATTTTTGTAGGAAATGTTTTATTTTCTTGCTGTTTTTCAAAAACATATGTCTAGCCATTTCTCGAATAGAGAGCCCTCTAATTTGATGAAATATGTTTTCCTCTATTCATATTTTTTCTCACAATAAATAAATCAAACTTTATCTTTACAACAACTCTAATAACCGTAAATCATATAATTTACAGCTTGCGTCTATTAAAATTACGTTTCAAATTAAATTTTCTTAATGATAAATAACCGTAATTTTTGTATAGGTTTGACTTACCAATTTGTAGTTATTCCTAAAATACAAAAATAACAGCAATTTTATATTACAAAAGTAAAAAATGTATTAAAGTATTAATGGTTCTAAAGGGTCCGCCAAATAACTTTTTTTTTTGAAAATGCTATAAAAAAAACTACTGAATATTATCTCAAATTTCTTTTTTTATTTGAAAGTACAATCCTTCTGGTTAATAATGGAAAATAATTTCATTCAAATGGCTGCCTCGGCTGGCCATGCAGTAGCCTACACGATCGGTCCAATTTTTAAGCACATTATCGATTGTGTGCAGCTGTATATCACCAATGGGTTCACGAATATTATCCTTTAAAGCGTCAATTGTCTCTGGATTGTTGGCGTAACACTTATCTTTGAGGGCACCCCACAAATAATAGTCCACCGATGTCAAATCGCAGCTCCGAGGTGGCCAAACGACATCAGCTCGGCGGCTGATAATGCGATCTTCAAAAACAGGGCGCAAAACATCGAGTGTAGCTTCGGCTGTGTGGCACGTAGCGCCGTCCTGTTGAAACCAAATGTTGCCAATATCCTCCTCTTCAATTTTTGTGAACAAAAATTCATTCAATATGGCCCGATAACGATCGCCATTGACTGTAACGGCCACTCCTTGCTCATTTTCGAAGAAAAATCGCCCAATTATGCCTCTGGACCAAAATCCGCACCAAACAGTGACTCGTTTTGGGCGTATCGACTTTTCAATGTATGCGTGCGGGTTTTCTGTGCCCCAAATGCGACAATTTTGCTTCTTTACATACCCGCCAAGATCAAAATGAGCTTCATCTGAAAAGATGATTTTTTCGGGCATCTCGGACGCTGTTTTCGGCACGAATATTTGCCTTGAGCTCGTCAATGGCTTGAGGTTTGTTGGAGTACAGTTTTCTTTTCAAATAACCTCACAATATGAAGTGCGGAGGTGTGAGATCTGGAGATCGTTGTTTTGAAATCACGCGTTCAGGGAATTTTTATTGCAGAAACTGTATTGTTTGTTTTGCAGTGTGGCATAGTGCACCATGTTGTTGAAACCAGTAACCGTCTAGACGCATTTTCGGGATACATAATGAGCCGAAGAAAAGTGGCCCAATGGTCGTTTTAGCGCAAACGCCAGCCGGAACAGTCAGTTTTTGGTCATGCAATGGAATATCCTGGATCTCCTGTTGATTCTCCGTTCCCCAAATGTGGCAATATTGTTTGTTAACTTCGTAAGAGAGTGTGATAAGTCAGGCTTAGTTTCAACCATTCCAGCCACTGTTTGGCCGTATTGCTACTGATTAGGCCGTTCTGCCAGAAAAGTTGGTTGAGTCGAGCGCACATTACACGGAAGCAAAATGCACCACAAAGTAGTTTCACTGATGCCAAAATATACTCGGTAACACTCTCTTACCGCTACAACCAGTTCATTGGAACGTCCTGGACGTTGATGAATGGCATGTGGACGATCTCTCACTGTCCCGTGCTCAACAAAATTCGAAACTAAACGCCAAATAGTGTTGTCAGACGATATTTTCGACAATATGCACTTTGAGTTACACAAGTGAACCAGAAATTATTTAAAGGCATTATTGAGGTCAATGACGTTTCAAAAACATGTGTTCTTAAGTCAATCGGTTGACAAATGTCAACCATATTAAATATTGCCATACCGATATAAAAGATGGCGCCCATGTATATAGCATGATTTTTATATGGCGACTTCTCACTTAGAAGCGCTATTTTGTCGATATAAAACGGTCTGCCTTACAAACCTGCTTCCTCGTAAAGGATAAGTAAGCATTTATATATGCACTTTCGTTATGACCAGCTTTTAAAATTCAAATATTTTTACTGGCTAAATATGTTCAATAAACAGAAATAAAAAATGTGTATTTCAGAAATTTAATTCATATTTTTCCCTGGAAATTTTTTTAACTTCGAAAACCTAGACGTGAATATACGTGAATATTGCTTTTTTTTCGCCGATAACAAAAATCATTTTCTAAATATTTATTTTGTCTCTTTTTGTTTAAACCACAGAAAAAAATCGTCATACCTTGGAAGGTGCGTCAAGTTGAAGAAACTACACGTTTGAATGCAGCTGCATTGCAGCATAAAAGGAAATGTAGTCACATTAAAAAAAAGTGGAAGTGTGCCAAGCGATTCCTGTACGGATCTCGTGGTCCCTGGTTTACGGGGTAAGTGAAAGAAAGTTATTAAAAAGTGAAATGTTCCCTCAAACATGCATCAATTAAGTAGTTTAATGACGAATAAAATAAAGGTGTCAAAAACACTGTCACTATTTTGTAATAACAATAAAAAAAAATAAAAATAATTATTTAACAAAGTTTGTTTGTGGTTTTCAAAGACACGACACGTTGGAGATAACTTTTAATTATTTTTATTTTTTATACGTTTACATATAAGTGACAATTTCTTTACATACTTATTGTGTAATCAAAAGCGAAAGTCAACATAATTTTGGTTTGCTTAGTGAATTTTTATATATTACAACTTTATAATTAACCCTTGAATGTCTAAAATGTAAACTTTTCTTATACGATAATAGATATAAAATAATTCTCATACTCTGGTTTGAAAAATATTATTCTGAAGAACATTTTTAAGATTTTTTGAAGTTTTTTTTGAGAAAATTGCTCAATTTAATGAATTTGTCGTTAAGAGAAATCCTCGGATTCTGAAAAAAAAAATTGTACTAAGAATGTGATTCTGTAGACCATTCATAGATTACGGAAAATTACAGACACTCAAGATTTTTGCCTATAAAAAATTCGAAGAACGTTTTCGTTTAGAAAAATCCTCAGAATCTATGATTTCAATAAAATCCTTCTGTTAATTAAATTGAGAGAAATCCACGGATTGTGATGATGTTTTCTGTCTCTTGTAGGAAAAATTCCAGATTCTAAAATGTTTTCACATAAAATAAGAAAATTATCTGAATAAAAAAATGTTTGTTTTTAACGAAATTACTTAGATTTTAAGAATATTTTCGATTTAAAAAATCATTTATTACGAAAATATATTTCTATAGAAAAATCCATTGATTCTGAGCTTGATAAATAAACGCTAGCCTTAAGCAAGGGTAACATGTGATTATATGTCCAAAAGTAATGCCCAATTTGATTCACGTTCTGTGCATTAAAGGGTTAAAACATTTGCATGTTTTTCAAAGTCATTGAAATTAAAACCAGTTAATATTGTTAATGGAAATTGCTTTAAATTTTTTCTTTTAATAAATCTTTATTAGTTAATTTAAAAAAAAATGCCTGGGTTTATTTGAACATTAATTGCTTTTTACATTTTAAAAAATATGTGCATGTCGTCTAGTCATTTATTGCATTAAGTAATATAAAATTTTATAATGTGCGTCTGCCAAACTTGTTAATAAATTATTTCTTTTTTTTTTTTAATATTAAATAATATTGAATCATTTACTCACTTAAACTGTATCGTTTTTAATAATTTTTTTGCCTTATCAACCTTGTTACTGGTTTTACTATCAACTGGTATGTAGATTATAGACCTACTGCAAAAATTAAAAAAATATATGTATATATATTAGAAGTAACGCACCTTGAAAGTATTGAAGTTTGTCTCCAAGCTACGTCAACCTATGCGTAAGTCTCAGTCAAAGACACAGTTTTTTTCTTGTTTGTATGGAGGCCAAAGAAGTGGTTTCAATTACATTATTTTTCTACCAAATAATTTCATCATTATTTCATCGTTGAAATATGGGATTTTTTTTTTAAACAAATATAATGTTATTCAAAATTTTTGTGTCAAAATATTCTAATCAATAGTCTGATTGCATGCAAAAGAGTAAAAGTTTTAATTTGTATACACTATACCACTATGTGGTGAGTATATATGAGTTTATGCTGATGTTTGTAACTACCAAAATATTATATCGATCAGAAGGTAATTCTGACTCGATGTCCGTCCGTCCGTCTGTCCGTCTAACCGTCTGTGTGTCCATGTAAACCTTATATGAATATATTTTGATGAAATTTTGTATATAAGGAAATTCGTGAAAATCGGTGCATGGACAGACCTAGCCTCTATGTGTATGTGTGTCTATTATACCCGCTAATCAGTTGTTGAAAATAAACCCTGTAAGACCATTTATGGCCATAGTTCCCATATAAAGCTGCTTCCCGACCTTCACTTAAATCTATCAAAAATCAAAAATATTGCATAGTTTTTTCTCAAATTTGGTTTTTATATGTTTACGAGAAAATTAAGTGACTACTAATTATGGTCATGATCGGTCCATTATACAAATTACATCAGATAAGAATTTTTTCATATCTGCACGTCGGTCTAGACCGACTATATTTATCTTACTTGTTTAAGAAAATCTCAGACTAATATTTAAACTTAATAAGTTTATCTGCTCAACATTTTTTTTATATGTAAAAATTATTTTATTTTAAATTGAACGTTGTATTTTACGAAAACTAGAATAATAGGATATTGTATAGTCGGTCTAGACCAGTCTATATACCAGGAGTTTCGAGAAAGGGTCTTAGGTGCAAAGTCATAAAAATAGATATAAAATAGATGAAAAAAATTAGTTTTTTGTATATTTAAGTGAAGATCGATTAGCAGCTTTATTTGAGTACTACGACAACAAATGCTCCTACAGGGTTTAGTTTTGGACTACAGTTTTTAAGGTATAATAAATAATTAAAATTAGTTAGATTTAATGTAATTTTTCAGACATATTGCAATTAATACTACTAGCAGATTCCAGCGCTCGAAATTCGAGTGCAATTTCTATTTCTCAACTTAGCCAATTCACAAACCGACACTTTTTTTGGTTTATTATTATTGTGAATGAAGATAACAAACTCATTCACAAATTTAATACACACAAACATAGCATATGTATAATTTTATGTATGTGTTAGCAGTAACTTTCAATGCAATTTACTCAAAATAAAGTAAAAAATTTTAAAATCTGTAAATCTGATGAACAGCTAAAAAGAAATACCTTTCAAATAATATACGTTTGGTCAAAATCGTGATAAAACGGTAGAACAAAACATCACAATGGCCTACCCTATTAATATTATAGATAATTAGTATGCAAATTTTGATTTGCAGAGTAGTTATGAATTTTATAAATTTATGCTTATATTTAATATTTTTTAAATATTTTGCCAGATATATATAATAATCTGAATTTTATGGTAATTTTAGCTCACAGCTGACTTTTGGTTGATGATTTAAAACGAACCGATTATCAAGAAAAATTCATCCAAATATATTTATATTTGCGGCCTATTTGATTGCAAGTTTTACATGGAAATGCAGACTGATCTCACTAAATCGACTAAGAAAGTGATTCTTTAATAAGTTTTTATACCCTATACCACTCTTTTTGTAACTAACAAATATATTTGACATAAACCCACCTCTTAATATACCGATCGACTCACAGACCGTCTGTCGGTCTGTGTGTGTATGTAAACCTTCTAATAAGATTTTAACGGCCATGCGACAAACTCTATTGAAATGGGTAATAACGGATGCATGTTCAGACCTAGCCCCTAGCCCCTCGTTACTTTCCTCTCCTTTTCTATCGAGTAAATTTCATATAAAAAATAGTCTGCAGACTTCGGTTCGCGACGATGAATCCACCTTAAGAGATTGGCAAAAATTTCCATAGGATTGATGAATATTACAGTTTTATCAGTAGTCCTAAAACAACCATACATATAGACGTTATGCCCTTTATTTTCGTATTTTTCTAAATTTTCGTATTTTTCTATTTTTAAATAATGTAAACATAATTTCATGTTACACATCCCTAGTGTATTATAGAATTAAAATTTGAATTAAAGCCTCAGTTGCCATCTGCGGTCCATCGAGTCAGCAACGCTTCCTTGCTTCTATTATTCGTGGTTGCTGTTTAAGTGTGCCTTTCTGCATGCGTTCTGGTTATGTTACATAACCGCTCGCTTTAGTTTAAGTAGATTTTATACATACCCTCCAAACCACGGTACAGAGGGTATATACATATATGTAGGTTTATCATTTCGTTTGTAACGCATCGAAATAAATTCCGAAGAT
Source organism: Cordilura impudica (assembly GCA_963682025.1). Lineage (NCBI taxonomy): Eukaryota > Metazoa > Arthropoda > Insecta > Diptera > Scathophagidae > Cordilura > Cordilura impudica. The sequence goes on along the minus strand of OY821519.1, from coordinate 44,166,443 downwards.
CCCAATACCATTTATGTATTCTTGATCCTTATAACTTGGGAAGTTGATTTAGTGATGAGCGTCTTTCCGACTGTCTGTGTAAATCACGATCACACCCTCAATCACTAAGCTAGACTCTTCGATTTTGCATAAAATCGTTTATTAACATTCCAAAGGAGTTGCTATTTAAAATCATCACAATCGGTCCAAGGGGTCACGAGATATGAATGAAAATTTGAAAAAACTCTTGAAAAAATAAAAATGTTCAATGTGTTATTTGTTTTTCTTAAGATATGTATGTTTTAAACCTTTCACGACCAAGCCTAAACTGCTGGAATTTTTTTTTTGTGGATTCGTACTTAACGACCCAACATTTCTAAACAAAAGTGTCGTGAAAAATATTTTTTTTAATTCTTTCAAGGAAAACATCAATGGGCCATATATGTCCCATTGTTCGTCAACGGTCAAAATTAGCAACTAATTTACTCCGCTCAAAGCAAGTCAGTGATTTGTGTTTTTATTTTGTACATACATAACTGTAGCTTTGGTTTTGTATTTGTTCTAAATTTTTAAATATAGATCACAGAGAATCGATTACTACTTTTTTAGTTTGTACTAAAAATGGAAAGGAAAATCGTTCCTTTTGTAAAAAAAAAAACCTTTTTGTTTCACAAAAAACTGTAATTGATTCGAAGATTACCATAATTCGTTTAATATATTTGAGATTAATCTTTTTCTAAGTCTTTTTATTTATAGTTTAATCAATTGTTGATTTAATATTATGAAATTCTTTAATTTAATAAAAATATAAAACTATAAAACATCTTTTTTACCCTTACTGAACCGATTCCAAATATTTTGGTGTTTCTGAAAACCATGAATGTTATATCAAAATATTAATGTCTTCGGTTCAATATCGTTCGAATTAATGACATCCAAATATCATTAAAAAAACATAATTTTCAGATTTTGGGGTCACCGTCTTAGGTCCTGAGAAAATATGTGCCATTTTTTTGGTATGGTCTGAAACTATCCTCTGTCGACTCAAGTCAGCTTTGGAAAATGTGGAAAATATAAGAAAAAATAAAAATGGGACATATATACTCCATGGGTTAATTCTTCTTATTGGTGTACTCATTGTAGTTGACGCATTTGCTCCATGAGTGTTGTTGTATGGTTATACTACACGTGTCACATTAGCCGAAGCAAATATTATCACATATTTTTTGATCGTTATCACGATATAATAAAGAAGATAGCCAATGTGAAAGAAAAATTATAATCCCTAAAAAACATTTTTTAAAAAAGTGCTCCTTCTGTAAAAGTACCTTTTCTCCAAAAGTACATTTTCTTTAAAAAAGTATCCTTTAAAAAAAAATGTGCCCTTTTTTAAAAAATTACACTTTTTAAACAAGTAAATTTTTTTTTTTTTAAATGTACCTTTTTGTCATAAAAGTATCCTCCTTTCAAGAAAGTACCCTTTTATTAAAAAGTATCATTTTTTCAAAAAAGTACCATTCTTCAAAAAAGTAAAATTTTTTTTAAAAAAAGTACACTTTGTTCAAAGCTCCCTTTTTCAAGAAGTGCCCCTTTTTAAATGTACCCTTTGCTTAACAAAAATTCCCATTTTTAAAAACGTTACATTTTTTCCCCTTTAAAAACGTTCCCTTTTTTAAAAATAATCCTTTCAAAAGTAGTCTTTTAAAAAAAAATTAATCTTTTTTTAAAAAATTATCTTGTTTTAAAAACACCCTTTTTTAAAAAAGTACCCTTTTTAAAAAATTAACCTCCTTTTTTAAAAAGTACTATTTTCTTTAAAGAACACTTCTTTTAAAAAAGTACCCTTTTTAAATATCTTCATCTTAGCATGTTGAGAAGAAAATTTTTGATAAAATAATTTAATAGATTTAATAAGTTTATGTTGATGTTTTTAACTCTCGATAATACTTCACACAGGTACACCTCTTTTACCGATCGACTCTAAATTAATTTTTAGTCGATTTAGGCCCAGTTTTTGAGATGTAAGTTAAACCTAGTTTAGTTAAACCGAGAATTAATTTTTTCAGACATATCTAAATTCATAAAGGAATTGATGAATAAATTCTTAATGACGTTCGCCCGGCTGAATTTTAGCAACGTAAAGATAACGTTACTTACTATGATTAGTTGTTGCTAATTTTTATTATTTATACAATTTCTTCTCTATAAACTTTAAAATTGTGTAGAATAATAACGGTATTTTACATAGTAACTAATAAAAGTATGAGCATGTTTCTACTGCGTTTATAGTTATGCCTCTATCTTTATAAAGGGATGTCTTTTTATTAGCCGGAGTATTGCCTGTTCGTCCCGTTTGCTGGTTTTCTGCAACCGACAACACTGTGTGTGCGAATCTATGAGTCTGAAGAACGAAAATTACAAATAATACGCGAAATAACACGATGACTTACATTAAATTTGTTTGTAATGGATCTCACTGATTCACCTCTAAATTAACCATATATTATGCTTCCTTTTAATTGCACTGAGTACTTATTTTTATATATCTTTTCGTAAAAGAATTGCTAATTTTCTTTAATTATTCTTACAATGTTCACAAGAAACTTTTTTTTTTATTATATAACGGTACTTGTTGTTAGTAGTCAACTTCTTTCTTTGTCAAACTTAGGATATTCAGCAGGACAATGGTATATATCCTTTTAAGAGTTGAAGTTCATATTCAGATAACACATTAGTTGAATGAAAGAAAAGTCAATCATTTTGTATTGCATATACATTTCAAAAACTCCCTCGATTTTATTATTACATAAAATATATTATATATTTACATATTATTTATTAATAATAAAAACAAAACTTTATCGCGGTCAAATAGACTTAAAAATAACTAAGAAAATAAAAATCATTTGAGGAAAAATCATTAAAAATAAAGAAAAAAACATAACATAACAAAGTGCTATGGGTGATGAACATTGAAAAAAAGAAATTCTCGTTTTAAATACGAAAGCAAATTTGTAGGATACAAAAATTATCCATTTTACAAGTGAATGACTAACAAACACACATTTTGATATCACCACAATGCAACAGTAGAGATGAGACTGAGTCCTTTGGAGACTGGGTGTTATGCAAGTATCGGTGCGTGAGTGATAACAATTGAATCAGTTGAACATAAGCGTTTTACCAAATTTTATATATCAAAGCAAAAGTCGTCAACATATTTGGTGGGGTTAGTGATGGTAATTAACTGACTTAGTGATAGGTAGGGTAACCAGGATAAGCCAAAGGAGCAGCTACTTTAGCTAGAGTTGGATAAGCTGGTAGCACAGATTTAGCAATTAATGGAGAACCATGCAAGAGGGGAGAACCCTGCAAGAGAGGAGCTCCGTGCAAGAGAGGAGATCCATGTAAGAGAGGAGATCCATGTAGTAGAGGAGCACCGTGCAAGAGAGGAGCTGGAGCTAATACTTTTGCAACAGGTGCTACTTTAACTGCACCAGGTTCACGATGAACAACAGCATTGAAGCCATTGTGAGGATCAGCGGTATATTCCACCAAACGTCTGGTACCATCAGGTTCAATCAATGAATAAGATCCCTGGACTACATCACCACTACGTGTTTCTTGTTGATTCTTAATATCACCAGTAGATTGATCCTGCAGAAAATTAAAGTAAATACATATGTCAAACAAAGCAATTTCTTTGGTTTTGAACAACTTACATGGACATCGTAACTGAAACTGTATTGAGGATTTGGATCATAAGGTTCAGGAGATGCTACCTTAGCAATGACGGGCGCTGCTATTTTAGCTATACCATACCCAGGATATGGGGCTGGTAATACAACAGCTGAGGCTACAGCCACCAAAGCACTAAGTATAACAAACTGAAAACAAAAAAAAAAAAAAACATACCAAATTATTATTAGTTCTTCCAAACACTTGCCCAAAAAGGCTTTAACTCTTGCCTTTTGAACCATTTTGTTTCGTGTTTTTTCTTCTTCTAATACTTGCAACTGTTGTTTAAGCTAAACCTTATGCGTTTTAATCCGTTTAACTGCAGAATGTTTTGTGTGATTCTATATTGTGTCAGCAATTCCTTATATACCAAAAAAAAGTAAGAAACCAACTCAAATTTCAAAACTGTTTTCTAAGCTGCAAATTTGAGAGTTTCAACTATAACCGCCCGCTTGTCACAAAAATGGTAAAAAAAAAAAATTATGCAAAAATTAAAATGTTATAACAACAGACAACAACAATATTCATTTAAAACGGGGCACCTATTACAAACGCAACGCAACAACAAAATTTGTGGCGAACAATATTAATAGGCGAAAAAGTAGAAACAACACAACAACACACTTTTCTTAGTAATCGTAATTTAAATCGTCGCCCATAGCAGTTAACAACATACCAGCAATAATAACAACAACAACACCAACAGCAACGTCGAGACAAGTTCTCACTGCAAGTAGGCCTAGAAGCAGCACGCGTAGTACAATTAGGAGCAGCATTGTGTGTATGTTGCTACTTCTAGATTGAAAGCTATAGCGAAGTTGAACAATAAAATGAGTGCAGTAGGTAAATGACTCAACTAAATTTTTAATATCTATACCAAATATTGTTGACTTCAATTACACAAATCCTTTGTCTTCTTACAGTGTGTAATAGATCAGGATTGATTGAAGATTATCAAAAGGTTTGAAGGATGCCTCATATACTTGATCTGTATGATAAGTCGTTTATTAAAAAAAAAAAAGCAAACACGATTATGTCTAACCAGCTTATTTAAATGATCATGTTTGACTTTGAATAAAACTTGCTATAATAATATCAGACGAGATGTACAGAGTGATCCGTATAGTGTTTTCATTTTGAACTACTGACTATTTTGACTATGGCAACATCAATGTCAGCTGTGTAATGACAATTAGTTAGTATAATACATGCAGTTTACGAAATGAGCCAACTTGCGTTTCGGCAACGTTGGGAAATATTAAAAACGTATTTCCAAAGTGGTGAATCTCCACCGAAAGTCCATGTAATTCAAATTCAAAACCAGGTAAAAAAGAAGCGCCTTCAAGGCAATATGTGGACAATTTTGTTAAACGGGTGCGTGAAACTAGATCGTTATTGGATAAAACAACCCGTTCTCGTGCTCGTGCAGTGCGTACAAACAAAAACAATATTGCTGTTGAACAGAGTGTTAGAACAACCAACCACCTCAACACGCCATCGTTCTCAGGAATTGACCTTTTTTCGCACTCCTTTGAAGCTAATTTTGCATAAAGATCTTGGTATGAAGTCATACAAAGTTTATACGTATTCGGTTATCAAATTGGGCTTGAAAGAAGATTAAAATTTGTAGCGGAAAATCCACTTTCCTGCAGAAGGTCATTTTCATCACGGTGGTTACTCAACAAGCAATATTGTCGCATTTGGGGCAAAGAGCTGAAAGTGCTGAAAAGGCAATGCTTCCTCAACGGTGCACTGTTTGGTGTGGTTTTTGGGCTGGCGGTATCGGCCAATTTTTCTACGATGCGGAAGGCAAATGCGTTACAGTGAATGGTGAGCGCTACCGTGCTATAATAACTGATTATTTGTGGCCCATTTTCGAAAATATAGATCTGGACAAAATTTTGTTTCAAGGGGATGGTGCGCTGTGTCTCAAAAACCGTGGAACAATCGATCTTTTGTGTGGCAAGTTTATAAATTGAGTTGTTAGCGTTTATGCTATGTGCATTGGCCACCGGCCGCTGCGATTTGACCCCGTATGACTTTTATTTGTGGGGATCTCTTAAGGATGAGTGTTACGTTAACCACCCAACGTCGTTTTGGGCACAGAAAAAGTAAATGCGCCTAGTATTTGGCAAATTACAGCCCCATATGTCAAAAATGTACTGAAAAATTGAATTGATGTTTGGGCTACTGCAAGGCTAGGCGAGGAAGTTTTTTGAACGAACCGCAAGGATTGTGCTTACGAATAAAAACCCGAATTAATAAAAAATTAAATAAAAATTATGTCACATGTATGTTAATGTAACTTTTGATTTTTGCTCTTTCTAAAATATTTTTTCGAGCTCGTGTTGTTAAGGGGGTTCTTGCAAAGCTCAACGTAAACAAGTCAACGGTATCGGACGGTTCTCCGTTAGCAAACCTTTGCCCAATAAAGGTTTGCCTTTCCATTGTGTGGGAAGATTGGAAGTGTTCAGCCAATTAGGGTGTAGCTAACAACCCTGGAAATTACCGCCTTATTGCAATTTGCTCTGCGCTTTCAAAGGTAATGGAGAGTGTGAGGAATTATCATCTTGTGAAATATTTAGAGAGAAATTATTGCTTAAGGACAGATAGTATGGCTTTCATAGAAGCTGTTCTACGGGTGACCTGATGGTGCCTCTCTCGGAACGTTGGAATCAGTCCATTCACCGATTCGGTGAAAACAATGTTGTTGCTCTGATGCTGCAAAAGTTTGTGTAAATATCACCGATATCGGACGGCATATCAGCAGCGGTACTAAAAAAGTGTTATCCGACGCTATCGCGTCCATTAGCAAACCTTTGTTGGGCAACAAGGGATGCGTCGCTCAAGTCAAAGTGGAAGTTATTTCAAGCTGTTTGTAGATCTATACAAGCGTATGGTGCTCAGGTATGGGCACTGGCTTGGTTTAACATTGTTGATAAATTGCAAAGGTTTTTCTCTAAACGCATGTTAAAAATACCAGAAATTACCCCAAACTATGTACTTGCTTTAGACTTACAGTCTACACCTTCAATACAGTTCTAAGACGTTTTTCGTGTATGAAAATCTTAGATTCGAAATCTAGATCTTATCAAAACTACCGCAAAACTGCACTAAAAAGTCAACAACGGTATTATAAGTTTCGGGATCATTCAAAAGGCTTTACCTATTGCAACGAAAAATATAACCAACACCAAATATCCCTTCTAATGAAAACTCGCAGAGACCTTTTAATGCTAAATTCAAATAAATATATCACCAACCAATCCACACTCTGTTCTTTATGTAATCTGAATGAAGAAGAAACAATTTTGCATTTTATAGGAAGGTGTCCTGTACTTGAAGGTATACGAAGAAGATTTCTAAGGTACTCGTGATTTCCATGTTATGAAATTTATGATCTTCTAAATGGGGGAAGAGAGGAAAACTGGAATTCACTTAATCTTTTTGTAAAGAATGCATTAACTTATAGCACATTTTTAATAGATAAAATCAATTTTTGAAAAAAAAAATATTAGTTAAACAAATTTAAGGATAAACTTCCGGTTGACGGTAAAAAAATCTTTATTATTATAAATATTAAAACAAATATTGTAATACCAAATTGTTATATTATATAATTCAATAAAGAAGGGATCTAATCTAATCTAATCTGGTCTAATGTTGTTGCTCTGGATATTTCCAAGGCATTTGATTGTCACATCTGAATGCTTTTGGTGCTGGTAATGATTTCATTCGATTTATATTGAGTTTTCTCAGAGATCGCCCTATACGTGTTGTTTTTGATGGTGTCTCATCCAAAGAGTTTCAATTCAACGCAGGGGTACCGCAAGGCTCTGTTATTTCTCCTTAACTTTTTCTTATTTTTCTTAATGATATTCTATGTCCAACTTCTAATTTTATATAATCTGGGGACATGAGGCGATGTATGTATGAGTGACACACTCAATCAAGACCTTTTCACAATCTCTGACTGGGGTCGAGTGAATAGGGTCGATTTTATTCCCCGTTACATTCAATGGTTTTTTAAAGACGGGACATGGAGTCGGCAATGTTGTCTGTATCCATGGGTGGTGTATATATTGAGTATTCAAACGTTCTTGATATTCTGGGCCTGAAAATTCAGTGTGATGTCCGTTGGAAAGCAGCTTTCAAAAGCCTAGAGTTGAGGGGGGTAAGGTTTTAAAAGTTGAAAAAAGTATTTTCATAATTCTTTTTTGAAGATATGAATAATATTGGATTATTTATTTCATATACACGTTATAGCATAACATTTGGAAAATCTTGGAAAAAATTTTCAATTAAAAATTTTAATAAATAAGTTCGTGACAGCGAATCTCCGGAGGCGTTGTTATTTTGCGGTGAACATCATAACTCGTTACCGGATCATTTGAAATAAAAAAAAAAATCTAAATGCGTTTAAAAGGTGACATGTTTCCTGAGGTAGTGAGGAAGAGTTTTTTTTTACATTTTTTTTTGCAGCATTTTGAACACGATTTTTACTATAAAATTTCGGGAATTTGTTGTTAAGAAATGGGGAAGAGGATGAAAAATAAAAAAAAAACTTCGTGGTTAAAATTTAATAAGAATCGGTCAAGTAGATTTTGAGTTATGATGACGGACTTCGAACATTTATTTGCGAGAAAATCGATTTAAAAATTTTTAAAAACTGATTTATATACGACATACCGTATGAGGCCGGTCGCTGGAAACGCTGTATCTTCTTAAGTTTTGCTCCGATTTACTTGAAATTTTGATACAATACTCTCGACATGTTGTACATTCAGAAAGAGAAATGTAGAAAAAGGTTTTAAAACCTTAACCCCCCCCCCCCCCCCCTTAACAATTATCTCACCTCATCTGTTCTTGTTACAGTTTATACCACCTATACCCGGCCAAATGTGTATTACAACCCCCACAGTCTATTAAAAGCTTCACAGTCTATTTAAAAGCTTTTGGACCGTGTGCAAAGGAGGGCGATGGTACTTATAAATGACAACAGGAGCATTGACACATCTGAGCATTGTCGGTATGTTGGTTGTGTTACCATGTATTATTAATATTACAATGGGAAGTGATCTGCTGAAATAAGTGAACTCATCCCTAGAGATCTCATTCATTTGTAGTTTATTGTCCAGTGGATCGCAAAACGCATTACCTTTAAAAGTCGCCATACAAGAGTTCTTTCTTGTCACTTACAATATAGATAAATTTAAGTGAAATATCCATAAAACACTACTCACTCTTTCCTCGTACCCATAATATATTTTCCTGATATCAACACAGTGCACTGCATTAATAGGAGACATCCGTTGAGTGTTGATGGATATCTATTAAAACAACTGATTTTTCAATGACGCATTGAAGAATCAGTTGTTTTGCAAAAATAAAAAAAGGTATTGTCATATGTTCAAGTTGATACAAGTATGAAAACTATATTCGGTCTAGATCGACTTTCATGTACCATGGGTTTATAAATTTTTTTAAGTTAGCTTAAATTAGAGTAGCATTATGAAAAAGTTCATATCAGATGCTATTTTTATGTGGGGACTAGTTCGAAAAATGAACCGATCATGGCCATATTTTTTCAGTCACTTATTTTTCGCAAATGATTCTGAGTCGATCGGTGTTTTTGATAGTTAGAAACATCAGCACAAACTCATTATGCCTTGAACACAGGGTGGTATAGTGTATGAAAATTACATATGACTTTCTTTATGTATTTTACACATGCAATATTTGATAGAAACAATTTTTGAAATGTAAAAAACATAAAAAAGATACATTGCCTAATACATCTTCAATTAATTTATAGTTCGCTCAATGTATTTAAAGAAAAATGAATGAATATGTTGTCCTTAAATGTCACGTTTAACACTAAACGATATTGATTGACTTGTCATGTAATATACATTAGGGTGAGACGATTTACCAATCGATATTGTGCCAGCGATTTTTCGATAGCTTTTGGCATGAGGACATATCAAAAAATAATTTTCGAGCCGCCCAAAATTTCGATGAAAAAATCGATTTATGTCGTATATGGGTACACATTAAATTAATGTGTGGGGTACCCATACATATACGACATAAATCGATTTTTCATCGAAATTTTGGGGGGCTCGAAAATTATTTTAGAAGTATGGCAAATATACTTGTTATGGCTCATAGTACCAGAATCGCGATGAACCCATTGAGATTTTTTCGGCCTCCTACAATTTAACCCACTCTAATATACATATCTAGGTGAAAACATTCGTTATTGAATAGTATCGTCAAATATAACGGCCTATTTGATTCTAAAAAGTGCTCTATTTGCAAATAAGGTATGAGATCGCTAAAATTATAGCACGTTTTCACTTATATCTTTTTCCCCTCAGCGATATTAACATTTCGTTTTTGATGACGTTATCTTTGAAAACATAGTATGTATACAATGAACGTAGTACAATCGTAAAGACCCTTGGAAATTCAAACAAAAATGAATTTCTAACACACAAAATGCAAATATATAAATCGCTTTTCTAAAGAAAATCCTAAACTCTTTAACAGAAAAGATGCTTTTAAAGCAAGCAGTTGCGTGCCGGATCGAACTTTGAAGAAATATAAGAAGGGAGAAAATTAGATTAACAATCTCCTTCCATATTTTTTTAAAAAATATGAGTGTTGTTTAATGAAAAATGACACCTACGTGCTTGCCGTGTTTTACCAAATTCCAGACAAAATTTTTATGTGGCTGATGTAAGAAGAAATGTAAACGAAATATTTCTATCCCTATAAAGTAGTTTCCTAAAAAAATTCTTAGTTTGGTAAGTTATTTGTACTTTATCGTTTACTGTGACTATAAACTCGGTTATTTACATTAAAATGGGCTTGAAGAATAGGTAAATTCCATTATTAAGACATTAGAAATATTCACGTTTTATTAGCCTCACCTTGTAATGATTTTTTATACCCTATACCACTATGTGGTTTGGGTATAATGACTTTGTGCTCCTGTTTGTTACTACCCAAAATATTTAACCTAGACCCACCTTTTATTATATCGATCGACTCAGAATCACTTTCTAGTCGATTTAGTGATGTACGTCCGTCCGTTCGTATGTGTGTCCATGTAAACCTTGTAATCAAACTACAGGTCGCAACTATGAATATATTTTAATGAAATTTGCCTACGATTTTCATATTCAGGAAGAAACAAATTGCATGTACTTATACAGAGCCTTTAAAAACTTAAATTATATTTTACTATAAGAATACTTTGGACATATTAATTGGGAGAATATTATTATATGCCCTCCGTAAATGATCAACTTTGCTTTCTTGAAACAAACATAACAAGTTTATATGATGCTAGAGTTGCTTTATTTTATTTATTTATTTTATTTTATATTTTCAAACCAAGCCCAGTTGGACGAAATATGGTTCACAAACTACTCAATCCAGAAAATCCAAAGCAAAGCCATGGATTATCTATTATGAAACAGTTTATTTCTCTCAGTGATGTATGTTATTCAAGGTGGAAGCGATTTAAAACTACTGCGATTTAAAATTACCATACTGCAAGAAAAAAATTTAACGACAAACCTGGAAACACTTTCGTGATATTGGTATAGGGAAATGCATTAAAAGTGCTGATATTGATAGTGGTATTGATGTCAATGAGTTAAACTCAGTCTTCAGTAATATACCAGTAGTACACAACAACAACTCCTCATTTTACAATTTTAACAATGATAATGACTCCATTAATTATTTTGAATTTTCTTGTGTAAGTCATGAAGATGTTTATCTTAGTGTTTTAGGTGCTAAATCTAATGCAATCGGACATGATAATATTCATTCAGTATTTGTGAGGATTTTGCTGGCCTTTCTCTTGCCTTATTTAACACATTTCTTTAACTCGATTATAACCACAAGCACTTTCCCTTACAAATGGAGACATGCCAAAATATTTCCTGTTCCTAAATCTACTAATGGATACCTCCCCTTTGTTACTTTTCAAAAGTACTCGAAAAGCTCCTTCATAAACAAATGACCACTTACATAAATGAGATTGGTTTGTTGTCGATCTAATCATAGTTGTGTTACTGCTTTGACTGAAGTAACTGAAAACAAAAGGCAGGAACTGGATGATAATAAAGTTAATTTTTTGGTCCTACTTGACCATTCAAAAGCCTTCGATACTGTCGACCACTTAATGCTATGTAATAAGCTGAAAGATCTTTTTAATTTCTCTTCATCATCTGTAAATCTGCTTCGATCCTACCTATCTGATCGTACCCAATCCGTTTACGTGAAAAATAAAATCTCAACAACGTTGAATATTACGAGAGGAGTGCCCCTGGGATCCATCCTAGGGCCTTTGCTATTTTCTCTCTATGCTAATGATCTGCCTTCACAACTTCTCCTTTGCAAAATTCATATGTACGCCGATGTCAGGTAGTTATATTTAAGCAGTCCGACTGTTTCAATTAATCGGAATATAAGGGAACTCGAAAAGGATTTCAATAACATCCATCGTTGAGCTACGGCCAAGCAGCTCTTTTTAACCCCATTAAAATCTAAATGTTTGATGATAAGTAAACGATCTAAACAACCAAGCATGGTCAAAAGATTCCTAAGTATTATCTTTAATAGCTCTCTATCGTGGTCTAATCATATAAATAATGTAGTTGGGCGAATTTATGTTAAAATGAGATCTCTTTGGTCAACACAATATGTCACACCTTTGAAAGTTAGAATTCTACTTGTCAAAAAGTATATAATTCCTGGACGGCATTGAAATTTTTGCTAATTGCGACTCCTCGAGCAAACGTCGTATAAATGATGCATATAATAACATTATTCGTTATGTTTTTGGTCTAAGAAGATTTTCTCATATTACTCCCTTCTCTGAAAGACTAGTTGGCGTGTCTTTTGATAATCTTTTAAAAATAATGGTTGTAATTGTTATGCATAAAATCATTTACACAAAAAAACCCAGCTATCTATTTGAAAAATTGCAATTTGCCAGGTCTGATAGAGGTAGAAAGCTCATAATGCCAATTCATAGGACACTTATCTCAGATCAGTAATTAGTTATGCACGGAGTTCGTCTTTGGATTGCACTTCCACCAACTTATCAACTAACAAACAGCGCAAGACTTTTTAAGAAACAAATTTTTGATTATTTTGTATAGTAAAATCTTTGAAATTTTTTTATATTTTGTTATTTTATTTCACAAATTATTAATACTAGCAGATTCCAGCCCTCGAAATTCGAGCGCAAATTCTAGGAAATTCTATTTTTTCATTAAATAAAGACCCTTAATGTATGCTAATCAATTTTAGCTAATTCACAAATCAACACATAAAACAAACTCATTTTTATTACAAACACATCAAAAAATTTAATAAACACACACATAGCACTGTATAGTTTTATGTATGTGTTATTAGCATCTTTAAATACAATTTACTCAAAATAAAATGGCTAAAAATGGCTAAAAAGAAATACCTTTCAAATAATATACGATTGGTCAAAATCGGGATAAAACGGTAAAACAAAACATCGGTCACAAGAAATCGCGTAACCTATTAATATTATAGATAACTTTTCTTGTTAAGAGCTGTACGCAGCTTGTTAAGGAATCTTAACAGAAAATTTTCATATATTTCTTAAAGAAAAAAAAGCACAAAAGTACCTTTCACTGCAACGCTAGCAATCAGCTGTTTTCTGTCAATTATTAAGAATTGTGAAATTGAAAACAAATCAATTCTTCGGTTCTGCTTTATTTGGCCTGCTAAACGCTTTTTAAGCTCAGTATCAAAATTACCCATCCGCTTCTTATTTTTCTTTGCCGAATTTTGTTCGTTTTTTTCATGTTTGCAACTGAAAAATAACTTTTATTTTATTTTAGCATATTACATTTTGTTTATGCTTACCTCTCCTGTCAAAATTCCGTTCAGAAAGAACGAAAAATTTGATATTCCTGCTCAAAGCCTGGGTTGCCTAATTTAATTTACGTCAAAAAAAAAGTAGTAAAAACAATACTACTTTTTTAAAAAGCTGCAGACTATCAACAGAAATTTTTTGACAGAAAAATTCCTTAACCCTTTGACGACCAGGGGACATATGTGTCCCAAAAAAGAAAAATATGCGTTAAAATAAACTAATACTAAAAGTATTAATATTTTTAGCTTAATGCAAAGTTAAATGATGGGTTTTTCAAATTTTTAAAAAATTTGTGCGAAAAAAAAATTTATAAATGTTTTTTAAGACCTAAAAAGCAAGTTTTGCACATACCGTAAACGGGATATTTAAACTGCTCTAAATCATAGACGAAATTTTCTCTTTCCTTCAAATTAAAAAAATTTGTTTAATTTAACAATATTCTACAAATTGAAATTCGGTTTTGAGATATTTCCAAGAAAAAAACTAGCTTTATTAAAAAAAAAAACGAAAAGGGACACGGGTGTCCCTGTGGTCGTCAATGGTAACTTTTCGTTTAATGAATTTGAATGAACTGCTAATAGTGGTGAGAGTTGGCGTATTAAAAAAAAACTAAAAAGGGACTTCCCCATTAAGTTTGTAAACTTTATCAGGTGACTGAATTCCTAGAATTTGTATTCTATTTACTTACTTTACGCTGTGAGAAGTGGTCGTGTTTTCTTATTTGCTAAAAAAGTGATATTTGAGAGAAACATTTATGTTCTTTGATTTGCTGATTCATTTTGGTAAGTTTGGTATTCTATAGCACGTTGTAACAACATTTTTTTAGAAGAATGGCTTTCCAGCGTCGTAGATTTTTTAAACTGAATGAAGAAGAAATATTGCAATTTCTTACTGCGGAAAATAGCGAAGATGAAGACGATTTGTGTCTAGATGAAGAAGACCAGGTTTTTCTTGAAGGTGATGTTGATGCAGGTGCAGCATTTTTTGAAATCGATGATAATGCGGTTGAGACAACAGAACAAGTCGTTGAGATAACGGAACAAGGGCCTCGTATTCCAGAAAGTTACAAGAAAAAGACGACAGAAAAAAGTGCAGTTAATTTTAGATGGAGAAATTCATACACTGCAAACGTATTCCCTAATAGTGACTATGAGTTTGGAAAAGTGCAAATCTGCGATGTTGTACAGTTCATGAACTGTAATCTATCACCATTTCAGATCTTTTTACTGACTACGAACTTTGATGTTTTGAAAGAACTTATAGTTCATGAATCCTGTAGATATGCTGAACAAAATGGAAGAGTTTTTGATGTTACTGCTGACGAAATGAAAGCATTTCTTGGTATCAATCTGGTAATGACATATAACGTTTTACCATCCATTCGTGATTATTGGTCAACAGAACCTGATATGGGTGTACGTTTCATAAGTAATGTAATGACAAAAAAAAAGATTTGAAGATATCCGTCAAAATTTGCACTTCAGCCATAACGATGAAGAAGGAAACAGGAACGATCGGGCTTTTAAGATCAGAACTGTCATAAGTCACTTCAACAAAGCATTTCAAAATGCAATCAACAACACATACAAACAGGCTGTCGATGAACACATGATCAAATTCAAAGGTCATAATGCTATGAAACAGTATATCAAGAACAAACCAATAAAATGGGGATTTAAGATGTGTGTAGATGTGACTCTGCTTCCGGATATCTTTTTGAATTTGATCTATACACTGGAAGAAAAGAGTATGGAACTGAATATGGACTTGGGGAATCAGTCGTGCTTCAGCTGACAGAAAAACTCACTGGTTTGGGCTCCGAGATCTACATTGATCACTTCTTCAACTCGCCTTTGTTACAATATGAGTTGAAAAAACGTCAAATAAAGTCCTGTGGAACAGTAAGAAGCAACCGAAAAAATATTCCAATAAATGTGCCTCTCGATAAGAATATGAAGCGAGGAGACGTTCACACATCAAGCTTTGAGGGCATAGCCTTTGTGAAGTGGATGGACAACAGAGCTGTGACTCTTCTCACAAATTTTCTTTCGCCAGTGAAGACAGACACTGTCAGACGTCGCATAGCTGGTAGTGCTGAGAAAATCAACGTAAAATGTCCGAAAGCTATTATGCATTACAACAAAAATATGGGTGGAGTAGATTTAATGGATCAGCGCAAGTCCTTTCATGAACTAGACCGCAAATCAAAAATAAAATATTACCTCCGGTTATTTCTTGACTTACTTGATATAAGCGTAAACAATTCCTACGTTATTTACACCGAATGTAAAGCAAAAAATCTTGTTGAAGGGAGCCAACTTAACTCCCTTGAGTTTAGACGATTGGTGGCCAGAAATTTAATCGCTGGCTATTCTTCGCGTCAGAGAGAATTTCCAATATTCCAGTCATCAAAAATCACTGCCAGCTTCTTCGCACTCTATGCTCAAAGCCAACGTAAGAAAGAGATGTGTTCAATGCACAAAAATTAATGTAGAAAATCGCACTTATAACTATTGTAATGTATGCAATGTGCATCTATGTTTTACTACTAACCGTAATTGTTTCGCAGAACATAATTAACCATAATTTTTCGCAAAACATTAAAAATTTAACTTTTATTGAAAAACCTATGTATAATAAAAGACATTTTGGCTCCCTTAAGGACCGCAGGGACACATGTGTCCCATAAAAAAACTCGTATGCGAAACATTTTTTTTTTTCAAATTTTTGAATGGTTTTGCTTTAGTTGGATTCTGACAAACTTATTTCATATCAAAATGATAAAGGGAATGTCCCCAGAAGCTTATGGTCCTGAAAGGGTTAAGCATTTCTGAAGCGTTTTTTTATATGAAGTTTTTGATTCCTTAGCAAGCTGCATACAGACCTTTATACAGGAATGCACAATAAATAAATAAATAAAGAAATAAGCTTTTGTTGGCCATAGGATGAACGCTATGGAAATTGGTGAAATTCGGTCCATGTTCAGACCTAGCCTCCAAACAAATGACCCCTATGAAATCGACAGTTGTCCAAAAATAAACCCCATATGGCAATTCTTTATCATAGCCCCCATATAAAGCTGCTTTTCGATTTTCTCTCAATCTATCAAAAAACAAAAATATTGCACAAATTTTTCTCAAATTTTTCTCTTAATCTATCAAAAAACAAAATTATTGCACAAATTTTTCTCAAATTTGGTTTGTACATATTTTTTCAAAATATAAGTGACTTACCAAATATGGTTAGGATCGGTCCATTTTTCAACCTAGTCCCCATATAAATATAGCATCCGATATGAACTTTTTCATATCTGCAGCCAAAAAAATTAATAAAAATACCACAGAAATTTGGATAATGCTTATTTTCTATATTCACTTAGTTGGACCGAAGAGATAGGGTCAAACCATTGTATAGGGTATCGTATATAATTTTCTCACTTGTTTTAATTTGCATTATTTTAATTAATTATAATAAAATGGAAAGAATTTTAAATAAAACTGATTAAAATTGAGGAAAAGAAAATATGTTTACCACAAATTCTTCATATAAACGTTCAAAGTACGAGGGTAAAAAACCAAACAGAAAAAAAAACAAATATTAAGGATCGAAAACATCTTAACATACATAAAATTTAATAATAAGGAAGCGATTGAACCTGGAGTTTTTTTTTTCTTTATATTCGGTTGAAATTATATTAAAGCTCAAATAAAGATAAATTTTATAATTCTAGTCACTATATTTTAATAACTTATGGACCTTTTCCGGGACCCTGTTACTTATTTGGAACATGTAGTACATTTCCGTTTAAATTATTCCATATTATGATACACCCTTTTTGTGCTCTTCAACTCCTTTTGCACAAGATCCCAATATCTATCCAATGGCGTAAGCTCCAGGAAGTTTAGGTGATATAAAATATAAAATAAAAAGCACACTATTATTCTTGTACTACTCAAGAGCTTTCTTACCGCAGTGACAGGATGTCAATGCGAGCCAACAATATGAAGACACATTGTGTTGCTTAATGAAAGAAAACAGTCTAGGTTGCAAGCAGGACTGACTTTGGCCAACTTTTTGCTGGACCAAGTTGGATTTTGTTGAAAATATTTAATAGTTTTCGTCACTCATTTTAATCGAACTAACAACAAATGAATATGGTTGCCATTAAACATAATAACTGACATCTTTTTCAAAGATAGCTTGATAAAAAAAAAATCAAGTAATGCTTGCGAAAAAAGTTTAGAGGAAAAGCTTGTGTTAAAACGCTTAACGTCATAACTACAGCACATAAATTCATTGTACAAATCTGTAATACATTAGACGTTACTAGATATATGCGAAACGCGCGTTTTAAAAAACTAATTTTGAATTGAGGATTTATTAATGGAAATTAAATTTTAATTAATTTATTAAAAACCATTGGCATTGATTAAAAATGTAATTGGCATTGACATCAATTAAGTTTCAATAAAATCGTCAGTTAATTAGTCCACCTAATGAATTATTTCCATGTATGGTGTAAGAAGAAGGTCACAAAAAATTACATAAAATCCCTAATGGAGGGAATTCCAGCCAAAGTCGAGTAAATAATTCGCGACAACTAATTTTTATTTAAATATTAATTCTTATAAAATTTCGTGTTATATTTTTATCGATTTGATTCCTAATTTTAGTATTCTTCTTCTTAGTATTAAGTCGAAATATGGATCGGATCTTGTTTTATTTCTTTGCAATAGATGAGAAGCCAAACATAAAGTGAATACATTTAGTATTAAAATATTTCCAGAGCTTTTAAAAATATTTATTTTATTTGTAACTAATCAACTGTTTCGGAAGCACTTTCTGCATTTTGCATTCATGATTTTCAGTAATATAATTTTTGTTCAATATATGTTCCTATATGATTTTATAATTTAAATTTAGATGAAGTAATTAAGTATATACATCACCCCATGTTTTTTTTACACCCCGAAACTCATGTATGATTTTGAATTGTCGGCCGATATGACTTATTTTTAAACTCTTTCTTTTAACTCATACTCTCTGTCTGTCTGTCTGTCGTGGGTCAACCCCATTCTCCTTTATCCAATTGATCTGAAACTTTACCCATAGTCTTGTTGTGACTACAGATTAATTTGGGGGTAGTCACGCACAGTCATGGAGTGTTCTAAATGTCATTTCCTCCTGAAGCTTGGTCCATACACTTGCTGTGAAAAAAATATTAACGGAGTGATTTAAACCCCATTTCCCCTCATCCAATCAATCTGAAACGTGGTCCACAGACTTGTTGTGACCAAAGATTATTTTTAAAATAGTCACGCAAAGTCACGCGTAGTCACGCACAGTAACGGAGTGATTTAAACCCCATTTCCCCTCATCCATCAATCTGAAACTTGAACCACAGACTTGTTGTGACCAAAGTTTAATTTTAAAATTGTCACGCAAAGTCACGCACAGTCACGGAGAGATTCAGAACTCATATGCATAAGGAAAGAAAGAGTTTTAATAAAAACTTTGTTTTTATGGGTTAGATAATTTTTACTTTAAAAATGTTTACGGCTCTTTCTTAAATTAAAATGTTTATTTTACAGTTTTGAAAAATAAAATTTACCCACTGTTTTCTTAATTGACACCCCAAAAAAATGCGTTTAAGATTAATTTTCAACGAAATGTTTTGTTGAGGGAAAAATAACAACCTAGCTTATAAAAAAAAATGCATATACAATACAGTTTTATGTCTGCCCCTTACTACTACTACCTCTCGAATTTCCATCAAAATGTTATTATTGTTATTAAGAATGCTTTTAAAATATTACTAATATCATTCATATGGCTTATGCCAGTTATACAAGCTCACATACACAAAGTTATCAACGCCCATACGTCGGCTATTAACACCAAAAATCTTTTTGATGCTGCGTTTTTAAGGTGGTACTACCACCACAATTTATTATTCAAACAATTTTAAATGCTCAAAACACCTTGCCAAAGTCTACTGACTTTAATGCGACAAATCGTAGCAAAGCCTAAGAAACAAAAAAAAAAAAAAAAAAAAACAAAAAATAAATAAATAAAAAAGTTAATGTAAAAAAGTTTAAGTATTTTTCTTATTTATTTTTCAATTTTAAAAACAAGTCCATTCTTATGTTAAATGTAAATCTAGTTTTTCAATGAATAAGAAAATATTTTTTGTAGCGACTTTTAAAAGGCCCCGTTTTTGTTTTCCATTTTGCAAACAAAATCTTATATGGGATTTTTATTTGTCACACTGTGCCCGACTTGTTCTATATTACAGAAATATCCAATATTTTTACTTTCACTTAAAATGCACACCAAAAATTCAATTTACAATTTTAAATTATGCCAGCGATTTGTATCGTGCAAACATATGTATGTTTTTGGGATGTGAAAACAGAAAACATATGTTTCTTATACATAATATTATTTTGGTGCCATGTATTTATCAATTGGTCCCAAATAGTTTTAATCACCTCTATTTGGCTAATAACAATTTTTATTACACTACCATTTTTCACCTCAAGTTCGATTAGTTTTAAATGTATTTTGACCTGGTAAAAATAACAATAACAATAATAATAATTTTTTTAAATATTTTTTCCCCCGGACTAATCTCGAGTTAGGAACAACTAACTGACCTAGCTACAAAAGATGTCAATATGAAAAAAAAAAATCATGTGAATCCGATCGCAGGGGAGATGTGCAAACATCTAGTAATTAAAGATTTTTTTATAGCACTATCTTAAAATCAAACAGAAAGCGTATCACTTATAGCAATTAACTGCAGGGGCTCTGTTAATATAAAAATATTTATTATTATCTATTATTTTAACCGGTTAATTTTTTGTTTTTTATTTTTAATTTTTCGTTTTTTGTTTTTCATTTTTAATTTTTAATTTTTATTTTTTTTTTAATTTTTCATTTTTTATTTTTAATTTTTCATTTTTTAATTTTAACTTTTCATTTTTTATATTTCATTTTTCATTTTTAATTTTTTTCTTCATTTTTCATTTTTCAATTTTTATTTTTCTGTTTTCATTTTTTATTTTTCAATTATCATTTTTTATTTTTAATTTTTTATTTTTCATTTTTTATATTTAATTTTTTATTTTTCATTTTTTATTTTTCATTTTTTATTTTTTATTTTTCATTGCTCATTTAATTTTAATTTTTCATTTCTTATTTTTCATGTTTCATTTTTTATTTTTAATTTTTAGTTTTCATTTTTTATTATTAATTTTTTATTATTTATTTTTTATTTTTCATTTTTCCTTCTTATTTTTTTTTAATTTTTTATTTTTAATTTTTCGTTTTTCATATTGAATTTTTTATTTTTCATTTTTCGTTTCTCATTTTTTATTTTTCATTTTTAATTTTTTATTTTTCATTTTTCATCTTTCATTTTTTATTTTTCCTTTTCTATTTTTCATTTTTATTTTTCATTTTTCATTTTTATTTTTCATTTATTTATTTTAAATTTTTTATTTTTCATTATTCATTTTTAATTTTTCGTTTTTAATTTTTTATTTTTCATGTTTCATTTTTTATTTTTCATGTTTAATTTTTTATTTTTCATTTTTTATTTTTCACATTTATTTTTAGTTTTTAATTTTTCATTTTTATTTTTTATTTTTCAATTTAAATTTTTTATTTTTCATTTCTCATTTTTCATTTTTTGTTTTTCATTTTTAATTTTTCGTTTTTCATTTTTAATTTTTCATTTATTTTTTTCATTTTTCATCTTTCATTTTTATTTTTCATTTTTTTTTCATTTTTTATTTTTCATTTTTAATTTTCAAACAGGTTATCATAATATCATAATTTTTTCACCAATACAATCACATTTTGTCTTACGACTCACATGTTACGCTCACATCTTACGCTCACATGTTACGCTTACATGTTACGCTGTTTTTGAAATTTACTCCCCTGCGCGTATAGATTTTACACATAAAAAAATCATGTGAGTCCGATCACAGGGGAGATGTGTAAACATCTGGTAATAAATTAAATGCAGAAAACAGCGACAAAAAGGTTATTACATATCATAATTTTTTCACCAAACAATCATGTCACACCGATTTGTCTTAATGCTCACATGTTACGCGTAAGATCTTACGCTCACATATTACGCTGTTTTTGTGATTGTATTGTAAATTAGAAATATACCCCCCCTGCATGTATAGATGTTTACACATCAAAAAGTCAACTTATAGTGGAAACATTTTTTAATAAAATCAGTATTTGCAGTGGACTGGACAAAAATATAAAAAAAATTTATAAGAAGCTTTTCTTTTACTATTCGCGCATATGTAGCCTGTATTATGCAAATTAAACTTGATATATCTATAACAAACTATTATATTATTAATATATGAGGACTAGGTTCAAAAATTGTTCGAATAAGATCATATTTAGCGATATTTTATACTGTGCTCAAATCAATTTAAATTTCGCGGCTTTATGACATCTCTGCCAAATTTCATGTCAATATTTTCACTATATTAATAGTTGCCCTTGTTTTTGTAAATAATTAAAATTGGATTTGGCTCTAAATGAAATATGTCATTACGTCTGATGGGACTTGTATTTATGCCAACCGATCAATCAATCAAATATTGTGCAACAGGTGAAACAAGACGGAAAATATTGTGCTAAAGTCGTATAAAAATCAAGGTTATGTTAACAGTTTTCTACGATTATCGTATATTATGATTTCGATTCCCCGGGCCAAACTGTTAAAAAAAAAAATGTAATTTGAGTGTTATGCGTCGTTTGCAAGAAGCTGGGCTTTTAACTCTTGGATTTTACTCCGTCTCTCACTACATTGGTTCCACGATTTATTACTTTCACGTAAAATCACATAGCTTATGAATAAAATGAGACATAGATCATTAAAATCAATGAACGCATAAATAGAACAGCAACAAACACACACATACTAAATATGTTATTTTTGTATGGAAATCGCGATTTTTATCAATTGAGTTTTCTCAGTAAATTGTGAACCAAATCAGAAGTTGTGTACCGATTACAATGAAGTAAAGCTCATTTCATTCGAAATATGTTTAACTAAATGCTTTTAGACCAAACCTGTGATCTATATCGCATTTTTATTTTTTATGAATTTTTAAAGAACAAAAAAATTCTTGATGTGTAAACATCTACATATACGCGCAGGGGGGTAAATTTCTATTTCACAATACAACCACAAAAACAGTGTAACACGTAATAGGTGAGAGCTGAGACATAACGCTGTGTGACTTATGATTGTATTGGTGAAAAAATTATGATATAACATTGTTTTTTATGCCACTTTTTTAAAAGCGTCATCTATGTATCACTTATATACGTTTATATTGGGATATTTTTAACGTTTTACAGCAAAGGGTTGTTGAATTAGCTGAAACAGTTTTTACTATAAGTAATATATAGATGACGCTTTCTGTTTGATTTTAAAAAATGAAATAAAAAAATCTTAAATTACTAGAAGTTTACACATCTTCCGTGATCGGACTCACATGTTTTTTTTAAATTGTTCTTTTTTTTTCAAATCTTCTACGATATCTCTGAAACTGCTGGGCAAATTTAAAACCGATGTTAGCACGGCTTAAAGATAATATTGTTGACGAGTTTGGAATGTTTTTAACTGTATATGATGAATCGTTTTCAAGTTATTCCAATATGTGTAGTGGAAATGCCTTAATTTTGGGCATAACGGTATATCGCGAAAAGTCGAGCTGATAGAACAAAACCAAGTGCAAGCGTTCGTCGTATGGCCAATGAAAGCTTGTATACCAAATTTCAGCAAAATATTTCATATATGTGACATGTAGTTTTTTTACAAGATTAACATGAACGCACAGACAGACGGAAGGACGGACGGACATTGCTAAATCGACTCATAGTGGCAAAGGCTATACAAATAATATTGCCGTTTTCCAGTTTGTCAGGCCACAATGCTTAGACAAACTATAGTCGCACTTAAAGTGCAACCATTTTTATACCCTACATCACTCTGTGGTGAGGGTGTAATGAGTTACTGCTGATATTAGTAAATACCAAAAATATCTGACCATTTTCCAAGTCGATTTAGCGATGTTCGTGCATCTACCTGTCTGTCTGCCTGTGTGCCCGTGTAAGCTTTGTACTCACATTACAGGTCGCAAATATATTTTGGTGAAATTTTTTATATAAGCTTTTGTCGGCCATACAATGAACGGACTTGAAATTGGTGAAAATCGGTGAATGTTCAGACCTAGCCCCCATACAAATGAACCCTATGGGATCAACTTAAATTGCGCCCCGGTAGGTGAGTAGGTAGCGTGCTCGCCTATCATGCGGGGGTCGTGGGTTCGATTCCCACCAGAAGCTTTGGTGTGTCGCTGCAAAAAAAAAAAAAAAAAAAAAAAAAAAACAACTAGCCAAAATTTGAATCTGCAGACAAGCCATCGGCTTCGCGGAACTAGGCTAAAAAAAAAAAAAAAAAAAAATAAGAAAAAAAAAAAATTATTAAATAGATCTCGGTCAAATTTATGCCGTTTTCTTTTTTGGAAAAATGTATTTTTTTATATATTCTGAATTAAGAGCAACCTTATATTATATATCAATCAAGGTCTCAAAGTGCTGTGTTCATAAATGCAAAAAAAAATTTGATTACTATCCTCTTGGAAGTCATAGGGTGAAAATATTCAAAAAAGAGGAACAATGGGGAAACATTCTCACACTATGACCTGAAAGAAGTCAATGGCTAGAATTTTTTGTGATTTTCGAGGGCTAGACTTTGAGACCTTTCAATTGATGTATAAGATAAGGTTGCTCTTAATTCAGCATATATAAAAAAATACACTTTTCGAAAAAAGGGCGACATTTTTTGTCAGAAAAGAAAACGGCATTAGTTTTTGTGTGTATTACAGCCATTAATTAGTGCTCCAAAAATATAAATTTTTACCATTTTTACTCATAGTCCCCATATAAAGCCACTTCAAGATCTTCACTTAGATCTATATATAAAAAAGTATTGCAGATTTGTTTCAATATGGTTTATTACAGTGCTGATCAAAAGAATAGACTTTTTAATTAATTTTTTTTTTTTTTCGAAAATACCGAGGCAATTAAATTTATGTGTAATATATTTTTAAGCTACCATAAAAATACTAGGGGTTAAAAAATTCTTTACTTCTTGATCTTTTTATTAACGTAATAAAAATAACCTTCTGCTGCTCCAAACCATTCAAACAAGATTTTACTAATTTTGACGAGTGTTTAGGATTTCCTGTTGGAAGCGCCATTTTGGTGGCATATGGTTTTCTGCTTATGGTAGTATTACATCAATTAAAATATCACAGTAGATTTCCTTATTTATGATTTGAGTGATCTGGCGTAAAGGTGCAACACCATACAATGAAAATGCGCCCTAAACCATGATATTACCTACACCATGTTTATCGGTTTTTGATGTGTAAACATCTATGCGCTCAGAGCGGTAAACATCTATATCACAATACAATCACAAAAACAGAGTAAGACAAAAACGGTGCGAGGTACGATTGTATTGGTGAAAAGATTAGGAAGTGTTTGGAGATAAAATGAAGGCGCGATTTCATTAGGAAGTGTTTGGAAATAAAATGAGGTAGCGAATAGCGTTATAAAAACGTTTTGAAAAATTCAAAATGCAAAATGAAAAATAAAAAATTAAAAATTAAAAATTTACCTGTTGAAATAATAAATAATATAATATATAATATTGCTATAAGTGATACATAGATAACGCTTTCTGTTTGATTTTAAAAAAGTGCCATTAGAAACTTTAATTACTAGATGTTAACACATGTCCCCTGTGATCACATGATTTTTTTTTTTTTGTACCGATCATCTAGCTCTCAACCATTTGGTCTTCTGTCATTATGTCAACTGTCAAAGCCAAATAAATTCATTTGAGTCTCATCGTTCCATAATATTTTCTTGAAGTCATCAATAGAGCTGTTTTGGTATTTTTTTTTTTTTTTTTTTTTGTGAAAATTGAATGCGAGCTTTCTTGTTCTTAGTTCTTAATAATGGAACATTTAGGGCGACTCTTCCTGGCAAATTGTGTTCTAATAATTTTCGACGAACTGACGGAGTAATTTCATTGTTAATTTCTACAGAAATTGATTTTGATGACAAAAAATGGGTTCTTTTTGGCCAATATTGCTATACGGGAATCAGTAGATGACGAGGTTTTTCTTTGAGTTTTTCCACTTTCTAACATTTCCGATGCAATGCCTGGATCTTCCAAGTGCTCTAGCAATGAGGTCCAGAGGTTTTCCTTCATTTCTCAGATTTTTAGCAACTCGGTGCTCCTCAATAATATAATGTTTATTTCGGCCCA
The DNA here is from genome assembly GCA_963682025.1 of Cordilura impudica. Lineage (NCBI taxonomy): Eukaryota > Metazoa > Arthropoda > Insecta > Diptera > Scathophagidae > Cordilura > Cordilura impudica. The sequence continues at coordinate 44,140,401 of OY821519.1, read as the reverse complement.
TCTCTAATAAAAATTGTAGATAAATGTAATTGATTTTTTAAATAAATTTTTGTTTACTTATCTTTACTTTTATTATTTAGAACAACCAATAAATAAATTGGAATATATTCCTAAATATAAAAAAGTTATTAAAAAACCTACAATTATTTTGAACTGTTACAATTGCACTATTTATACCCTATACCACTATGTGGTTTGGGTATAATGACTTTGTGCTACTGTTTGTAACAACCAAAAATATTTGACCTACACCCATCTTTAATTATACCGATCGAATCAGAATCACTATCTGATTCGATTTAACGATGTCCGTCCGTCCGTCTGTGTGTCCATGTAAAGCTTGTAATCAAACTGCAGGTCGCAAATATGAATATATTTTGATGAAATTTGGTATTTAATCTTTTATCGGCCATGGGATGAACGCTATTGAAATTGGTGAGAATCGGTCCATGTTCAGACCTAGCCCCCATACAAATGACCCCTATGAAATCAACATAAATTGCCATAAGATCCAAATTATCATACAAATCTTAGTCAAATTGGGTTTGTATGTATATATTACATTCATTAATCAGTAATCCAAAAATGATCCCTATTGGACAACTCTTAGTCATAGGCCCCATATAGAGCTGCTTCCCAATCTTCACATAAATCTATCAAAAACAAAAATATTGCACTGATTCTCTCAAATTTTGTTTGTATATATTTTTGCAAAATACAAGAGACTTTACCAAACGTGGTCAGGATAGGTCCATTTTTGGACCTAGTCCCCATATAGATATAGCATCCGATATGAACTTTTTCATATCTGCAGCCGAAAAAATTAATAAAAATCCCACTCAAATTTGGTTTATGCTTATTTTCTATACCCAGTTAGTTGGGTCTAAGAGATAGGGTCTCTAAACGCATGGTATAGGGTATCGTATAGTCGGTCTAGACCGACTATAATTTTCTTACTTGTTTTGAACTGTGTTTGAACGCCTGCATATAAAACATGAATAATAAATTCCACAAAATAGCAACAATTAGTAGAGAAGACAATAATATTTGATCTTAAGAGAAAAAATTTTAATTGGTACGATTTTTGTTTCTAAAATGTAATTTGTACCGGTAAATCGAAAAAACGAATTTTAAGCTTTGCCCCCCACTCTTGGGAAAAAAATATCAACGTTATTAAACGATATCATATGTTTATGCAACACGAAAGTTAACGTACAGATTCCGAAATTTCTTTCGTACAAGGTATCCTGGTTGGCACCCTCAGATCGCTCTGAAACTTGGACATGTTACAGAGAGGATGTAAAATTAAGGGAGTGGGGGGCAAAGTTTAAAATTAGTTTTTTTGATTTACCGGTACAAATTATATTTTAGAAACTCATCGTTTTGGAACATTGTAGAACAATCCTAGAACAATTCGAGAGAATTGGTTTTGCTGCATAGAAATGGGAAAATGCATGCTAAATTATGGGAAAATACCTGTTAAGTCTATAGGAAATGCATGCTAAATTGTAAAAATGCATGTCATGTGTATGTTTTTGTTTTTCGAAAAAATTTTTTTTATTTGCAGCTTTGAAAATCATTTCTTAATTCAGCATGCAATTTCCTTATATTTAGCATGCAATTTTCACACATTTAGCATGCAAACTTTTCTCATTTTTAACAGAAAAATCCCCATTTTTAGCATGCATTTTTCCATAAATTTTCCCAAATTTAGCAAACATTTTGCAATTTTTGACATGCGTTTTCACCATTTGGCATGCATTTCCTATAGACTTAACAGGCATTTTCCCATAATTTAGCTTCCCTTAGTCCCGAACAATTCAGAACAATATCAAAAAATTTTATTTCCAAAAATGGGGAAGAAATTTTGAAATCTGTACGTTAACTTTCGTGTTGCGTAAAAATATTGATATCGTTTAATAACGTTCATATCGCGGAAAAAAGGTTTTTCGTTCTCATTTGCTTACGTTACGGTTTGCGACATATCTAATTTGGAACAATGTTTAGAACAACTAGAACAACCTAGAACAACCAACAAACTTTTTTTTTTTTAAAGTGGGGGCAAAGCTTAAAATTCGTTTTTTTTTTCGATTTACCGGTACAAATTACATTTTAGAAACTCATCGTTTTGGAACATTGTAGAACAATCCTAGAACAATTCAGAACAATCTTCAAATAATTGTATTTCCAAAAATGGGTGGCTAACTTCGCACACTTTAGTAACCGTCTATTATATTGATCAGAACTTTATGTTTTTGCTAAAAATAATTGGTCATGATTGGTCTATTTTTCGACTTAATCCTCATATACAAATATATTCTGATATTAACTTTTTCATATAGGCAATCGAAAAATGTATATATTATCTGTATCCATTAGTTGGACTTAAGACTCATTTCCTAAACTCATGGTATAGGGCATATACGTACACGTCATATGCACTCAATGCACATTTGTTTTTATAAAAGCACTTAGGCATAGGCAGTGCATTCTAATACACACACACAGTACTCAGCACCAAGCAATACAAAATACACGAACAATTTAGTCGTTTTTGTTTTTTGTTGATTTTTCTTATGCCTGGTTTTCACTATGTCATATAAGCTGACAACAAACAATTGCCTCAACTGACATCTCGTAATTTTCAATTCATTACGTACTCATTACGATCTTATAAACGAACAAAAAATCCGGCTGTCAAACACAAACAACAAATTTTATTTCAGATGTCAAATGTTGCCAGGGGTTGTAAATGACAAGACATTAAAACCCGTTTTCATACAACTGACTATAATTGACAACAATTGCCATTGAAAATGACATAATGAAAACCAGGCATTACTTATACGAAAGAACAAAGCAGGACCACTTTCGTATGCTTTGTTGGTACACATTAGTGACCGAGATATCCAATGTAGATTTTGTTCTTGTCTAACGTATGATTCCGTTTAAAAAATAGTTTGCAGCTGTGAATTAAAAAGCACTTGAAAAAATCAGTGCAAGTCTTAAGTTTAAAATTCAAATTATTACTTTTAAAAATGAGCTAAATGTATTCAGACGAGAAGTGGGAAAGTAATTTTTTTTCAATCATAACTTTTATGCAGACTAACATAAAATATAGTGAAAAGCATTTTAAGATATATAATTTCAGATAATTTTTTTTTCTTTGTTTCAGTGTACTACCTATATGTGAAAATATTAAAAAAATTGTTTTCTTTATATTTATTACTGTTTGCACTTTCATAAGAATATTGTGGGCACCCTTGGTATAGGGTATCGTATAGTCAGTCTACATCGACTATAATATTCTTGCTCATATAATTTTTTTGTTGTCTCGTGGCAGAATGTTATCCAAAAATTGTTATCTTCGGCCCACTGTGTTCCACATTCAAAATATTACTGCAGTTCAAACAATTAAGCCTATAAGATCCGTCTTGGACATAAAGTATACATACGAGTACATAACATACATGCATATTTTTGTATCTAATGATACCATTTTTTTCTGTTTCTAAACCATTTACTTGGATCATGTCTTTTTTTTCTAATTTAAAAGTAACAAAATGTGTTTAGAAAAAAAAAAACATTAAACGCATGCACATTTTTTGTGAATGACTGACTGACTAGGTGTGGTTGGTATTTTACTCGTATGTTACTATGTGTAAGTTGAGTTACCAACTTTTAGTTGATTAAAGTGATCGTGTGATCAAACACACGCAACTTGTGCACAGCACATGCTGCCTTAATTCACGCAACTTTGTTGAACTTATTTATTTTTTGTTGTAAATTAAATGGATTTTTTTCGTTAGTTAGATTGTAGTTTATGTCGTTGTATTATCTATCATTGATTGTTAAAAGTTTATCAATGATTTCTTACATAAAAGAGAGCTAGATAATGATTTTTAAGGCCTTTTGTAAGACAACTTTCGTAACAGACATGTTCATATGTCAGAGAAATTTAAATTTCTGCTCAATAAATTTCTGATCTTGGCTTATTTTTATGTATATTTATACATATATAGGCATACATCCATTTACATGTCAACTCATGCGGCTATTAAATGCTATTGGAATCCAATTTTACATGAATACGGGAGCATATCGGCGTTCTAGAATAAGAAATTCTACTTCAGACAACCCATTTGTTCGCATGCTAGTTTTCATTTTTTTGTTATAGTTATAATTCTTAACTTCCAAAGATTTCATAAATATTTTTTTACAATACTTCAGCTATTTTTCGATATTCATAAATACTTCAGTCACGGCTTGCAGGGTCAGCTCTATAATACCAGTATCAATCAGCCCTGTTCTTGAAACGTTGTTATGCAAATAAGAGTAAATTTAAAATCACATGAAATTGAAATTTTGGGTCTCTTGAAACCACTTTTTTTATTTATTTAATGGAAACATATGTTTGAGTTAAGAACCGTATGTTTGAGTTAAGCACATATGTTATCTAGAAACCGAGGTGCCATATGGTTCTTTATACAAAAAACTTTTAAGTATTTTGTGCATGTTTTTTCTTAAGTTTATAGAAAAATTATAAAGAAAAATATTTTCTTTTAAAATAACAACTTATATGTTCATTTAATTGTTTTTGTTCTTCAATTTCATTCAATTAAAAATTACTTTTCTATTTTTAAATAGTTAGGCATCACCAAAAAAAAAAAATTCGATATTCAAATAAATTGGATTTGACTGGCAATCACTACTGTTTCGAACATATGCAAAAAAATAAAAATATATGATTTGATGCAAAAATTTTTTTTAATTCCTTTATTTGCAATAATTAGTGCATAAAGAATCTATGTTATAATTGAAAAAATTATAATGGAAAATAGATTGTGTAAATAAAAAGTTTTTATTATAGTTATAGAACAGCATCATCGCAAAAAGTGTGTTTTATTAACATCGACCACTTATTACGAGTTTTTTTTAAATCAGCGCAAAATGTAGACGTTTTTTAAAATCGTTTTTTTTTTTCATAAAATTAATGTCTAATTTTTTTAAAATAATGACAAGGTTCAATAAAAAACATGTTAGAGTTTAAATATCAATTATTTTTTTTATCTCTGAAGACCTGCTTAGTAGAAAAAAGAAGGGCATTTGTTTTGATTTCACAAAGCCTTTTCTATGTGAATTAAAACGAGAAAAAATATTCTTATTGAAATTAGAGAACAGCAAAAAACTCGTAGATTTAAGAATTTTTTCATTTAAGAGTTTTTTTTGTGATAGTGGTTTCAAGAACAGGGGTGAATATCATTGACATATCGGATGGTCTTTCGCAACGGTTTCTTATGCGACAAATTGTAAAGTTTTATTGTTCAGCAATTGCCTGCCCATATTGTCCTCCCCTGGATAACTGTACTTAGCTCATAATGTTATGTACGACTGCTCTAAAAAAATAGCACCACGCATTAAAAAAAAGTTTTTTTCTTTAATAATTTTAACACATTTCATTGAATTTTTTAAAGAAACCTAAAAACGCTTAGTCAAAAAATCGCACTACAATTCTTTATACCCTATACCACTATGTGGTTTTGGGTATAATGACTTTGTGCTGCTGTTTGTAACTACCAAAAATATTTGACCTACACCAATCTTTTATTATACCGATCGGCTCAGAATCACTTTCTGAGTCGATTTAGCGATGTCCGTCCGTCCGTCCGTCTGTGTGTCCATGTAAACCTTATAATCAAACTACATGTCGCAAATATGAATATATTTTAATGAAATTTGGTGTATAAGCTTTTATCGGCCATAGCATGAACGCTATTGATATTGGTCCATGTTCAGACCTAGTCCCCATACAAATGACCCCTATGAAATCGACTTAAATTGCTATGAGATCTAAATTATCATATAGATCTCGGTCAAATTGGGTGTGTGTGTATTTATTACATCCATTTATCAGTTGTCCAAAAATAAACCTCATATGGCAATTCTTAGTCATAGCCCCCATATAAAGCTGCTTCCCGATTTTCACTTGAATCTATCAAAAGACAAAAATATTGCACAGTTTTTTCTCAAATTTGGCCTGTATATATTTTTTCAAAATATAAGTGACTTTACCAAATATGGTCATGATCGGTCCATTTTTCGACCTAGTCCCCATATAAATATAGCTTCCAATATGAACTTTTTATATCTGCAGCCAAAAAAATTAATAACAATACCACTCAAATTTGGTTTATGCTTATTTGCTATATCCACTTAGTTGGACCGAAGAGATAGGGCCTCTAAGCCATGAAATGGGTATCGTATAGTCTAGGTCTTGACCGACTATAATTTTCTTACTTGTTTTGTATTAAAATTTAAACAAAAAATAAATGAAAGACTTTGAATGCAATATTTTTATGATTTCTACTTAATTATATTTACTAGCAGATTTCAGCGCTCGAAATTTGAGTGCAATTTCTATTTATTTTTCAACTTAGCCAATTCACAAACCTACACTTTTTTGCTTTATTATTATTGTGAATGAAGATAAGGAACTCATTAACAAACACATTAACAAATTTTTAAACACACACATAGCATATGTATAATTTTATGTATGTATTAGTAGGAACTTTAAATACAGTTTACTCAGAACTAAGAAAAATAATTTTAAAATCTGTAAATCTGGTGAAGAGCTAAAAAGAAATACCTTTCAAATAATATACGTTTGGTCAAAATCGGTGTAAAACGGTAGAAGAAAACATCGGTAACAAGAAATAGCCTAGCCTATTAATATTATAGATATTTGCTTGCATAACATTTATAAGCAATAACCTCTGCCCAACGTTTTGGCATCGAATTCACGAGATTTTGGCATCATTCATTCGAAATTGAATTACAGATTTGCTGAATAGCAGTCAAAAAAGCTTCTTAATTGGATTGAGATCTGGGGACTGGGCAGGCGACTCTTATCACGTTCAAGGGAACGTGAAACACTTTTTGCAAATTAACGTAAATTGCCTTGTCCATGATTGTTTTGATCCAATATATAGGTGCCATACCTTAGTAAGAAAAGCTCACCCATGCTAGGACCCCCATGTTTAATTGTTTTTTGTGTAAATTTTTGAATTCAGCGTTGGGAGGTATTCTGACATAGAAACGTGATCCCTTGCTTCCAAATAAAACAATTTTTGACTCATTTTTCCAAAGAACACTTATCCACTTTTCAGCTGGCCTGGGCAGTTGAAATGATTTTTAGCATACTCCAAAAGCTTTGCAACTTGCTGACGTAAGTGTACTGGCACTTTATAGGCTCACAATTTTGAGTTGGTAACACTGCTTTATTTGACAACCGATTTAATAGCTGTGTTTTGTTTAGTTTGGTGTGCCATATCGTCATGGATAGACTTTATCAAAATAATAGTTCTATTCGTTAAACTTATCATGCACTTCGTCCCTTTTATTCTGGTCATAATTGTCCATCAGAGCGGCTAATTCGAATAACTATGGATAGTTTTTTCGCACCACATTTACTCTAAATGATAATGCGCGCCCCGAAAAAGCTGTAGCCGATATACAGCAAAGCATTGAAGAAGACCCACGTCGATCAAGTCGACACCGTTCTTAGGAAATGGGGATGTGTCCATCCATTTTATGGCAGTTTTTACCAAAGGAGCTTGGTTTACGAGCTTTTAAGATTCAACTTGTGTAAGAATTAAAGCCAAACGCCTTTTGTATTCGCCGCCAATACGGCGAATTGGCGGAAGCACAAATTGATATTGATTTTCCATAAAAAAACTTTGTTCAGCGATGAAGCTCATTTTTAGTTGAATGGGTACTTAAATAAGCGAAATTGTCGCAATTTGAAGTGAAGATAATCCTCTAGCTTTTGTCCAAAACCACTATATCCATATAAAATTACTGTTTGGAGCGGTTTATGGGTCGGCGGAGTCATTGGTCCATATGTCTTTGATGATACGCAGAATGTTACTGTCAACGTTGAACAGTATAAAGAAATTATTACAATTTTTTTCGTACCTCAATTATCTGGCATTAATCTTGCTGACACGTGGCTCCAACAGGACTGAGCCACATGCCACACAGCTCACGTTACAATGTATTTCCTAAAATAAACTTTTGGTGAACAAATAATTTCACGTGATGGTCCTGTTAATTGGACCATTAACCCCATACCGTGGATAATTTTACAATTTAAGACTGTGTTAAGGCACCTTTGCTTTTTAAAGCAGCTTCAAATCGCTTTGTATTGTTTTAATCAATTTGTTACACCCAAGTTTCCTGAATTTCGTCTTTCAAACCGCTAAGAGTACCTTGTGGTCCATTTCGCAATTTCCTTTTTGTGACGGCCCACCGCTTTTCAATTAGAGTGAGGTGTCTGGACTAGACGATGCCCAATCAAGAACATTAATTCCATTTTCTTTGAGAATTTTTTTTTTTGTTTTTGCTGTATGGGAAGATGCACCATCATAAATAGAAAGAGATTTTCTGTAATATATTAATATATTTTTCCGAACCGTAAGTTCCAAACCTTTGAGGACATGCATCCACACACCATAAGGCTAGCTGGAAATGTAACAGAGCGCTTTAAGCAGTTTTTATAATATGCCTCCATTTTTACGAATCACCCTTTTTCTGGCATCAAAGACGCTTACGGCAAATTTGGGTTCGTCGCTAAAAATAATACTATCCCATTACCTTTGTACCCAAAAACATCTTTCATTTGACCATAACCAACGTTTCTTTCAGTTGAAGCTCTGTAAGTGAGAGCTTTTGTTGTGCGTAAAAAATAATTGAGTTTTAACAAAGCAACACCAAGTGAATGTAACATTTAGTTTATGAAAACCATAACCTATATCTTTCATTTGCCATTCACGTTTTACGATTTTTCCAATTGTTTCAGACCACTTGTCGCTAACAGTGCTTCGACAATTATCTTAAATTATAGCCGCTAAAGGTTTTTTTTTTTATCACGAAACGTTATTCTGTCGACCCGGCCTCTGTTTGCAAAGTTATTTTTATAATTAAAAGGTTTTTCATATTTTCTTAATGATACTGTTGATCTGAGAAGCTTCACATCATTCGATATTTTGCTATAGCTCTTTCCTGATTTGAATTGGCCAATAATTAAAAATTGAATTTATTCAGAATATGGCTTACCACGTGCATAGTTTAGCGAGTAATCATAACTCAATTGAAACAACATGAAAAAGATTGCGTTTTTTTTTGTGTTCTCTGACATTTCTTTCGAATTATTAGTGGTCAAACTATTATTATAAAATTCTAGAATGCCCTGACGTGCTTCGCTACGACTTTCCGAGACTTTTTCAGATGTACGTTTTCATAATCAATTTTTACGTTTTCGTTTACGTTTTAATTGTACGATACAAACTGTACAATTACATACCGTGGGTGTCAGCTTATTTGATGCAAGGAAACTCAACAAAGTAAAGCCGCTATAAGTCCTAAATTAAATCAAATATAGAAAATATTTAAAAAACATTTTAAATGGCAACATTGGGGCAACAAAACATATATATATTTTTTTTTTCATATTCTAAAGGGTCCGCCAAATAACTTTTTTTTTTTTGAAAATGCTATAAAAAAAAAAAAAATACTGAATATTATCTCAAATTTCTTTTTTTATTTGAAAGTACAATCCTTCCGGTTAATAATGGAAAATAATTTCATTCAAATGCCTCGGCTGGCCATGCAGTAGCCTACACGATCGGTCCAATTTTTAAGCACATTATCGATTGTGTGCAGCTGTATTTTACCAATGGCTTCACGAATATTGTCCTTTAAAGCGTCAATTGTCTCTGGATTGTTGGCGTAACACTTATCTTTGAGGGCACCCCACAAATAATAGTCCAACGTGTCAAATCGCAGCTCCGAGGTGGCCAAACGACATCAGCTCTGCGGCTGATAATGCGATCTTCAAAAACAGGGCGCAAAACATCGAGTGTAGCTTCGGCTGTGTGGCACGTAGCGCCGTCCTGTTGAAACCAAATGTTGCCAATATCTTCCTCTTCAATTTTTGTGAACAAAAATTCGTTCAACATGGCCCGATAACGATCGCCATTGACTGTAACGGCCACTCCTTGCTCATTTTCGAAGAAAAATGGCCCAATTATGCCTCTGGACCAAAATCCGCACCAAACAGTGACTCGTTTTGGATGTATCGGCTTTTCAATGTATGCGTGCGGGTTTTCTATGCCCAAATGCAACAATTTTGCTTGTTTACATACCCGCCAAGATCAAAATGAGCTTCATCTGAAAAGATGATTTTTTTTTTTTTTTTTGGCAAAATCGGCATTTCTGTAAGTCGATCGCAGGCCCAATTAGCGAAGCGAAAACGCATTGGATGGTCAGTTGGCTTCAACTCCTGAACCAAATGGACTTTGTATAGCGTCACACCAAGGTCTTTATGCAAAATTCGTCTCAATGATGCCTCCGAAATGTTCAATTCTTGAGAACGACGGTGAATTGATGTTGGTGGCGCTTCACACAACTTTCTGCCATAGCAGCAATATTCTCGGGTGTACGCACTGTTTTTGGCTTTTCACACTTTGGTTTATCGATGAGGATGCCAGTTTCTTTCACTTTTTTCACACGATAACGAACATACGGAGCTGACGGTGCTTCTCTTCTTCCAAAATCCGTACGCAATTTTCGCACACATTCTGCAACATTACCATGATTTTCAAAGTAATATCGCAATATTTCCCAGCGTTGTTCAAGCGTATACACAACCACATTCGTTCAGCGGAAGGATAAAACTAATTATCTGTCAAGTCAGACATGAGCTAAGTGTTACCATTCACGAAATAAGTACTAGTTGAAAAAAAAACGTTAGATGGCGGACCCTTTATATTGTTCTGTGAAAAAAATAACAAAAACCAAAAATGCAGCTTTTTCAAATCGATCACCTTATTTGATGCAGTGAACTTCTAACAGTAATGATACCGCTGTTTTAAAATAGAATTCAATTATTTTTCAGTTTCCTTTGGGTTTGTCTTTTCTATTACTCTTTGCATAATTTTTGTCTTTTCTTGGAGGTTCAAGTGTTATAAGCAGGTTTTTTGAAATATGGGTCGACGCAGAACCATAGAGCAACGAGGGTTGGTCATTCAACATTTTAAAATTGGAAAAACTCAACTTAGATTAGCAGAAATAGTAAATTTAGCTACATCTACAGTTCAACACATAATAGAGCGAAAAGCAAGGGAAGAATTGCACCAAATAAAATTCTGAACCAAAGCGACGAACGATGGATTATAAGAAAAATTAATCAAAACCCAAGGTTATCGGCACAAAAATTGGCTTATGAAGTGCGCAACAGTATTGGCAAAAACATGTAGTGTACCAACAATTCGGCGTGTGTTACACTCATATGACTTTCATGCTCGAGTACCGCTGAAGAAGCCATTTAGAAGCAAAAAAAATAAAATATCCTGGCTAGCCTTCGCAAATACCCATGTATCACAAAATATTGAGTTCTGGAATACCGTAATTTTTGTTGACGAGTCAAAATTTAACATATTTGGCTCAGATGGAAGGTATTACGTTTGGCGGAAGCCTAATACAGAGCTACAATTGAAAAACCTACGTGCGACTGTAAAACATGGTGGTGGGAGCGATATGGTGTGGGCTTGTATTGCCCCAAAGGGTGTTGGAAATTTAGTTTTTATAGAAGGTAACATGGACAAAACAATGTATCTGAACATTCTTAGAGGGAACTTGGTTCACAGTGCTGGAAAACTGGGTTTAAGCAGCAACTTCCGTTTTTACCAGGATAACGACCCTAAACACAAGTCAAGTGCAGTTCAGACTTGGCTTATATGGGACTACCCTCATTTAATGGAATCACCTGCACAGTCTCCAGATTTAAACGTGATTGAAAATTTATGTGCATTATTGGAAAACAAAATCAGAAACCACAACATTTCAAGCAAAGAAACCTTGAAAACTGCATTGCTAGAGGAGTGGAACAAAATAACGCCAGAAATAACACAAAAACTTGTTGACTCCATGCCAAATCGGCTTAAAGCTGTTATAGAGCAAAAGGGTTACCATACAAAATATTAAAATCAACTTTTTGACCAAAACGTATGTTATTTTTTAGTACATATCAAATAAGCTGATCAATTTGAATATTAACTTTTTTTGATTTTGTTATTATTTTTTTAAAAGAGTGTTTGCATCAAATATTTTGCTTGCATTAAATAAGCTGACACCCACTGTAGGTAATAAATGCAATTTTTTGTATAATTCTATCCCTCCCAATTTTTATCTAAATACTGAAATTAATATCTGATGGATTGATGCAAAGTATCAAGTTTTCCATTTTATAGTTATATGATATTTTATATTTACTTTGTATCGCCCACTGCTCCGATCACGCCCATTTCTTCTAAGACACACATAATTTATGGGCTTATCCAAAGTCCTAAGGCTCTCACTAGTACAATACTCCAAATATATTACATTTAATATTTACTTTGTATGGAGGGGGTGCCACATCCATTAGTCCAATCACGCCCATTTTCATTGTCCGATTACTCACATTAACAATAGATGACATCAGACATTTTTGCAAATAATATATCGCACCTGTACCTCTTCAGTGAGTCAACTCAAAAATTTTCAATTTTCACTTTTTGCAAGAAAACGATACACAGTGGTCATATCCATCCACTGTAAAAATCTTATATCGGGTTTTCTAGTCTTTCGCAAAAAAAAAAAATAACCCTCTTTGTGTTATAAGAGTAGCTTCTTTAGAATCCACTAAAAAGACATATTTTGAGTTGCACCCAAAAAAAACTTGTTATTTTTGATGATCACTGAAAAAACCGCAAAAACAACTACTGTTATATACTTATTATTCGCAATTCTTCACAATGAAACAACTGTTTTTAAATTTTATAGAAAATATTTAAAAAAAACCCGTTTTTTGCCTCTACTGAAAAATTGTAAATTTTGAGTTGACTCCCTTTAGAGGTACAAGTGCGATATATATATTAAAAAATCACTTTGTATGGGAGGTTCGTGCCCACTAAAAATATATCAAAAATATTCATAGCCTGTAATTCCTTCCAGATATACAGTGAGATTCTGTAAAAATTTCAGGAAGATTGGTCCAATGGTTTAGCCTCCTATAAATTAAAAACCAACAAACATACATACTTTCGCTTTTATATATATGTATGTATATAGATAATGAACTATCGGTTAATGTGAGTTTTTAAATCATTTTATGATAATAGAGCAAAAAGTTTTTTTTATGAATTTCAATGGTTTTTATTAAATGGTCTTAAAATATTTGTGCGAGAACAAATTAACATAAACAGCCAAAAAAAAAATCGAATTTAATATTTAATGTTCAGACCCACCGTTCAGATTGTTAGTTATAAATATATTTGTGCCCAAATTCTGTCCCAATCACATATGGTAATGTAGTCTAAATTCTTAATGTACACACAACAGCAACAGTATGTAATGTGTTTTCAACTACAACATGGCATATAACATTTTGATTTATTATAACGATAAAAATCACAAAATAACAAACAATTCGTTAAATAAACCACATAAAATTTAAACCAAAAACACAATAAGTTTCTTAATAGTTTCAAGTCTTAAATCATTCTCATACCAATATCGTTTTGATATGTTTGAATGATATTCGATTTTTAATTTATTTAAATATACATACAAACTAAACAACAATAAAAATAAAAATAAAATTTATGTTTTTAAATAATAATATGACACTTTCCCTAACGAGAAATAAAACTAAAAAAGATAACAACTACATTGAGCTAGAAATAAAGTGTAAGGTTTCACCAGCATTCCATTCGTAAGCTATTTAAAAGAAACGAGCGGGTACTGCAACTGGTCGAGCGGGTACAGCTACAGCTGGTCTGGCAACAATTGGTGCTGCTGCTGGTATTGGACCACGTTGTACAACAGCATTGAAGCCATTTATGGGATCGGCAGTATAGAAAACAGTACGCAAAGAACCATCAGCATCTACAACGGAATAGGAACCTTTCACCACATCACCATCTCTAACCTCTTGTTGGCTCTTGCTATCACCAGTTAAAGCATCTTGTACATTATAGGCAAAAGCATATTGAGGATGAGGATCAAAGTCTGTATTAACTGGTACAGCGGCTGGTACGGCAGCTACCGGAGCAGCGAAGCCTAATGGAGCTGGACCTCTTAAGAGAGCACATTCCATGGCGGCAGCCATAGCCAAGCAAATGAGTGTAATCTGGAAATGAATTAACAATATTTTCATCAATTTTTTCATCGTAATTTAAAATTTAAAATATAAAATTTTATTAAAAAAAAAATTATAAATTGCTGAAAGACAGTCTCGAACTAACTATAATTCTAAATAATCAGCCATATCGCCAAACCAAAATTCCTTCGAAAGTGAAATTGAATCCGAATTTAGCTTCTTCAGAAAAAGTAAAACGAAAATTTTTTCGCAATGAAACCACTATTAGCTTCCTAAGTGGGCTTATAATAGTAGAAAATTTTTCCACTATTCAGTATATGTAACCTGGTCTATGAGCTTACGTGTTACGAGAAAAAAGTTGTTAAAGGTACAAATCTAGTTGGAAAAAAATGACGTTAGGATGGATTTATCTGCCGTAGATAAAGAGGAAAAGCAGCTGATGACCAAATTTCTCGCAAAAGATTGTTGTAATAACAAATACCAAACAATTATACCACGAAAAATTTTCGACAATACGAGAAACCATTGTTTGGAGTGAACAATTAAAGAATGAACTCGATTTAGTGATACTAATGCCGGTTTCTTTTCTGACAAAAAATGTCGCATTTTATTTAGAAAAGTGTATTTTTTTTTTTATATATCTATAATATTAATTCTTGTGACTGCTATTTTGTTCTACCGTTTTATCCCGATTTTGACCAAACGTATATTATTTGAAAGGTATTTCTTTTTAGCCGTTTTTCAGATTTAAAGATTTTTAAAATTTTGGCCTTTATTTTGAGTAAATTGCATTTAAAGTTGCTACATACATAAAATTATACAATTCTATGCACGGTTGCCACATTGGGCCAATTGGACCAAAAATGGTCCTTTTTTTTACGTTTGGTCCACTGGTCCATTTTTTTTTTTTTGAATTGGTCCTTTTTAAAAAAATGTTTACGATTGTGATACAAAAAATTTTTTGTAAATGTAAAAAGAATGTAATTACAAAAAACAGACAATTAAATACAAAACAAGAAAAATGCTATTATCAACGCACAAAGTTCTATCGATCGCGAAATTTTGGATAAAATCGGTGAGGTGTACGTAAAGTTAATTTAAGCCAAAAAGCTTAATGCTATGAAATTTTTTTTGCAGCTTAACACCTTTTAAATTAGTTAAATCTAGCGTGAGAAAAGCTTAATTGACAACACTGGTTAATTGTTTCTTTTGTTTACAAGTCACAAATTGACAAACTAACTTCAATGTAAACAATATTTTATTATAGTTGTCTGCGAATAAGTAAAACTCGAAAACAAATTAACCATGGATAAGTAAGTTAAAGAATTACTTGAATGTATGTACTTGAATGATATGATATGTTGTTTCAGGTTTTTGATAAAGAAGGCGAAGGTTGCAGGACAAGGGCCTCCCACGCAGTCAGTTGAAAGCGATGGCAGTGAAAGGTAATAAATACACACATACATATGGATGTATGTACATATTTCATGGCACTAGTATGTAATTAATTACATATTCTATATTTAGCGACATTGCTGGCGAAAAAAAGGACCCAAGACGCAAATTTGGCAAAGAATGGCTAATCCAATTTAGTTGGCTCAAGGAGCAAAATGGGAGCGCATACTGCATTGCATGCGAAAAAACTATGGTAAATCACACAGCGAAACTGAAGCGACACGCAGAGCAAACAAGCCATATTCAAAATGTGACGAAAAAGACGGGCCAAGTGAAATTAGATTCTTTTCTGAAAGAACAAAATGAAAGTTTAAAAATGCAGATCCGAAATGCAGAATTCAGCTTAGTAATGTTCATAATGGCACATAATCTTCCGTTTATCCTTATGGACTATTTGCCAAATTTGCTAGCCGTGTGTTGTCCAGACTCAAAAATAGCTGAGTCTTTACGATGTGGCAGAACAAAATCCACTCAGCTAGCAGAGAATTTAGGTAGCGAAGCAGTGAAGAGAATAGTCTCGGATCTTAGAACGCGTAAATTCTCTTTGATTGTCGACGAAACCACGGATTTATCAACAAAAAAAAGCCTGGTCATGGTGGTTAGATATTTTGACAAGCTATCAAATACCATTCGTGACAGATTTTTATCACTAATAGAACTTACTAAATGCGATTCTGAGTCAATATACCAAACGATAAAGTCATTTTTTGAAAAGCACAATGTGCCTCTAAATAATTTGATAGGGCTTGCAACCGACGGAGCCAATACGATGGCCGGCGAATTAAATGGGCTGAAAACAAAATTAAAAAATGATACTAACTTATTTTACATCAAATGTACTTGCCACTCACTACATTTGTGTTCAAGCTACGCTAGCAAGCAGCTACCAGCGAAAATTGAAAAGTTGTGTAGGAAAATTTACAAATTTTTTTCACACAGCCCAAAGCGAATCAACGAGTTCAAGGAATTCCAGGATTATTGTGGCGTAAAACCCCACAAAATACTTGGAATTTCTTTTACTCGTTGGCTCGCTCTGGAAAGTGCGATTGCACGTATTAATGAACAGTGGGAAGCACTTCGACTTTATTTTTTGTCTTCGAGTCTTGAAGTAAGTGGCATTAGTGCATTTGAATTAGCGAATTCAATGGGTGACCCCGATTTAAAAGTATATATGCTGTTTTTGGAATACGTTCTGAAAATAATTAATACACTGAATAAAGAGTTCCAGTCGGAAAACGTTCGCTTACCTTTTTTGTAATCGCAAATAGAAGTACATTTTAAACTGATTATGAGTAATTTTATGAAGAGCGATTTTGTAAAAAATATTGACTGTCTGGAAAATTGTAATATACACGACAAAACGAATTATCTCCTAACTAAACATATTTTTATAGGAAGTAGAGCAGAAAACTTTCTTGAAAGTGATAACTTTACGGATTCGCAACGAATCATAATTAAAACAAACATTTTAAACTTTTACGTTGAATTGTTAAAACAAATTCAGAAACGGTTTGATTTTGGCAGAGCTGACTTAAAAAATTTATGTATAATTACACCCAACAAAGTTTTATCGGAAACAGAAACGTCAATAATGCCTTTATTAAACCATTTTTCTCATTTAATTAAATGTGATATAGATGTTATTACAACACAGTGGAAACTGTTAAGACTGTTAAATAGTGATCTCAAACCTGATATGGACGTTTGCGTTTTTTGCGAAAAAGTAAGTTTATATAAAAATGTTATGGATGAGAAATGTTTTCAAGAATTGACGGATTTTGTATTTGATCTAATGAGCCTGCCACATAGTTCGGCTGCAGCAGAACGTAAATTCTTCGAACTTTCTCTTATTAAAACCAAATTAAGGAATAAATTAGAATTCAAATCAATTAACAATATAATGCTGTCCAAAGAACTTTGTCCTCAAAAATCAGAGCCTCATTACGTTTGGTCAGTCAATGATATAGGCTGGTTTTAAGATAGCGATCACAGTTTAACTGTGGCAAAAATGTAATGCTAGTCATATATGTATTACGAACTTTTATACAAATCTTTATATGTGAATACGTTTTTTTTTATTTTGTTATTTTGTTTTATGTTATATATGTGCAAATTGAATTAAAGCACTTTTTGTTTTTGTGCAAATTGAATTAAAGCACTTTTTGTTTTTGTTTACGTTTCATTGTTACTTATGTTTTTTTTTAAGTAAATGTTTTGTTAAATAATATTGTAAGCATTGCTGGTTTGCAAATAAAAAAAAAAAAAAATGGTCCTCTTTTTTTATTTTGGTCCTTTTTTTGATGAATTTTGGTCCCGAAAAAAAATTTAGAGTGGCAACCGTGATTCTATGTGTGTGTTTATTAAATTTTTTAATGTGTTTATAATAAAATTGAGTTTGTTTTTGTGTTGATTTGTGAATTGGCTATAATTGATTAGCATACCTTTAAGGTCCTTATTTAATGAAAAAATAAAATTTCCTAGAATTTGCACTCGAATTTCGAGGGCTGGAATCTGCTAGTATTTTTAATTAAGAGAAACCTTATTTATACATCAATCGAAAGGTATCAAAGTACTATGTTCACAAAAGTGCAATGTTCAAAAAAGGGAGAAATATTCTCACACTATGACCTGAAGGAATCAATGGCTGCAATTTATTGCGATTTACGAGGGCTCGACTTTGAGACCTTTCGATTAGTGTATAAGATAAGGTTGCTCTTAATCCAGAATATATACAAAATACACTTTTCGAAAAAAGTGCAAATAAAATGCAACATTTTCTGTCAGAAAAGAAAACAGCATAAGTCTATTATGATACTAAGCTGTATGGATTTCATCATATGGAGGAGATTTTCATGCTCTATCCGAATCGCCAAAAAAGTTGAAAACAATTTTTTGACACGTAAGCCCCCAGTTCATACATATATATTGGAACGCTGTATGACTTCAAAACAAATGAAAAAACACCAAAAAGCGAATAATTCAATTTTCACGTCAGCTGAAGAATGGAATTAATTCCAGAACATGCAACATCTGTTTCTATATGCATTAAATACAACGTCTATTTTGAAAATTACTACAGGAACGAAAGCCTGCTCACAAACAATCAGGAATATTCTCAATAGGGCAAATTTGAACGGTACTAAGCGATCCCAAAACAACACATCCTGACGTATAGATGGCGACAGTAGCTTAAAAAAATACTTTGGTGAAAAGTGGCAACCTTACAAAACATGTTTTAAGTTTCAAGGCGCCACGTTGTTAGTATTTATTTTTCAAGCCATCAAAATTAAGTGGTCTCAGTGAATTTGTAAAGATGGAAAAAATTGGTGACCGTAATGTAATTTGAAAGGTCTCAGCATAACCAATATTAAAGCTAAGCTAGATTCTACTCTGGAGGAATCTGCTCCTTCATTTACGACTATAAAATAATGGGTGGCAGAGCTTAGGCCGTAGGAGCTACCAAGACGAACACCATAGTGGTCAATCAATAGGAGTCGCCACGCCTGAGACGGTTAAGAAAATCCACAAAATGGATGATCGTCGGCTGAGTATGCTGATGAAGCTGGCTGAAATGATACGCAAAAAGTGTTATACATTGCATATTGACTGAAAATTTGGAGGTGAGAAAGCTGTCGGCAAGATGGGTGCCGAGTTTGCTCACAATAGAACAAAAACAGCGTGATGAAGATGTTTCAATAGAGTGTTTGGCGATGTTTGACCGCAATAAAGCCGAGTTTTTGCGTCGATTCGTAGCCATAGATGAGACAAACGAACAGTCAAAACTGTGGACCGAAATGGGCGAATTGTGTCCAATGAAGGCAAAGGCAGTTCCATCTGCAGGCAAGGTTATGGCGTCTGTTTTTTTTTTTAATTATTCGTGGGATAATTTTTATTGATTATCTGCAAAAAAGTAAAAACAATCAACGGCGAGTATTATGCAAACTTGTTGCAGCGTTTAAACGATGAAATGAAGGAAAAAGGCCGCAGGAAAGGAAAATGTTTCGTCAAGACAATGAACCACTTCACACCTACTCCATTACAATGGCCAAAATCCATGAGTTAAAGTTCGAATTGCTTCCTCACGCACCTTGTTCGCCAGATTTAGCTCCCTCATATTATTTTATATTTGCAAACTTTAAAAAATGGCTCGAGGGTCAAAGATTTGCCAACAATAAAGAGGTGGAGTCTACGATTGATGGCAACAGTTCTTACTTTTAACAGAGCAAAGAAGATATTTCGAGCTAAAAGCAGATTATGTTAAGAAACAAAGAAAATTCTTCCCAAATTTGTTGAGTTTTCCTTGTCATCTCTGGTTGTTCTGGGACCGTTCTCGTACAATAGCCAGGGAGATGCAACTGCTTAGCAAAAAAAAAAAACATCAATTGCGAAGAGCAAATGAAAAACTTCTATCAAAACATGTTAAACTAACAGTGAAACCGTGGATCGGTGGTAGGTCGTTCCTTCTATCTACCTGAATCGGAGAATATTTTCAGAAAACCTAATTTTTTCAGATCACTAAAACGTCCTTTTAGGACTAAAAGGAATTTTTTGCAACTTTTACTCTAAATAAAACAATTTGATGAATGAGAAAATAGTTCTGGAAAAATCTATTTAAAACAAAATTAATCACCAATTAACAATTATATTTAGGCTGAGTTTTTGGGTTGCTAGTTGAGTTTGTTGAGTTTGTTTAATTAAACTCGTATGTTTACATACTAATAACTTGCAAACTATTTAAGTAAAGCGGAAAAAAATATTTAGCCTAGCTAAACTAAGTTTGATTGACGTCCTTAATATGCGGTCAATAACTTGAAACTATTTAACTAAAGAGTTATTTATTTATTTATTAACCCATAATTGAAATTATAAGCTAATTTTACTAAGAGCAATAGCAACGTAGGCCTTCAGCTCAATATAAATATTACAAAAAGTTTACTTAACTGCATAGTTTAAGAAATTTAATCATTAATGATATGTTATCGGGAGAGGGTGTGGATAGTGGATGTAGAGGACTAGTATTTTTAAATGTTACTCTTCGGGCGTTTTCAGTTTTAGTGCATTGGCAAAGAAAGTGTGATGGTGTAGTTGGTAATGAAATATTGCAGTTACAAAAGGGTGTAATATTTGGATTGTACAGTGATCCATGTGTTACTCTGGTATGGCCTAGTCGAAGCCTTTCGAATATGATGTAGTCAAGTCTTTTAGCATGTGTTTGATTGCCAGTCATGACGTCATAAATACTTTTTTTATAATGATTGATGTTTTTGTACCAGGTTGATGATGAACTGAAAGAATGGTCTCTGTCAATATTATCAGTTTGTCAATTAGTTTATCAATGTCTTTACGATTATAGTTTTGTGTCGTAGGTGAAGGGCGTTTTGCTGAATATTTCGCCTCGGAATATGCATATTCATTTCCTTTTATGTTGCAGTGGCCAGGAACCCAGATTAATGTTATGTCCGGGAACCTTTTTATTAAAATGTTCCTAATGTTAGAAGGGTAAAACTCAGAGTTTGATACATTTGCGATGGATGCTAAAGAAGAAAGGGAATCTGTACAGATAGAAAATTTTCCTTTTTTGTTGTAAACGTATAACAATGCTTCGTGAATGGCTATCAACTCTGCAGTAAATATTGAACTGTGGGTGGGAAGGATTGTTGTTTTAATTGTTTCAGTTTCAGTAGTTATAATGTAAACTAAAGAGTTAAAAACTTGAGTTTAATCAAACTAAGTTTAATTGAAATATCCAAAACTCGGTTTAGTTTGTTTATAAAAATGACAATAATGTAAAAAAAATAATGACAAAGTTTGACAATCTGAGAGTCTTGAACTCATTTTTTTTTATCAAAGAAGAGCATATTGGAAACTGTATAAAATTCGTAGGTTCAAAAGATTATTCTGTTATAATAAGTTTTAACATTTTATTGGATGAATTTTTTTTTTTTAATAAAAGAGGTCAGTAACTATGATTTTTATACACTCCACTGTGCAGAGAGTATATATAGATTTGTCATATCGTTTGTAATGCATCGAAAAATACATTTGCGACCCCATAAAGTGTATATATTCTTGATCCTTATAATAACTCTGTCCCTCTGTTTGTTGAAATCACGCTCATTCGCAAATTAAACCATTTTGCCTGGGTAAAGTTATAACATTATTGTTTGTCATTATTTCGATCAGGTTGGTATTGAAAATGGGGTAGATCGGGCTGTATTGTGCCGAGATATAAACAAAAAGATGAACGCACCTCTCAAAAAAATTAAAAAATTTAGTGTGTTTGTCGTAATAATTATACCCTATACCACTATGTGGTTTGGGTATAATGACTTTGTGCTGATGTTTGTAACTACCAAAAATATATGACATAGACCCATCTTTTATTGTACCGATCGATTCAGAATCACTATCTGATTCGATTTAACGATGTCCGTCCGTCCGTCCGTCTGTGTGTCCATGAAAAGCTTGTAATCAAACAGCAGGTCGCAAATATGAATATATTTTGATGAAATTTGGTATATAAGCTTTTATCGGCCATAGCATGAACGCTATTGAAATTGGTGAGAATCGGTCCATGTTCAGACCTAGCCCCCATACAAATGACCCCTATGAAATCAACATAAATTGCCATGAGATCCAAATTATCATACAAATCTTAGTCAAA
Organism: Cordilura impudica; assembly: GCA_963682025.1. Classification (NCBI taxonomy): domain Eukaryota; kingdom Metazoa; phylum Arthropoda; class Insecta; order Diptera; family Scathophagidae; genus Cordilura; species Cordilura impudica. Next base: position 44,118,079 of record OY821519.1, on the reverse strand, counting down.
TTGGGTTTGTATGTATTTATTACATTCATTAATCAGTAGTCCAAAAATGATCCCTATGGGACAACTCTTAGTCATAGGCCCCATATAGAGCTGCTTCCCGATCTTCACCTAAATCTATCAAAAAACAAAAATATTGCACTGATTCTTCTCAAATTTTGTTTGTATATATTTTTGCAAAATACAAGAGACTTTACCAAATATGGTCAGGATCAGTCCATTTTTGGGCCTAGTCCCCATATAGATATATCATCCGATATGAACTTTTTCATATCTGCAGCCAAAAAAATTAATAAAAATCCCACTCAAATTTGATTTATGCTTATTTCCTATATCCGGTTAGTTGGGCCTGAGAGATAGGGTCTCTACACGCATGGTATAGGGTATCGTATAGTCGGTCTAGAACGACTATAATTTTCTTACTTGTTTTGTATTAAATTTATTAAATTATCAAATTGTTGCTTTTCAAAATATTTTGTATACATTTGTTATAAATACTGCTCTTAGTTCACATATTAATGTCAACGTAAAACCGATGTGTAAACATCTATACGCGCAGGGGGGTAAATTTCTATTTCACAATACAATCACAAAAACAGCGTAACTCAATCGGCGTGAGCTGAAGCAGATAACGCTGTGTGACTTATGATTGTATTGGTGAAAAAATTATGATATAACATTGTTTTTTTATGCCACTTTTTTAAAAGCGTCATCTATGTATCACTTATATACGTTTATATTTGGATATTTTTAACGTTTTACATCAAAGGGTTGTTGAATTAGCTGAAACAGTTTTTGCTATAAGTGATACATAGATGACGCTTTCTGTTTGATTTTAAAACATGACATAAAAAAATCTTTAATTACTAGATGTTTACACATCTTCCCTGTGATCGGACTCACATGATTTTTTTTTTTTTTAATTTTAAGTCAAAATCTTTTCGAATATGAATTTAAAAATTGTACGAAACTGTAGTTGGTTCTCAGGCCCCTGGTGTTTATGGGTTTTTTATATACGGTAACAATTACGATAATGTTTCTTTTATAAAATTTTGTAATTGTTTCTAAATTTTACCGTAAGTTAAGTTCTAAAAATCTCTAAGTTACTAACTGATGCCGTCGAGAGTTGTTGCGCCCTATTATATATTTGTAAATATATATTTTTTTGCGTGGATTTAAAATATTCCGTTAACATAACCAACAATATTTTCCCTGTCATATTATGGTTTCCAGATAGATGATATTAAATATTTAGCATATATTGGAATTGTCATGCCCAATGGTCCGTCTCGACTTTCTAATAAACTCGCACATTTTCAAGATTCTCGCTATCCTAGTATAAATAATAAATATTTACTTTATAATATCATGTCCATTTTTGGGTCGACTGGTAATAAATTCGGTAGGCACAAAGAATCTGTTTCCTATGTGAACCTATGGTGTAAATCTTAGCCCAATAGCTCTTATGGTTCTGGAGATCATTCGATACCCATCAACAATTTTATATACTTCTAAGATTATTGAAATAAAGTGGCTTTCGTTAAGGTTTTTGAATTGAAAAATTCTAAACCAAAATATTCTTGGAATCTAAAAATCTGAAAAAAATAATTGAATCCACTTAACTGCGTATTATGTATAAAAAATTTTTACTCAGAAGTTTTAACCAAAGACGTCTACTTTCTTTGTTTTCTTAGAATATTTGAGACTATGTCCATGTAATTCATTTTTTTTTTTTTTTTAATTTTTATAACACTAATTTATTTTAATAAATGTTTTTTGCTTTAATTTTCATCTTATAGTCTATAAAGTATAATAATCTTTAGATTTCCACAACTGATTTTAAACGTCCTGAGTTAGCAGATATTTCAAGAATTATTATTATTCCTCCTCGCACATCTATTTGATTGTTTAATTTTATTTATTTTTAATATCCTTCACTTGCAACTCACCTTTAGGAAAGCCATTTTTTGTGTGTAGAGAATTTTATTGATTTGTTTGGAACTAAAACTGTCAAGTGTTTTACACTGTAATTAATATATTTGACTGATAATTTTTAAATAAGTTATTGGCCTTTTTAAAGAAAATATTTGTCAGCAAAAGCTTTTCACAACGTAACAATTGAAATTATTGATTACATTTTGTTTATAAATTTTTTTTATTGTTGCCAAATTTGTGCGTTCCAATAACCGAATATACAGTAGCGAGCAAAAGTGAATGCAAAATCAACATATTTTTACTTCAATGTTATAAAATGGTAAATACTAAAGGGTATTTTATGAAACTTTCAACAATTATTCTTTATTCTGTTTAAAAAAAATGTAAATGAATAACGGAACAAAAACAAAACAAATTTTCAAAACAAAAACTTATGGCAACACTATTCACTCAGTTTTGTACGTTTTGAATAAGTGAAATCAAAGCAGGCTATACATTTCTGAGCAATTTAAAATTTACCATTATATGTGACTGGTATCTTGTCATCTACTTCAGATTTTAGTCTTGTTATGTGCGATTGTTTTTAATGTTTGTTATCAGTAATAGCATTTTACATAAAAAAATATAAAAAAAAAATTCGACATAGACACCGAAAATAGTAGCTTTGACTGAAAATGGACACTCATCCAGGGTAATTGCTGAGAAATTAGAAGTGTGTCAATGCACCCTGCTTGCTGTACAAAAACGACGAAATGCAGCTTCTATACCGAGTACTCGAGGTCGTTCTAGATTATTAACGGATTCAGCCCCGTGAATAAGTAAGCGAATGGACCGCTCGTAGAAAGGTTCACAAAATTGGTTTAGTGGCAGCAGACAAAAAGAAACTGTCCGATAAGAATATAAAAGCACGCCAGAAATTCTGCAAAAACACATGAGTATTGGACCATAGACTATCTGAAATGGGCTATTTGGTTCGATGAGACGAAAATTAACCAATTCCCATCTGATGGATATTAATATTTATCGAGCTGACCTCATGAAGAAATTCAAAAGAATCATATCAAACAAACTGTCAAACCTGGTGGAGGTAGCTTGATGATGTGGTGTTGTATAACTAGGTGTAATAATAAATAAATGCCTAGTTAGCCACATGTTGTTAAAATGTATCTGTACCGTAAATGTAACGTTGGCATTTAGTGCAATTATAGAACGTAAAAAACGAACCAGCATGTTGCTGTGTAAAATTAACCAAACTTTATCAGTTGTTCACAAATGTCACGTACAAAACAGATTGTGACGTTCCGGTTACGTGACAGTTGAGTTCGTTAACTGCTCTAAATGCTTTTATCGTAACAGAAAAAAACAGCTGATACGGTTGGTTACGGTTACGTGTGGCTAACTAGGCCTTAATAAATGAAATAATGAAGAAAGAGGGCTAACTCCAAATTTTTCTAACCAATTTAGCGCCTACCAAAAGGACGTAGATACCCAACATACGGCCAAGATTGTCCAAAATTGACTGGGCAAATATTTCAGATGCGCACATTACCGATAGAAAATTTGTGGATTCCATACTAAAATGAGTTATTTATACTTTCAGTTGGTAATACTGCTTTATTTGATAACAGTTGATAGTTGCTTTTTGTTTAGCTTGGTTTGCCATTTCATCATGGCTAGACTTACACGAGAGTAACACTTGAAAATTGCGGAAAATTTATATCAAAATAATGGCTCAAACATATCGTTCACTTCGTCCATTTTATGGTTCATAATCGTCCATTTGTAGCATTGGAAAAGACCCACATCGATCAACTCCGCACCGTTCTTAGCAAATGGAGGTGTGTCCATCCACTTTATGCAAGATTTTATGAAAGAATCTTGGCTTACGAGCTTCAAGATTCAACTTGTGCAAAAATAAAAGCCAAACGACCATAGTATGAGCTTCCAATTAGGCCAATGGGCTAAAGCACAAATTGATACTGATTTTGATTTTCCATACAAAGTTTTGTTTAGCGATGAAGCTCATTTTTGATTGAATGGGTACGCAAATAAGAAAAATTCTCCATATATTTTTAAAAGCGATGATGGGCAAAATGATACTGTCAACGGTAAAAGGTATGGAGAAATGATTACACCAGCACCTAAATTAGCTGGCCTTATTCTTGTTGACATATGGTTCCAACAGGACGGAGCCACATGGCACACAGCGCATGCTACAATTAATTTACTCAAAGAAACTTTTGATAAACGCAGAATTTCATTCTTTGGGGTTAATTTCTTTGGGGTTATATAAAGTCTCTCGTCTACGCCGGTAAACCAGGGACAATTGATTACCTGGAACTCAACATTCTACGAGTAATTTTCTAAATACGGACGCAAATGCTGCGAAAAGTACGTGAAAATTGGAGTTCCAGATTGAGCCATGTACGCGACAGCCGTGGCGGCGTCATGGCCAAATTCACATTTAAACATTAATGGCATAAAATTATCTTTCCAATAAAGCCAATTTAATTGGTATTAGTATAGCCCAGCACTCGAAATTCGAGTGCAAATTCTAAGAAATATTTTTTCATTCAATTTTTGCCTTCCAACATTTTTTTAATGTATATATATAAAAAATTTATGAATATTTAAATGAGCCTAAAAGTATGTTAACTAATTTTACCAATTTACAATTCAATACAGAGCGTCTGATATATAATTTGAATCATTTGCATTAACAGGGTGCAACGAATTATTATAAATATTTTATTTTATTTATATTAATATATTTTAATGACAGATTAAACACAAATTTTATCATTTTCAGCTTCTCCTCCATATGACCTATAAATATGCCAATTTTCACACTCCTCCGTGCCCGCATATTGCTTAAAAAGGGAACTAAAAATTTAACTTCACGTATTAATATATAGATTAAAAACATTTTTTTTTGGTTTATTTTAATTTAAAGTTCTGTAACTCTAAAAAAAACACTCGTTCATTGCTTTGCCTTATGTTTTTATATTAATTTTTTGTTTTGTTTTTATTCTGTTATCATTATATTGAATATTAGATTTATTTTTCAATAGAAGCATAATTGCTGAAAGTTACACAAAATTTACATTATTATTTCCCATTTTACGACACTTTAAGTAAAAGTATGCTCAACATGCACTCACTTTTGCTCGGTACTGTACGTATTATATAATCATAAATGTAAGAGTCCCACATTTGCCTTACACGGGAACTATTCACCCAAATACGAGGCATAAACAAATTATGTATTACTTTAGAAAACGTGCCAAAAAATAAAGTTTACACACGCGAGTGGTGCATATTGTGTTTCATATTCGGCCGAAGGTAATATTCAATTTACGCAAATGTTTAAATTTTTTCATCAAACATAAAACATTCAAACAAACGCATTTTATTTTGTTTAACCATTTCATTGATGTTGTTTTTGGTTTGTTTATGTATAAGTGACGTCATTAATTTTACTATGTTAGCAGGTGCTTTACAAGTGTCTTAAGTTTTGCAGAAATTTTTATCACTACATTAATCATAAGTTTAGGTTAATAAACACAATAAATAAATACTTGTTTGTCTACCGTATTCACCGTTAGCCATCATCGCCCAGTAGTTTAATTTTTCTTTCAATTGATATGAATGTACTGATGAAACGTGTCTTGAATTATCAAGACTAACAATATGATTGATAAATTTCAAAATGTTGCGTGTAATTGATTGCCTTTTCATAATTGTAAGACCATAATATTACTTAGTTCCAATTATGTATAATGTTTGCATATTTTTCCAAATTGTTAGTTATTTCTTCATATCTTTGCTAAGTTGTCCTGAAATGAATTTCACTTATTAACTTTTTAAATAGCGATATCCTTATGAGTGTTGTTGTTTATTATGTTTATCATTCTGTACTCAAGCTATAACTGTGAGCAAAAAAAGAATGCTAAGCTATCTTTTATGTTATTTAAGTATGTCTCTTTGATAATATCGGTATCCAATTCATCTCGTTTTCTGGTTTTTGTTCTTTACAGTGGTATTAAAATAGTTTAAGTTACAAGTTCAAATAAGTCTAAAGATAATTTTTTTTTGTTGTTTAATGTAATAGGTACTTACTCTGTGCGAACAAAAAAAAATAATGCAAATGTTTATATTTAAACATATTTATTAAAATTAAATTGTCATATCTTAAAAATTTGTACTTAAAACTAATATTTTGTAGCGTAGCCATTATTTGTATTAACCGCTTGTAATTTAGAAGCTATAGAATCAACCAATTATGTGTTGTTCTTAAGGGGTATTTTCTTCCATTCAGTTTTCAAAAAAGGTTCGAATTCATTTACATTAGACGGATATTTCTTTTTATTATCAAGCTCCTATAGATTTTCTCTATGTTTGAGATCAGGGGATTGTGACGGTCAATGCAAAACATGCACATAATTGTCGCACAGTGGCGCCATTTGAGTTTTTCGTTGCAAAAATCATAACTTCTGAACCAATTTAGATAATCAAATAAATTATAAGGCATGCGGCATGAAAAAATCATGTTAATGTTAACCAAAAAGCAAGAATTTTAACTATTTTATATTTCTATGTTTCTTTTTCAAGGTTTTTATGTTTTAAAATTATTATCCATAAGTAAAAAATAAAAAAAAAATATAATTTTTCTAATTTATTTTTTCAAATGGCTTCAAAATAATTATCACAATTCACAATAGAAGTTATATCTAATAGACTAATCATTTCTGAACTATAATTATTGGAATCTAACTCCTTTCGTGACTTCGCATGCCGCAGAGATGAAATAAGTGGATAGGAAGATACTGCCAACATGTTTAAGAGGTCCTCATTTAGCCTCACCCTTGATGCTTTAAACGTGTTCGAACGGACTCCTGAGCTACTTCAATTATATTTTTACCATGCGCCAATATTTTATGGACTGTCGGGGTCAATTTCTTCAGTGGATACATTTCCGCCAAAAGTGATTCAGTTTTCGAAGCATATTCTCCATATTTTGGAGAATTGATCTTATCTTTGCAGTTTGAAACATTCAAGATCGTTCCCAATCTTTTAATGATTTGATTGTTAATTCTAGTAATTTGAGTTACTGCTTCATCATTTTCAAAAAATCTCCGCGAAGTGTTTCCATCGTTTGAGTTTCCGTATCCGCACCTGGGGTAGTCCAACTTCTTTGAAAAACGCATCCTGTATTCGTTTCTTTCTGGTCTGTTGCTTAGCCCTATTTGCATTAAAGTGTTCGTCATTTTGTGGAAGGGTATACGCCAGTTTTAGCAAAAACTCCATACACCTTATCCTTGCGTGCAATGGTGATATTCCATATTCATAATTGCTCTCCTTGTTTGTAGAATCGTTCAAATTTCTGAAGTTCTTTTGCGTCTTTTTGCAAATCGGGTATGACAATGTTGAGGTTGTATTTGCCAGTTCGTTTACCACTTTTTCGTCAACCATGGTCAGGTGGAACTCGTAACTACATTCAAGATTTTTTCCTTCTCGACCATAAGTCAATACTACTACTGTTCTGTGATTAAATGGTTTACTATATTTCTATTTTAAGTGTATCTGTATCTGTATCTGTATCTGTACCTGAATTACGCCATTCAATTTCTGAATTACGCCATTCAATTACTTTTTCACCTCCAGCAGTCGAGTTAGGATAAAGGATAATCAAAGAACATATTCTGAAATTATGGCAGATATACATAATTATAATTTTTTTTATTTTCCATCAAATAGTGAAAAAATAGACAGTTGGTAAATAGCGATTTACCTGGAGAAACGTAAAGCAAACAGTACTTTTCTTTATAACATACTGACTAAATACATAAATCAATAGAAAAAAAAAATCGATTAGTTACCTACTTTTTTTATATTCTACCTGAAACTGGACGAAATTGTCTAAAAATTGTGTGTTTTCTTGAAAACTGAAATTCGGTCAACTTTGAAGTGTTATATTTTCTAAACCAAACATCTGATTTTATTGAGGGTAGGAAATTTGTAATCTTTGAACAATTTCCTATAAGATGAATTTATTCAAAATGTCCTAAGCGCACATGAAATTTTTGATTTTTGCAACCTCATTTGTTCTAAGGGTGCCATGTGTGTCGTTTAGAAACTGCATGCTAAGCAACTGGAGTGTTTGGGATCATTCTCATGTTGAAATATACTAGCAGTCGCCATTTTTTTTCCCTAAAGATGGGGAAAGCATGTATTATCCAAGCAACTTAATATATGTATTTGCGTTCATAAACCCTTACATTTTAATCAATGACCGTTGGTAACTAATATCTAGCAGAATGAATATCTTTGTGTAGGTGGTCTACATATGAAATTTATTCCAAGCTTAATAAATTTTACTAGCAGATTCCAGCGCTCGAAATTCGAGTGCAATTTCTAGGCAACTTTATTTTTCAACTTAGCCAATTCACAAACCAACACTATTTTGGTTTATTATTATTGTGAATGAAGAAAACAAACTCATTAACAACACATTAACAAATTTAATAAACACACACATATCATATGTATAATCTTATGTATGTGTTAGTAGCAACTTTAAATACAATTTACTCAAAACAAAGAAAAAAAATTAAAAATCTGTAAATCTGGTGAACAGCTTAAAAGAAATACCTTTCAAATAATATGCGTTTGGTCAAAATCGGGATCAAACGGAAGAACAAAACTGCGGTAACAAGAAATCGCCTAGCCTATTAATATTATAGATTTGCTCTCCACAAGACCGTAGCCCACTGTTCACTTGACCAATGCTGATACCGTATCGCAAAGCCAAGGCTCCTCCTTTTTGTTGACTATTAATGAGTGGTTTCTTTGCCGGCCTTCTAGCTAGCAATTATGCTTCATATAACCTACGGTGCGCAGTGTGGCGCGCAGTAGTTTTTCATGGACGACCATTATCGGTTTTTCTTTCTAAATTTTTTTTAAGTGAAACCGTGATACAATATGGAATAAAGTGGATTTGGATATTTACACTAAAGAGCAGTTCGTTATCTCATCCGAATTTTCTTCCTCTTTTGTTGGAGAATGTTTCCTTTAAAATTCGTAAAATTTAAAGTAGGTTGTATGTACCAAATATGATCTTATTTTAATATTTTTTTAAATTTAAACCAAAATAATATCAATTATGATGTATTTTCGTGTCGACACCATTGTAAGCCTGTTACAGTTTTATATGTTAAGGCTTTGGAGGCATTTTCCCCCTATTTATACCCTATACCACTATGTGGTTTGGGTATAATGACTTTGTGCTGCTGTTTGTAACACCCAAAAATATTTGACCTAGACCCATCTTTAATTATACCGATCGAATCAGAATCACTGTCTGAGTTGATTTAAGAATGTCCGTCCGTCCGTCCGTCCGTCCGTCTGTGTGTCCATGTAAAGCTTGTAATCAAACTGCAGGTCGCAAATATGAATATATTTTGATGAAATTTGGTATATAAGCTTTTATCGGCCATGGGATGAACGCTATTGAAATTGGTGAGAATCGGTCCATGTTCAGACCTAGCCCCCATACAAATTACCCATATGAAATCGACATAAATTGCCATAAGATCCAAATTGTCATATAGATCTTACGCAAATTGGGTTTGTATGCGTTCATTACATCCACTAATGAGTAGTCCAAAAATGATCCCTTTGACCCCATATAGAGCTGCTTCCCGATCTTCAGTTAAATCAATTAAAAAACAAAAATATTGCACTGATTCTTCTCAAATTTTGTTTGTACATATTTTTGCAAAATACAAGAGACTTTACCAAACATGATCAGGATCGGTCCATTTTTGGACCTAGCCCCTTTATAGATATAGCATCCGATATGAACTTTTTTATATCTGCAGCCAAAAAAATTAATAAAAATCCCACTCAAATTTGGTTTTTGCTTATTTTCTATGTCCAGTTAGTTGGTCCTAAGAGAAAGGGTTTCTAAACGCATGGTATAGGGTATCGTATAGTCGGTCTAGACCGACTATAATTTTCTTACTTGTTTTTAAAATCATTTATGCCATCCACAGTCTGTTTACTCTTCTTTAAATTGTTTTTAATAGAACCCAATATCTTTCAATTGGATGCCGTTGTGGGACGTTTGGTGGATTGATGGCTTTTTTAACTAATTCAAAGTTACTATTATAGCCCAGCAACTGAAATTCGAGTGCAAATTCTAGGAAATATTATTTTTTTCATTCAATTTTTGTCCTCCAATGTTTTTTTAATCTATATACATATATATAAAATTTATGAATATTTAAATGAGCCTAAAGGTATGTTAATCAATTTTAGCAATTCACATTTCAACACAGAGCGTCTGATATATAATTTAAATCATACGCATTGCAGTGTAATGATGTGCAGCTAAATCTTGCCAAAGTAGAGTGCTCCATCGTGGGTTTGCATCAAAGGAATTAATCTCATTTTTGAGCACACTTATGTATTAATAGTTACTGTTATTATAAATGAAGATGACTTTTTGTTTGTCGTACAAGATGTTTCGAAACAACTTTTTCAACGCCAATGGACGTTTCGGAATATAGAAAGATGTATCTTGCCGTCTAAATCAGTATAATATTGAAGATCAAAGAGTATACTGAAGTCTGTCTTGACTCGCGTCATCCGTAACAGCGCAATTAATTTTCTTTTCTAAAAGTTCAAATTCCTTGATCTAGCTTTTATGACTTTCCTTTGATTATCTGAAACCTTTTGCCACCTTAGATTTCTTTCGGATTTTTAAGTGTCTTACATCCTTCAACATTACTGACGTCCGTTTCCTTCTTTTCTAAATTTTTACTTGGCAGTTAATTTTTATATCCTCCACATCATTGTGCAGGGGGTATATATCAGTTTGTCATTCCGTTTGTAATGCATCAAAAGTAATTCCGGAGACCGCATAAACCATATATGTATTTTCTTGATCCTTATAACAAGAAACGTTGTCTTTCTGTCAGCGAAAATCACAATCACACCCCTCAGTAACTAAGCTAGACTCTTCTATTTTTTTTTTTTTTTGTATATATAGGTTTTTACTCTCAAATTCACACTTTTTCCGTTCAATTTAAATTTTTTAAAAATCAAACTCAATTTTGTCGAAGCAACTTCAATTTTATTCGGAACAGATTAAATTATTTTCGACACATATTCATTTTTTTTTTTTATTTTAAATTCAATTTTTTTTTTTAGAATTAAATTTTATTTTTTTTCAAATTCAATTTTTTTAAAGATTTAAAAACCTGTTTTATTTTTCTTTTATTCGTGAATCCTTTTCTATTATTGTGTTATTTATAAATATTTGCCAGTACAACAATAAAAACACCGATTAATGAATGTACTAAAAAACATTCATTCTTTTATTCGTGATTCCTTTTCTATTAATGTATTATAACACAATAATAGAAAAGGAATCACGAATAAAAGAAAAAAATACAGGTTTTTAAATCTTTACATATTGAATTCGTGGAAAAATTAATTTGAAGTGAAAAAAATTGAATTTGAAAAAAATAAAATTTTTAATTTTAATTTCATACCTGTGTTTATTGTTTTTTTGTTTTTGTGTGTGTTTGTTAAATATCCTTAAATTAAAATATTACTAGCTAATTCTGATAAAAATATTTTTAAATTTGCTTTTTTTTATATTAGTTAATATTGACATTTTTAGCGAAAAATCATTTGACATTTATTTGAATTATCGTATGACTTCTAAGGTCTCAAAACATTTTTATAGAGATCAAACCTTGGATATTAGTTCTTAGACAACTTATAGGTCTTCTACTCTAGTAAGAGAAAAACGAGTAAAAAAATGATAGTCGTTCTAGACCGACTATACCATGGTTTAGAGATCCTCTCTCTTCGTTTCAACTAATTGGATATAGAAAATAAGAATAAACTAAATTGTGGCATTGTTATTAATTGGATCTTATGGCAATTTATGTCGATTTCATAGGGGTCATTTGTATGGGGACTAGGTCTGAACATGAATCCAATTATACCAATTTCAATAGCGTTCATCGTATGGCCGATAAAAGCTTATATACCAAATTTCATCAAAATATATTCATATTTGTGAGCTGTAGATTGCTTACAAGGTTTACATGGACACAGACGGACAGACGGACGGACGGACGGACATCGCTAAATCGACTTAGAAAGTGATTCTGCGTCAATCGGTATAATAAAAGATGGGTAAAATATTTTTGGTAGTTACAAACAGCAGCACAAAGTCATTATACCCAAACCACATTGTGGTATATAACTACAAGATCCTACTTCTTGAGAACCTCTCGATGCCACAGTTTCATCCCAGACATACATGTAAACTTCATTATCGTGAAAATTATGACAACCTAGGTTGTAAATATACATATAACGTTTGTAGTAGGCGATGGAAACAGACAATTTTGGAAAAGGTAACGCCTTTTCTAAGTCGAATGAAAAATCGAAATATACATTTGGATTATTTCATGCCAAATCTTTATCTTCTTTTAATGATTTTCTGGCCAATTCAGCACATCTTAAATTAATATTATGCTCATCCGTGACGTTTTCCTTTTCTTCCGTATTACATGATGCTGTAAGTTTGATATTAAATTGATCATATTTTTGGCAAGTATCTTTTTGTGGCTGATGAAAATGCAAATTAAATTCGTTCTTAAAAATTTTTCTATATGTCCACTCATTAACATTGCTTAAATTTTTTGTTTACACTCTTCCAGGTATAGATTAAACATTTAAGTAACATTTAATTCAGGGTGTAAGTACCTTCTTCTTGGATTATGAGACCTTGTCTAATGAGATTCATATTGAGGAAAATATTTAATAAGGTTTTGTTACGGCTTCTCTATCCTCTTCATGAATTTTCCTAGAAGATCCTGGCATACGTCCACGCAAATCATTTCCAATATCTTTACATTGCAAAATACGTTGTAATCGGCCTGCTGATATATTAAAAGTACTCAAAAAGAATTTTTTACATACTGAAAAATTTCCGTGAGTAGTTTTTAAGTAATATTTGTAAGTGTAATTTCTTGGCGAACCTTTGCCGTTTCTCAAGCGTTTAAGTTGCACAATAAGCTGCTCTGTAGCTCCATGTAAATATACATTTTGTTTATTCAAATTCCCCAAATTCAAAAATATTTTTCCTTTCTTCTACATTAATAAGATTTATGCAAATCTTTGAACAATGGCAGTCTTTGTGTTGGAATATTTTTGCCGGATAATTTTTCCAATTGCAGTGTAATATTTCTTTCCTGTATTCCTGTAAGATTTTCTTAATTTTTGAGCTTATTTATCACCATTTTTTTCTGGTATTTCATTCTCTTTTAGAGAATTTGTGCTGAAATCACATGGCACTCCATCATCATCATCTGGTGACAAATAATTTTCTATGATTCTTCTTCTCTTTATAGTACTATTAGAATTATTGTTTTCTAAATCATCTTCACTTTCTGAATCCAAAATTCTTGAATTTTTATTTCTTTGCACAGGATAGATTTCTATTGAAAATAATAACCGATAATTACACAAGTTATTTCAATTATAAACATATAAGTAAATTCTTTTTTGTTACCTGTGTCACTATCTGAGGTAATTCTAGTCTAATCTTCGTCAGACATATTAAAATTTATAATTAGAAGTCTTCTAATAGAAGAAACGCCAACTTATAATTTTTTCCCGTTATCAATGCAGTGACGCATTTTTCGGAGTTTTTAAAAGATGCCATATCTAAATTATTTATTTCAATGGACTTAAACCAGTTTCAAAATAATTTTTTTGGATGTCGTTAGCTAACTAATTTTCAAGTGCCCACAATCATCGCGATTTTAATGATACTAGACTTAAATTGTTTATAAAAAAAAAGATTATATAGGATTGTGATTATTGTTATCATTAACTACTTTTTTTTTTAAATGGACTTAAACCACTTTCAAAATAAACGACTCATATATAAAAAATTTATGAATATTTAAATGAGCCTAAAGGTATGTTAATCACTTTTAGCAATTCACAATTAACACAGAGCGTCTGATATATAATTTAAATCATTCGCATTAATAGAGTGTAACGAATTATTATAAATATTTTATTTTATTTAATTTAATATATTTTTAAGATAGATAAAACATGAATTTTATCATTCTCAGCTTCTCCTCCATATGAACTATAACTATGCCAATTTGCACACTCCTCCGTGCCCGCATATTGCTTAAAAAGGGAACTAAAAATTTACCTTCATGTATTAATATATAGATTTCTTGCTGTTTGACCCATATCACTTTGAATTTAAACAAATTTGAAGAGAAACTTTCCTTATTTCAGTTGTTTAAAATAAATCATTCGATTAAGTTTGGTTGCCGCAACAAAATTCTTTTGAAAACTTTTAAAGCATAAATTAGATTAATAAGTAAAGTAAGCAGAATTGTAGAGTAAGTAGAAATTGTTCACTAAAAGAATTTCACTTAATGAAATTTCAATTTAACTAATTAATTTTTGCTATAAAATTAATGAAAAGATTCATAAAATATATGGCATCTCTCAGATGACATATATTTCATAAGTATTACGAAAGTTTTTACGAATATAATGAATTTTGTCATTAAATATGTTTGGAATAATTAATAGTATTTATAAAATATTTAATTTGCTAAATTCCAATGAAACTACTTATATTGTTTTTATGAAAAAGTTCATTACCTTAGCTTTATATTATATACTAGCAGATTCCAGCGCTCGAAATTCGAGTGCAAATTCTAGGAAATTTTATTTTTTCATTAAATAAAGACCCTAAAGATATGCTAATCAATTATAGCCAATTCACAAATCAACACAAAAAACAAACTCATTTTTATTTTAAGCACATTAACAAATTTAATAAACACACACATAAGCATTGCATAATTTTATGTATGTATTAGTAGCAACTTTAAATGCAATTTACTCAAAATAAAGGAAAAAATTTAAAAATCTGTAAATCTGCAAAACGGCTAAAAAGAAATACCTTTCAAATAGTATACGTTTGGTAAAAATCGGGATAAAACGGTAGAACAAAACATCGATCACAAGAAATCGCCTAGCCTATTAAAATTATAGATATTTTTTTTTTTAGCAAATAAGTGAAAAAGAAAACATTTTTGTTTTTATTTTTGTACTGAATTTTTTATTCAGTAAATGCACACGACAATTCTCAACGACAGATTCATTACGATTCTTCTGCGAGAGAACTTCGAGTCACTTACATACTACAACAATTTAAAACATAGTAGATTATATACATATTTACATTATGTAAACATAATAAAATGAGCAGAAAGAATCATTATCAACTTAAAAGACAATCAATGTCTTTTTATACTACGGCGAAAAGCGAAAAAGATTTACAAAAGAGAGAGAGAAAGATGGTGTGAGTGAGATAGTGAGTGAATAATGGAAAGGGTAATGATTAAAACTAAATAATAAGTTAATAACAATATTATATATTATTTAAATAATTAAGAAAATTTCCAAGATCAAAAGTCCAAAATACGAATGCTTAATGGGTCGATTGGTAACTAGAGTTATGTTAAGAATAATACTACTTCGCTTAGTGATGATAACCACCATAAATGGCGGGAGCAGCATAGGCTACCTTGGCGACTGGAACAGCGGCCACTACAGGTTTGGCAATCACAGCTTGACCCGATTTCTCCACCACAGCATTGAAACCATTTATTTTATCAGCAGTATAGGTGACCTTAAATGAAAAAAAAAAATTTAAGAAATGTAACAAGTGAAAAGATTCGAAGTTATTTAGTAATTCGAGGATCCTTTATTTAAAAAAAGGATACTTTTATTATTGTTAAGTTTAGAAGAGCTGTACTACCTTTGACTTTTATAGAAAACTTAAATTTCGATATATCGTTAGTTACTTTTGAGCTTTGAGCTAAAGTTCTATTCAGACTAGGAACAATTTTAAATTTTGTTTTTTGTTTAGTGAACAAATTCTAAAATTTTGGGTATATATCTCTTTGCTTGCTTGACTTATTAACCTAATTTATACCTTAAAATTTTTCAAAACAGGAAATTTTTATTATTGTTAAAATTAGAAGAGATCTGTCTAGCTGTACTCGTTTTGGTTTTAATAGAAAACATAAATTTCGATTTATCGTTAGTCAGAAATAAGATATCGTTTGTCATTTTTTTAATTGGGTTGTTAAAACGACTGTGATTTAATTTAATCAAGTTCTTCTTCGCTTACCTTACGAATGGTGCCATCAGCTTCAGTTAATGAGTAGCTGCCGTGAATGACACCATTTTCTAAATGTTCTTCTTGAGATTTTGAATCACCAGTTGAATGATCGGACACACCATAAGAGAAGCTATATTTTGGATTGGGATCATAAGGCTCTGGTTCGACAGATTTCACAATAGTGGGAGCAGCCAACAATTTGGGAGCGGCAATCAGAGTGGGTGCTGGTGCCAAAATCTTGGCGGGTGCGGCATAAGAAATAGCTGGAGCAGCATATGAAATAGCTGGAGCAGCATATGAAATAGCGGGCGCAGAATAACCAATATGACCACCATAACCATAACCATCAATGGGTACAGCAATGGCCATTGACAAGGATACACTGACTAATAAAATTACCTTATAAAAAAAAATTTTTGAAGTTCAGTTAAAATTTAAATTTTGGAATCCTTTTTTTATTATTATTATCAATTGTCATTTTTTAATCCTTACCTTTGCAAACATTTTTTATTTGTATGGAATTTGCGATATTAATGCAACACTACTGCTGTTTGAAATCTAACTGTGGTTTGAGATACATTCTCAAAGAAGTCTGCACTTTTATACACTCAATGAATTTGCCACACAGCCGCCATAAGACTGCATAACACATCTAATCTAGCTAACATACAACAAAATGTTGCTGTTGTTTCAAAACAATAACAACAATAGTATAAAATCTAAAACAGCACTTCAAAATATGGTCTCACCAAAAAATAATGCACAAATTATAATAACAACTTTTGTACAAGAACGACCGGCCGGTACTCTTAAAACGCACAAAACAAAAAAATCTAATCACTTAAGATCTGGTTTTTAAGGCTTTTAGTTTTGAAGTCATTTTTTTTTCTTCTAAAATGTGGATGATTTCTTCATCGCACTTTGATTTCAATTTACTTTAAGTTTTGTAGTTTTTCTCAGGCATTTAACAGCAAACATAAATCTTCAAGCAGTTACACAGTTGAAAGACAGACATATTCTTGCAGATTTCTTTCAAAATCAAAACGCACTTGAATTCAAACTTTAGAAAAAAAAAAACGCACATTGAATGTGATATTTCTTTTTAAACTAGACTGCTTTTTACCTCCTTTAAAATGTACATTGATCCAAAAACAAAGTCAATCTTAAAATTGTTTCAACTTAATTTTTGCTGACACAATTTTTAGCACCATTTTCATGTTTATTCAAGAAAATTTAAAATAATCAATTTTTTTTTTTTTTTTTTTTTTTTTTTTTTGAAAATACTTCTTTTCGAAGGGAAATTTCAAGTCAGGGTAAAAATACTAGGCGCTCTCGGGCCAACCTTTTATTTAAGAATTTTTTATATTTTTTCCTTATCTTGGATGTTTGTTTGCTTAGTTTTTCAACGATAACTAAAGAACCCATGATGATTTCTCATTTCATTCTTCTGTAAAATTGTAACTAAGGCTACATAATTAATTGTTATTGATATATCACTCAACCCTCCCCCAGAATAGCGGTTACACTATGTAATCTGTGATCTATAAAAGACTATTTTTCTAACATCGTTCAGTTTTGTTGTAAATAATTTCTTTTAAAATGTATTTGTCATCAGAAAAATAAATTTTCACAAGTATAAGGAATGTTTCGTTTCAAATGCGGAAAGTTCAATGTAGTCTATGGTCCAAATTTGATATTATTTAATTTTCTTTTTATTTAAATTTTTAATATGAAATGATATATTTAAACAAAAATAATATCATTCATATTTTCGTATCCACCCAATAACAGTTTTTTCTGAATGTCCTTTATCAGACCTTTAACAGCAGCGATGCCATCATGTCGCTTTTCGCGATAGAAGTAGCGCTTTTTGACTTCCCAAGTTAGCGCTTTCCGTTTTCCTTTTTAAGCACTTTTAGCCAGAGTTCAGAAAAAAACACACACTGAATAAAAAAAACTCGTACATATATGTAAACAAACATAGCTCAGACCAACATACACATATTTTTATTTTCATATCAATTATGTGTGTCTAAATTTTTTACGGTGACCAACACAATCATGACTGTGTCTCATTTTAATATTTCGTTATCTATACGAACATTTCTCTATCACGTATTTTTTGTTTCGAACACAGATAAACCACACAGATTCGAGTGTAGCTTTATTTTAAGTTCGTTTTCTTGCAGATGTACTGCTAAAAAAAAAAGAACATGTTCTCGCGATCGGAAAAATTGAAACACCCCTATAATAACGACAACAATTGTTTCAGCCAATTTTATTAAAAAAATCTAAAATAATTCATTAGCAGTTATAAAAAAAATATAAATAAAAAGATAATCACCCCTGTTCTTGAAACCACTATCACAAAAAAAAACTCGTAAATGAAAAAATTCTTAAATCTACGAGTTTTTTGCTGTTCTCTAATTTCACTAAGAATATTTTTTCTCGTTTTAATTCACATAGAAAAGGCTTTGTGAAATCAAAACAATTGCCCTTTTTTCTACTAAGCAGATCTTAAGAGATGAAAAAACTAATTGATATTTAAACTCTAACATGTTTTTTATTGAACCTTCTCATTATTTTAAAAAATTAGACATTAATTTTATAAAAAAAAACGATTTTAAAAAACGTCTACATTTTGCGCTGATTTAAAAAAAAAAAACTCGTAATAAGTGGTCGATGTTAATAAAACACACTTTTTGCGATGATGCTGTTCTATAACTATAATAAAAACTTTTTATATACACAATCTGTTTTCCATTATAATTTTTTCAATTATAACATATATTCTTTATGCACTAATTATTGCAAATAAAGGAATTAAAAAAAATTTTTTCATCAAATCACATATTTTTATTTTTTTGCAGATGTTCGAAACAGTAGTGATGCCAGTCAAATCCAATTTATTTGAATATCGAAATTTTTTTTTTGGTGATGCCTAACTTTTTATAAATAGAAAAGTCATTTTTAATTGAATGAAATTGAAGAACAAAAACAATTAAATGAACCTTGCAGTTAGCGCTTTCTAAACAAATTTCGTGTTAAACTAAATTTTATATATTTCAACTATATTTATATGATGTACTTCGGTTGGCCTTAAGTTTATCAGATGTGCAAATAGTGGAAAAATAAACCATTATATGAAGGATGAGATCGTATCTGCACATAATGAAATTAACTTTTAAGTTATAGTTTTAAAAAGCCTTTTTTGATAAGAATGTTGAAGAATCGGACAAAAAAACTATCAAACAAGAGTTGCGTTATAAAATCTCTTATTTAGCTCGCATTCTCATACCATTTTTGCTTAATAAAAAGAAAACATTTCATTACTATTTTTTTTTTTAACAATTAATTCTGCAGATATTATTAATTTTATAATAGAATTTTTTAAAGGTAAAAAAATGAAAATGTTTAAGCAATTCAAAACTACACAATTTTGCGGTGAACACAATTTTGCGATAAAACAGTCGCCTATAAGTTGCGTGAATCGATGACTGATTTTCAATGTAAACTTGAATTTATTCATGATCATTTGCCAGAGTATACTGTTCATAATTGTCAAAAAGTAAGTTCTGTCTAACAAAAAAAAAAAAAAAAAAAAATAAAAAAAAAAAAACACTTACGTTAATTCACTTTAAAAAAAACAAGTAAGAAAATTATAGTCGGTCTAGACCGACCATACGATACCCTATACCATGGTTTAGAAACCCTATCTCTTCGGTCCAACTAACTGGATATAGAAAATATGCAAAAACCAAATTTGAGTGGCATTGTTATTAATTTTTTTGGCTGCAGATATGAAAAAGTTCATATCGGAAGCTATACATATTTATATGGGGACTAGATCGAAAAATGGACCGATCGTGACCATATTTTTTTTTAATCACTTATATTTTGAAAAAATATATACAAACCAAATTTGAGAAAAAACTGCAATATTTTTGTTTTTTG
This sequence comes from Cordilura impudica, assembly GCA_963682025.1. NCBI lineage: Eukaryota > Metazoa > Arthropoda > Insecta > Diptera > Scathophagidae > Cordilura > Cordilura impudica. The sequence goes on along the minus strand of OY821519.1, from coordinate 44,097,942 downwards.
ATAGATTTAAGTGAAAATCGGGAAGCAGCTTTATATGGGGGCTATGACAAAGAATTGCCATATGGGGTTTAATGGATATAATAAACACACACAAACCAAATTTGACCGAAATCTATGTAATAATTTAGATCTTATGAGAATTTAAGTCATTTCTATGGGGACTAGGTCTGAACATGGACCGAATTTCACCAATTTCAATAGCGTTCATTCTATGGCCGATAAAAGCATATATACCAATTTTCATTAAAATTTATTCATATATGCGATATGTAATTTGATTACAAGTTTACATGGACACACAGACGGACGGACAGGCGGATATCGCTAAATCGGACATCGCTAAATCGAGTCGATCGGTATAATAAAAGATGGGTCTAGTTCAAATATTTTTGGTAGTTACAAACAGCAGCAAAAAGTCCATATTCCCAAACCACATAGTGGTATAGGGTATAAAAACAGAATTTTATATAAGAGAAATACTTGACCCTAACATGAGGAAGAAAATTATATGATTTTATTTCAACATAAACAGGTGTAGTAAAAAATATTTCACTTATATACTTCAGGTATATTAAATTTATTTTAATGATATACTATGGAGGACAAAAGTATTTTGACAAGGCTCTGCGCAATGTAATATTGCTTGTCTTCGTTAAGTGAAGGTGGTAACGGTATCCATTTTTTAGCTCTCAGATGGCAAAAGATAACGCTGATTACCCTATTCATTTATTTGCTATAGAATTTTGTGTGTGAGGCCAAGCGTTTTTGAGTGGACAAAAAATTTTGACATTGCGTTCTGTTAGATATTCTTAGTTTCGCGTATTGTACAAACGTCGTTTTGGAATTTGAAAAGGGGATTTTTTTGTTGTCGATTTTGTTGCATTTTGACCTCTTTTTTCTTATAACAAGGGGTAAAACACATGAAATAGGTAAAGATCTATGAAATGAGATTGTAAAGTATAATGGAATTTCGGTACAAAATCGCAGCAAATTATGCAAAGTGCCTCGTCAGTCTGTTTATTATCAAATATATAAATATAAAGAATTGAATTCAGCAAACAACTTGGCTCGCTCAAATCGTCCACGCAAAACAACTCCGCATACATCTGGGTAAAAGTTAAAGAAGATGCCCTGATTACACCAAGAGCTGTATCAATTTCGATGAATGGCCAGTGTAACATATCAGTTAGCAGAAAAACAATTAATAGATGTCCTATATAGCTCGGCAAGTACCATATATATCACAAAAAATAAACTTAAACTTGGCATTCGCTCAACAAGCCTCAATCTTTTTGGGAACAAATGGTGAAAGTTCATGGATCGAAAAAAAAAAACCTTCTGCAGATTACCAAAGAAATTTCGAAAAAAAATGTCGCCTGTATGTGAACGGGTTCCACATGGTGGAGGGTCGGTTATGTTTTGGAGATGTATGTGCTTCAACGGCTTTGGCGATTTGGTATCAATCAATGGTACTATGAATTCAGGCAAATATTTACTCATTCTGAGTGATCACGTATTTACTTCCGGTGTCAAACTAATTATAGTAAATATATTCGATTGGCCATCTCAGAGACCTGATTTAATTGTTATTGAGAATGTGTGGGCTTATATAAAAATAAATGGGAGCTCATGCTTAAATAGAACGCGCGACGAGACAATTGCTGAGGTAGAAGGACTTTGGAAGGAGTTTTCTTTGGAAACCATTCAAAATTTGGTAAAATCGATTCCTGGGCGCTTGCAAAAGTTCATCGATGTCCTTTATTAATAAAATTATTTTATTGTTGTCAAAATACTTCTGTCCACCATAGCACACTTAAAAAGAAACATCAAATACAAGTGTTTCCTAGAGCTATTCTTTTAATTCTAATTAAGCGCTTTTTGAGCGTTGTTTTCCACTTTTTGTTCGAAAAAGTTGGCATCGCTGTTTGACAATGTTATTTGTTAAGGTTTTGAAGGAAATCCTCTTTTTTTTCTCAAAACCCCTTATGTTATTGTCAGTCTGTTTACTCTTCTTCCAATTGGTTTTTATTTGAGTGAAATATCTTTCAATTGACTGACATTGTCGAAAGTTTCGTGGATTTAAGTTTATTTTAAACAATTTCAGTATTATTTTCCCAGACAGATTTTAAGTTATTGCAGTGTAATGATCCGAAGCCAAATGAGTCAAAATTAGAGTGGAAACATCGTGCGTTTGCATCAAAGGAATTAATAAAATTATACAATGCTGTGTATGTGCTTACTAAGTTTGTTAATGAGTTTGCAAAAAGCCCTGTGTTGAACTGAATATTTTGGACATAAACAAAAATAATTTTGGACATAAACCAATAACGACAATAAAAAGTGTTGAGTTGTGAATTGGCTAAAATTGATTAGCATACCTTTAGGGTATTAAAAAATAATTTATTAAATGAAAAAATAAAATTTCCTAGAATTTGCACCCGAATTTCGAGGGCTGGATTTTGCTAGAAAAAAAAGTTATAAACCAGGTAGTTTTCTACTGCAATCCAAGTGAAATATTTTATAATTTTAACATGTGAGAAGCGAAGTTTGGTTATCACAAACAATTTAGTTGCTATAACTGAATAATACTTTGATAAGGTTTTCCTCATAAATGGAGAGAATTCGTGCTCTATTGCTGCAACCGTTTTTTATTGTAAATAGAATTTCGCATTCAAGAATCTAAGTTTTGTTATCAGAAAACCATTTTAGTTGCTGTAACTGAATAATACGTTCACAAAGTTTTCCGTATAAGTTAATGGCTTTGAAGAAAAACGTTCTTAAAATATAAAATTCATCGAAGAGATCATTATTTCATAAATATCTTAGTATTTTTCTACAGAAAATTCAATCTGAATTTTTGTTGTAAACTGTCTCAATATTTTGTTATACAATGTTTTTATAAGAATTTAAAATCCAACAAATAATTTGGAAATGGAGTAAATTGTTATCGGCTTGAGTAGTTTTTTTCTTATTATTTTTTCTATATGATTGATTATTTTTATTTTCTGTGTTGTTCTAGTTATGAGCATTTGAAAAATCTACCTTTAAAATATCAGCTGAACAAGCTTTTATATTAACAGGCATTTTGGCTGCATTAAATATTAAAAAAAAAAATACGTAGCAACATGTGAATAAAATTGAATCATTCTTTACATTTTATTTAATCTACTGAATTTAAAATTGGCTGATGCAAGTGCTTGCATGTAAAATATAAGCAGAAATAAATAAATGAAACAAATTTGAATGTAACCTTGATCATCGTAAAATGTTTCTTCCGGTATTATTAAATCCGGTTGTTGAACTCAAAATGAAAATTGCAATTTAAAGAATTTTTTTTTAAATTATAAATATACATATTATGAAATAAATTTATACAAGAAACTAATGTTAAATTTGTAGTTGAAGAATCATGAGAGTAATAATTAATATATTTTGAAATAATTATTCAAATAAGTATAGATCTAAAAAGGAACAGCTCGTAATGTTGAATTTGTAGTTGAAGAATAATACGTAATAATTAATATACTTTGAATAATCCAACGTTTATACTAATGTGTAATAAATTTTAATCCTACAATATAAGCACGATCTTAGGCTTAGGCCAACTCTAAAGGAATATAAAATAATTACCTTTTTTTCCAGGCATCTGCTACAAACTTAGTATGATTTCCTAAATACCTCTCAAGTAATTACTTATAAGGTGCGCTGACATTACGATGTGTGTTAGAAGAACTAACATCCCGTTAAGTTTTCTTTTGGACCTTATTTCATATTCCAAAAGGGTATGCCAAACTGACTACTGGTATTTCATATGAAATTAGTAGCATATTTTACATGTGGTCTCATAACCCCATATGTATGTTAATCCATATTATATTTTTATACCCTATACCACTATGTGGTTTGGGTATAATGACTTTGTGCTGCTGTTTGTAACAACCAAAAATATTTGACCTAGACCCATCTTTAATTATACCGATCGAATCAGAATCACTTTCTGAGTTGATTTAACAATGTCCGTCCGTCCGTCCGTCCGTCCGTCCGTCCGTCCGTCCGTCCGTCTGTGTGTCCATGTAAAGCTTGTAATCAAACTGCAGGTCGCAAATATGAATATATTTTGATGAAATTTGGTATATAAGCTTTTATCGGCCATGGGATGAACGCTATTGAAATTGGTGAGAATCGGTCCATGTTCAGACCTAGCCCCCATACAAATTACCCATATGAAATCGACATAAATTGCCATAAGATCCAAATTGTCATATAGATCTTACTCAAATTGGGTTTGTATGCGTTCATTACATCCACTAATGAGTAGTCCAAAAATGATCCCTTTGCTTCCCGATCTTCAGTTAAATCTATTAAAAAACAAAAATATTACACTGATTCTTCTCAAATTTTGTTTGTACATATTTTTGCAAAATACAAGAGACTTTACCAAACATGATCAGGATCGGTCCATTTTTGTACCTAGTCCCTTTATAGATATAGCATCCGATATGAACTTTTTTATATCTGCAGCCAAAAAAATTAATAAAAATCGCACTCAAATTTGGTTTATGCTTATTTTCTATATCGAAGTAGTTGGACCGAAAGATAGGGTCTCTAAACCATGGTATAGGGTATCATATAGTCGGTCTAGACCGACTATAATTTTCTTACTTGTTTAGAATATGTTTTCACGTTTTAAATGATATTTTCCGCGTTAACTCTTTTGTAATAACCCATTGATCTCACCGTACTCGCTTGGGTAAAAAAAAAACGTACAACTTTATAAAGGGATAACATTCCTATGTACGAGGGCGGTCTCACAATAACCCGATCTGACATATAAATGCGGCAGTAGTTTGAAAAACATTACTTTGGTGAAAAGTGGCAAAAATGAACGATGTCAATGAATTTTTAAAAATTAATCAATTCTTTCATTTGAAAGGTCTCAGTCCAACCAATATTAAAGCCGAGCTAGATTCTACTATTGGGGACTGCGCTCCCTCTTTTACGACTATAAAATGTAGGATGGCCGAGTTTAAATGAGGCCGTACGAGCTGCCAAGACCAACACCGTAATGGTCGGCCAATTGTGGTGGCCACGCCAGAAACGGTTAAGAAAGTCCACAAAAGGGTATTGGATGATCGTCGGCTGAATATGCATGATACGCATTTCAAAAAGTGTTATACATTGCTCACAATAGAACAAAAACAGCGCCGTGATTATGTTTCAATAGTTTTTGCGTCAATTCGAAACCGCACCTAAGATAAAGGAACAGTCAAAACAGTACACTGAAATGAGAGAATCTAGTCTAAAGAAGGCGATGACAGTTCAATCTGCAGGCAAGGTTATGGCGTCTATTTTTTGGATACGCTTGGGATAATTTTTTTTTTTTTTTTTTTTTTTTTTTTTTAATCAACACTCAGGGGATGCCCCCTACAGATGCAGTGCATTGTGTTGATCTCAGGAAAATAGGTTAAGGAGGAAAGAGAGAGTAGTGTTTTTTTTTATTTTATTTTTTTTTTTTTTTTTGTAGCGACAGACCAAATCGAACCCACGACCCCTCGCATGATAGGCGAGCACGCTACCTACTCACCTACTAGGGTGCTTAATTTTTATTGATTATCTTCAAAAATGAAAACCAATCAATGCCGAGTATTCTAACTTATTGCAGCATTTAAGTGATGAAATTAAGGAAAAAGATCCCATTTGGCGAAAAAGAAAGTGTTGTTTCATCAAGACAATACACCAGTTCTCACGTTCACTACTGCGATGGCAAAATCCATGAATAAAAGTTTCAACTGCTTCATTACGCACCTTTGTTGTCAGATTTAGCTCCCTCGGGTTATTTTCTATTTCCAAACTTAAAAAAATGGCTCGGTGGTAAACGATTTGCCAACAGTAAAGAAGTGAAGTCTGCGGTTGACGGCTATTTGAAGGAGCTAGATAGTTCTTACTATAAACAGGGTAGCGAAGCTAATCAATATCGCTAGAAAAAAGGAGATTTTATTGAGAAATAATGAAAAATTTTCCCAAATTTGTTGTGTTTTCTTTGCCAGGTCGGGTTGTTCTGGGTCCGTCCTCATATCATTTCACTTTTTGCAATATTTCATTGATTATATTATTTTTCACCTTTTCCGTCCCTCCTTTGTAACCCTGATGGGTGCAGTAAAATTTTTGTGAAATACAGATTAGAAGTTCTTAAACGCGATAATTATGTAATTGGTAAATATACTAAAGGGTTTTTCAATAAGAGCGCTACAAAAGTTTTTTTAAATAAAACAAAAACGGTTTTGGATATCAATGAAATTCTTTATTCCTGTGAAAGTACGTTCGATGCCATTATGTATGGAAATCGATATCTTTTGCATGGCCACCACGGGCACGCTTGCAGAAATCCAGACGCTGAACCCAATTTTCGACGGGTTTCAATCATAAATCGGTCGATACTGCTGCAATTTCACGTTCGATATCGTACGAAGTTCATCAATCGTCGCTGGCTTGTTGGCATAGACCATAGACTTGACGTAGCCCCACAGGAAATAGTCCAACGGCATCAAATCGCACGACCGAGGCGGCCAATCGACTGGATCATTTCGTGAGATAACACGTTCTCCAAACTTGGTTTCCAATAAATTGATTGTGACATTCGCTGTGTGGCTTGTGGCGCCGTCCTGTTGGAACCACATGTCCTCCAAGTCCATATCATCCAATTGGGGCCAAAAATATTCGGTTATCATTGAACGGTAGCGATTCCCATTCACAGTAACGTGCCGGTCTTGATCATCACGGAAGAAGTACGGCCCAATGAGGCCGCCGGCCCATAAACCGCACCAAACCGTAATTTTTTCGGGATGCAATGATGACTCATGGAGTACGTGTGGATTGCTGTCTGACCAATAACGCATATTTTGTTTATTGACGAAACCATTCAGCCAGAAATGAGCCTCATCGCTGAAGATGATTTTTCGATGAAAATCCGGCCAAGATCTTTTCGCAAAATTCGCCACAACGATGTCACAGAGATGCCCAACGCTTCAGAACGACGTGTGAGAGACACATTTGGGCTTTCTTCAACTGAAGCCTCAGCGGCAGCAATATTCTCGACACTACGGGCACTTTTTTGTCTCACTGGCAGGGGAACATTTTCTACTGTGCCTGTGGATTCAAATTTTTCCACTAGACGCTCAATTGTTGATCTGCTAGGACGATTATGACGACCATAAATTTGACGTAGCGCTCTTAACGTTGAGGCCACTGACTCCGAATTTCGGTAGTAAATTTTAATAATTTCGACTCGTTGTAGACTCGTATATCTTTCCATCATGAAATGGCAAACCTTACTGAAGAGAAAATGCAAAAGAGCGGCAAGACATATGGCGTCGTTTGCTGTCCCTGTCTTTCTACTTTTGTAGCGTCCCTGTTGAAAAACCCTTTATATACCAAAGCAAACGTCCTCAAACAAATTTCGTCTACGTCGTTCATTTTATTCTTAATTAAACTCTTTTAAAACGAGTAGTGCGTTACATTTGGTTTGAAATCTTGAAAAATGAGTTCTAACTAATTGAAATTTCGACAATTGCCAAGATTTGCGTTTGTGATATTTTTTCCAGTTTTGTAACTGCAACGGCGATTCAATATCTCCGTCACTTTTTAAATGAGTGACATTTTTTTTTTGTAGCAAAAAAATGTAATTTTCAATATGGTCTCCTCTAGCTTCATACACTCTATACGTTTCTTAAATTTGTGTATCGCTTCCAAATAATAGGATTACTCAAGGGTCGGCGGAAAATTCTTCGAAAATAATTCTTTGAAAACAATTTTTCGAAAAAACAATTCTTCGAAGAGCAGTTCTTCGAAAAACATTTCTTCGAAAACACTTCTTCCCCGCTATAGTTGAAAACCTCTATGGTTATTCCCCGCTATAGTTGAAAACCTCTGATTACTCCCCGCTATAGTTCAAAATCTTTGATTATTTCCCGCTATAGTTGAAAACCTCTATGGTTAGTGTTATTCGAAGAATTGTTTTTTCGAAGAATTCTTTTCGAAGAATTGTTTTCGAAGAATTCTCCGCAAATCTTACTCAAGGTCATCCAAAGAGATATTTGTTTGATAAATGATTTCATCTTCGGGACTAAATTACTTTCTACCGAGCCATTGATTTAAGCTTGTCAACGGAAAATAATCACTGGGGGCTAAATCCGGAAACCTGATTCATGGAATTTCTCCATGGCGACTACACATGTGTATTGTCTTGATGGAAATCATTTTATTCCTGGCCAAATGTCAAGACTGCTGAAAAACTCAATGTATTGCTGTTGAACAACGTCGGACACCCTTTTGAAGTTGACACACGATTGCGATTATGGCCAATTTTAAGTAAACGCGGCACCTATATTGCGAATAGCTTTATAAAACCCAATTAATTCGAATTCGAAATCACAGATTCAGATGCAACTTCGATTGGCCGTGCAGAACTTCCGGCGTCATTAGTGCTTATAATATCACAACAGAACTCAGTAAACCATATAAACTGATCGCGCAGTTTTTTTCTTGGTTTGAGTAAAGTTTTTTCCGCCAAAAGTAATCTGTTGTAAATACTCGATATTAATTTTTTCTTCTGTTTTTTGAATAATTTTCGGGGTTGTAGGCTTTGAACCGGTGCCAAACACAAACTTAATGAAGGAATTTGCTTAAAATTTGACTGTAGTCTATTGACGGCGGCAGGTTGGTTAAGAATAGAAGTTAAGTGTCTATTCTTAACGGCAGTATTGGTTAAGAATAGACACTTAACTTATATTCTTAACCAACCTGCCACCGTCAATAGAAGTTAAGTGTCTATTCTTAACCAACACTGCCGCCGCACAGTGGACCTTTTGACGAGAAGGCGGTCAAAAATCTATAACTTTTGATTGGATTGGAATTTTGATATGCGGTTTTTTTTTTTTGTTTGGTAGGTGAGACTTTAGCCTTTAAGTTTTGCTATAAAACGTAATTCTCGACCGAAAATAAAAAAAGTTACGGAAGGTTTAAAATACATTTTCATTTGTAGTTGAATTTTAGTACAAAAGTGAAGTGTTAAAAGGTAAAAAAAAAGTTTTTTTTTTTAATATAAAGTCTTATTTTTTCATTTAATTTTACAACTAATACTTTTTAACAATTTCTTAAGTTAATTTTTTCAGAAAATGCCAACGTAAACTTTTTAGTCCTAATGTGCACAAGGGCCAAATGTTGTTTTTTTTTTTTTGAAAGATCCCGAGTTAAAATATAATTTATTAAGCAGCGAACGTAAAAGTTACCTTATATTGGTTCAAGATAGAGAAGTTTCAATTAAAAACTCGTATGTTTTTGCTTTAGTTAAATTTTTTTTATTGTCTTTTTAAATATTTCTATATTAATTTTTATGCTAAATTTATGACATATAACAATTTTTATTGTAAATTTACAAAATATATCAATTTTTATTGTAAATTTACAAAATATATCAATTTTTAAATCAAGAAAATTTTTTAACTATATAAAAAAAAGTGTAACTTATTGTTAGTGTAATGAAAAAGTACTTTAAATCTTAGTAAAAATTTCTTCTAAATAGCCTTGATTTTCATCTTCTAGAAGTTGTTTAGCTTCTTCGTCTAATTCAATAGAGGTAGTTTTCCATTTTTGACGAATGTTGGACATATATGGATCTGAAGTGCACAACAAAATAGTGATAAGGTCTTCATTAGTACAACATCTGGACATTTCCTTGTGTTGTGCTCGCGAAAGAATCTGTAGTCTTTGTTCCTTTTTTCTTGCGCTTCTTCAGATAGATCTCCTATTGGTAGCATATTGTTTTGAATTATTTGTTCCCCATGGTACAAAATTTTATGAACTGTGGATGGCATATATCTCCAACAGTATTTTTCATTATAAAGTATAGCTGTTTTATTGGCGTACTCTCCAAATTTTTTTGCATTTATCTTTCTGCTGCATGCTAGAACTTGTAATATGATTTTGAATCGTCTTATTAATTCATGATCTACACCTGTGATAGATGCTGCAGTTTCCGGATCGGAAAAATATCTCCTTGCAGTATTTCCATCATTTGTGTTTCTTTCCCCTTGTTTTGGTTGGTCGATTACGAGGCCTAGCTGTAGATATTTTTGTTGAATTTGTTTTTTTTTTGCTTTCTTTTTTCTTCGTTTTCTTTGTTTTTTCTCACTGTTTCAACTAACGGACCAAATTCCAAATCATAAACCAATTTAAGAATATGCTCCGTGAAGCGTATTCTAGCATGAAGAGGGGATATTCCAAATTCGTGAGCTTCCTTAAAACTATCGTCTTCTGGTGGGGGTTGGCTTAATTGACTTGATGTCTTTTGGCATATAATGCAGCTTGACTTTGACCTTGTTCCAGTTAAAGCTTGTGCAACTTTTCCATCAATCATTGTGAGACACATTTTAAAATGTACTTCAATGTCTTGGTCATCAAATTTAAATATTGCTGGTTGAAGTTCCTTAATTTGATCTTTTATTTTTTGAACTTCTTCAGTTATGACATCTTTGGCATCCTTTTTGAATGCAAATTTTATTGGTCTGCAATACTTTGTTGAAGAAGGAATTTCATTTTTCCATATATCAATTTCTGTTGCTCTATTAGTTGACGGCTCTAAGACGCTATACCTTTTTGTTAAGCGCAATGGAACGAAAGATACCATAAATAAATTAGCATCTGATGAATTTTCGGCATTAAATTGTTTGTATTGTTTCTGACCAGAGGATTCATCACATCCCCATTTAGAAATTAAAGTAATGCTGCCATTACCAATTTTTTTTTAATGATCAGTATCAAGCGTATTTAGCAATCGTTCTGCAGTATGTTCAAGGAGATCTTGCAATTTTATTTCTGCTGATGTTGAAGTGACACTAATAGCAGATTGTGAAGGTAAGCATTCTTTTTTGGCAGAAACTAAATCTCGATACTCTGGAAAAATCCCACAATTCTTTTCATTGGTTCGCTTCCGCAAATCCTTATATTGATTTTTGGTCAATTTCAAATCCAAAAATAGGGCGAAAGCTTCTTCCGGCGTAAATTTCTTATCTTCAATTGGTGTAGGAATGCTTTTCAAAATTCTCTTTGTGCGCCTTGGGCTCGCTTCTACTATTTTTTCAATTATTTCAATTTTATTTTTTTATTTTGGGTTGGTTGAATTCGGTGCAAAAATGAATCCTTAATAATTCTTTGAGAAATTTCTTCATTGATATTCTCCAGCTTGCGCCTTCGAGATCTTTCACTACATCCGTCAATTGGTTTTGCTGGTCGACCCTTTTTCCACTTTCGTTGGCAGTTGTAGATGCACTCTCAAAAATAAGTTCCTTTATTAACCAGTCTTGGTAACGTTTGTACATCTTTGCCTTGCTATGAGAGCATTCAATGTACCGTCTTTTCAAATTCGATGCAAAATTAGTAATTTTTCCTTTGTGCATTTCAATGTCTTCTAGGTTACAATTCTTAAAGAAGTCGTTGCTCACTATGTGCAAAATTACATCGTCTACATCATTTCGTTGAAAATAAATATCTGCCAGATCTCTGTAACAATACTTAGCCATTGCACAAATTGTAATGAATAATAATTGTGGAAACATTATTATAAATACTCTTTCTTGCAATTATGTAAAATAAAATTTTTTATCTTTTATTACCACTTTTAGAAGCATAAAAAACCCACACCCTAACCCCTTTTAAAAGGTGAAGCATACCTGCTCATATCTTAAAGGGCTATGTCGCAATAGTTTTTTTTTTACCATTTACCTGTTATTTAAATTGTTTCCCATTTTGTCAGGTATTTAAACTATATAACTCTAATTCAGGCTATTAATGTTTTTGAAAGATACCTATGTAAATATACCTGTAACAATTAAGCGCATTATATCTCAACCCTTTTTTATAAGTATATAACAACTCCTGACAACTCTACCGACACGCAAAAAAATACACCGCGGTGCACCGGTACGACCAACTTTTGTATTCATAACACTCAGACGGACGAACGGATATCGTTTAATCGACTCAGAAAGCGTTTTTGAGTCGATCCGTATCATAAAAGATGGATAAAGGTCCAATATTTTTGGCAGTTACAAACATCACCTCAAACTTAATATATCCTAACCACATAGTGGACAACTTTTGTATTCATAAATTTTGCAGAAAATATCTAACCTTGGGTCAGTAAAATTGTTCTGATGCACACGGGCGGAAACTGGCGGGTGTATAATGGGGTATAGGAGTATAGGGGAGGGTTCGGACTATAGAAGAGTGCAAGATTTTTTCTGACTGCTTTTGACTGGCAGGAGTTATGCTCTATTAAGTAGGAGATTTTCGGAAAATTTAGACCTTTTTTACATTTTTAACATTAATAGTATGGAAGCCAAAAAATTACACAAAATTTATTTCACTTCAAAATCTTTTAAATCAAAAAAGTTCCAGTCATTCAAAAATAAAAATTTACAAAGAAATTTTTAATTTTTGCAAAATACTGAGAAAGCCCATTTTCGAAGACCCTGTTCGCTGTGATATAGTTGAGATAGAGTCGCAATTTTTTGGCTCCCGAGGTTTACTAGTATTTACTTTCAAATGAATAACATAACTTTAAAATCGGTAACAAAAAAAAAAGGAAAAGGAAGGAATTTTTTTAAAATTTGACTGTAGTCTATTGGCGGGGGCAGTGTTGGTTAAGAATACAAGTTAAGTGTTAAGAGAAAATGTAGAGCTTAATTTTTAATAACTAGAAAAATTCGTTAATTATAATTTTAATTCGTTAAAAAATAGTGTTTTGATTATCGGCTAACATGGAGTTGAATGTTATCATGTTGAAAACACCATTGTGTGTCACACTGTTTCTCTAAAAAAAGGGCGCCAGGTTTGTCTCGATGAGTTGCATGTAGTCTGTGCTCTTCATCCGACAAGATTTTATTTCAAATTTCAAGCAACCCTCAGCTGAAAATGCTCCGCACACCATTATGCTTCCACCACCAAAATTAAGGTTTGTGAAGTGGTTCCGTCCAGAAATCATGCCAGTAGTCTAGAAAACCATCTAGAATTTCCAAATTCCACATTCATCGGAAAATATTACCTAAAGTGGTTTAACTCAATATAAACTAAGATTGCAAAGCAGATGAAAATACAACTTTCCCTTAACCAATTGGTTGTTATCTCCGGAATTTGTTTCTGCTTCTCAAATCCTATATTTTTGCTTCGTTTTGAAGTCGTCTCGATGGTTCTCCTTTGCCCCATTGGCGTTCACCAACGTCCATAAACCGATTAGTAACATGTACGAGTTGTTGATGCTTTGCATGAAATACGAGTCTCATTGCGGAGATAAGTTTTCGACGAAAACTTTTCGTTTGGTTGCAGTAGGCTTGTTCATAACGAATATTTTTGGATGCAATGCAGAAAGCAACGTGCCTCGAGATATTTTTAAAAATTTTAAATACTCAATAACTTAAAACACCGATAAGAGACTGAGGACATTGCCAAGAATTATTTTAGTAATTGACTTTATAATTGCGAAACACTTGCAGTTTTTTATTGTTGTTTTATAAATGTACCGTTAGTCCAAAAACGTTCATCTCTTGCTGTCTGTACTTCTCATTAATAACACAGTTTGTCTAGAAATTATTCTTACCTAACAGTCCGTCTATCTGGAGATATAGTATAAAATTGTGTGACCTTATAATTGTGAAACGGACCTTACGTATCTTATTTGTATATAAAACCACATCCATAAATAAGATTATTCACATAATAATAATTTACAGAAGTCTTACTTTAAAAATATGTCAAATACCTACAATATATATGTTTTACCTTTTTTGCCAAATTCTTATTTATTAACAATATAGATTAATTAGTTTTACAAATAAAGTCATTAAAACCAATCATGACTTCATTTTACTGAAAAATATATCATTTTTTTTATTTATTTTTTTATTCCAGTCCAACATTAAACATACATTTATTCTTTGCAAGTCGTATACAAACAAATTCGCAATAAAATTGTACGCAAAAACAATATTTTGAAGTTAAAAAAAAAAAAAAAAAAAAAACATATTAAAGTTGTATACAAAACAAATAAGAAATTATAGTCGATCTGGATAGACTATACAATACCATGAGTTTCCAGAAAAGGTCTTATATCAAACTTTGCTGACGTCATAATTAGATATCAAAATTTGATTGATATGAGAAATTTAATATCCGATGCTGTATTTATATGTGGACTAGGGTAAAAATGCACCGATCATGATCATATTTATTGAAGTCAGTAATTTTTCTGAAACACATATTTGTATTTTCTGATAGAATAAGTAAAGATCGCATTTCTGATTAGTTCACCCATTAAACTCACATAAATTAAATTTGACCGATATATCTATGTAATAATCTGAATCTTGCGGTAATATAAGTTCGATCTCATGAGGGTTATTTGTATGGGGGGCTAGGTCTGAACATGTACCTTTTTCGCAATTTTCAATAACGATTGACAAAAGCTTGTATACTAAATTCCATCAAAATATATTCATATTTGCGACCTGTAGTTTGAGTACAAGATGATTTAAGTGGACACACAGCCAGACAGACAGGGGTATGGACGGACGGAAATCACTAAATCGACAAAGAAATTTACTCTGATTCACTCCTTATAATAGAAGGTGAGTTTAGGTCAAATACTTTTGGTAGTTACAAACATCAGCACAAACTCATTATACCCTGACATACATATAGCGTATAAAAAGTGAAGGGGCCAATGAAATGATTAAATCAATTTACGATTTTTATAACATTTACGCACACACACACACACATTAAATTCTTGGTACAAAAATATTTTTCAGACGCCACGACGGGCGTTTTCCCTTTAAAACAAGGCATTGAAAAAACGATAACTAAAATTAAATCACCGGAATATATGGTTCGATTGAAATTGTGCAATTGAATTGCGTTGAATTTTTATTAACATGTATTAATATCTTAAAAAGGACAATTCGTTCAAGTTTTGTTGTCAACTTAAATATGAGACACAGTAGTGGTATTCAGTAGTAGTAATTCTTTATTTTCAGCAAAAAAAATTGTAAGATTTACAATAATTTTAAATAATAATAATTGTAATATAAATTTTATGCGACTGACAACTATTGTCAAAGTCGTAAGCTCTTATTTTAAGTAATAAAATTATTATTATAAAAATAGAAATAATATTATCTATAATATTAATAGGCTAGGCGATTTCTTGTGACCGATGTTTTGTTCTACCGTTTTATCCCGATTTTGACCAAGTGTATATTATTTGAAAGGTATTTCTTTTTAGCCGATTTGCAGATTTGCAGATTTTTAAATTTTTTCCTTTATTTTGAGTAAATTGCATTTAAAGTTGCTACTAACATATACATAAAATTATACAATGGTATGTATGTGTTTATTTAATTTCGTTTAGAATAAAAATGAGTTTGTTTTTTGTGTTGATTTGTGAATTGGCTATAATTGATTAGCATACCCTTAGGGTCTTTATTTAATAAAAAAATAAAATTTCCTAGAATTTGCACTCGAATTTCGAGGGCTGGAATCTGCTAGTAATAATAATTATTGTAAATCTTATAATTTTTTTTTGCTGAAAATTGCTACTACTAGTGGTATTGACAGCAACAATATCAGAATTTCGCTAAAATATATTTTATTCAAAAATCGATTTTATAATTTAGTAATATTTCAGCTTTGTCGCATTAGCTTAGTGCCTACTTCTATGATTAGTTTTTATATATACAAGTTTTAATCAAATTTGATTCGTATTTTAAACAAGATAATACAAAAATCATTTGTGAATTAAAATTAATTGTCAATTATCCAGCGAACAAAAGTAAACTTATTCTAAGAAATCACGTTCTCATTGCTTCCCAAGTAACAGTGTGTACAGAAGTTATTTTAAATAACTAGCAAAAATTTCAATATAAAGTTCTTATCGAAAACATCACTTTCAAATATAAGGAAGGAGTGAGACCGAAAAAATCTTAACACACATAAAATGTAACATAGAACCTAGAGTTTTAATCGAAACTAGCAGATCCCAGCGCTCTAAATTCGAGTGCAATTTCTAGGCAGCTTAATTTTTCAACTTAGCCAATTCACAAACCAACACTTTTAACAAACTCATTAACAAACACATTAACAAATTTAATAAAACACACTAGCATATGTATAATTTTATGCATGTGTTAGTAGCAACTTTAAATGCAATTTACTCAAAATAAAGGAAAAAATTAAAAAATCTGTAAATCTTCAAATCGGCTAAAAAGAAATACATTTCAAATAATATACGTTTGGTCAAAATCGGGATAAAACGGTAGAACAAAACATCGGTCACAAGAAATCGCCTAGCTTATTAATATTATAGATTATATTAAAACTTACAAAAAAAAAAAGATATAGTTCTAACAGCTGCTTATGAACTTTTGGTCCTTTTCCGCAAATCTTTCCATTATAGATTATATAGTTGTTTCTGTCAGTTTAAACATTCCACATGTTGGACACCTATTTTGTGCTCTTCAACAACTCCCTTTTCACAGTTTAGATGATTTGCCTCCCTTCGCACAAAAACCACGTTAAAAACATCATGTTGACTTTTCTTTTTTTCGTAAACCATGTTTCCTATCAACGCACAGTGGCGCCATTTGAGGTTTTTCGTTGCAAAAATCATAACTTTTGTACCAAATAAGATAATCAAAGTATTTAAAAGGCATATGATAGATAATTGATCAACATATGAGGTGAGTGTTTGAAAAGGGTTCTACGTCTCTTAGGTGCCTACTTGAAATTTGTGGAAAAATCAATTTTATGGGAAGTAAAATAAAGTATTTTTAAAATTTTTGATTTTTTTGTTTCTTGTTAAAGGCTTTTATGATTTAAAATTATTCCAGAAAAGATTAAAAAAAATTATTTTTTAAATTTATTGTTAAATTTAAATTTCGGAACTATAATTATTTTCTCTCTTTTCGTGACTACATGCCGCAGTGATGAAATAAGTGGAGCGGAAGATGCTGCTAACATGTTGAAGTGGTCCTCATTTTGTCTCACCCTTGATGATTTGAAAGTGTTCAGCAATCTATATTTTTATAACATTTATTTAGGGGCTCCTGTGCTTCTTCAGAAAGCTCTCCAATTGGCAAAGTCTGATATTCAATTATATTTTTGCCATGCGACAATATTTTATGAACTGTCAGGGTCAACTTTTTCTGTGGATATAATTCTGTTAAAAGTGATGTAGTTTTCGAAGCATATTCTCCATATTTTTCAGAATCAACTTTTTCCTTGCAGTTGAAAACATTCAGGATCGTTCCCAATCACTTAACGCTTTGATTGTTTATTCCAGTGATTCGAGTTACAGCCTCATCATTTTCAAAAAGTATTCTCGAAGTGTTTCCATCGTTTGAATTTCCGTATCCGTACTTGGGGAAATCTATTTTTAGTCCAACTTGTTTGAAAAACGCATCCTATATTCGATTCTTTCTGATTTTTTATGATAAATATAAAAATTTATATATGTGACCTTCTCCGAGAAAAGGGACCTAGTGTGTGAAAATTAAGTTTTGAGAAAAAAACGCATTAAAAGTTTCTACACCCTTTTAAGTAGTACCAGAATCCACCGTTTTTGACACAACCCGTTTTTTAACACACTAGGTCCCTTTTCTCGGAGAAGGTCGCATATACATATATATTTTTATTTTCCATCAAAGTTGAGAAATATTGAAAAACTGGATAGTTGGTAAATATCGATTTACCTGTACAAACACTAAGCAAACATTACAATTTTTTTTTATACTTTTCTTAATAAATAGATCTAGTTTTCGAGATACTGTATCTGAAAGCGGAGCAAATTACCTAAAAATCTGGTCTGTTTTTTCTAACACTGAAAATCAGTCGACTTTGAAGGGCTATATCGTCTGATTGTAATAAGAGTAGCATATTTGAAATCGATGGAAAATTTTCCGTAAAATAGGTTTATTCAATATTTTTTAGGTGCACATGAAATTTTTGATTTTTGCAACCTCACTTGTTCTACAGGCGCCACTGTGCAACGGTTAAATTCTCGTGATAGTTTCTAATACCATTGGAAACAGTTTGACGGCAGATCATTGATTATTTGGCCAATTTTTTTGGAGGGCCAACTTAGATTTTGTTGAATATATTTAATAATTTTAGCACGTACTTTTATTTCGTCACTCAGCAACAAATAAATAGGGCAGTCATTAAGCATAATAACTGACATATTTAAAAAAAATAAAAAATAAATTATGCTTGGGAAAAAGGCGCGTTTTCATGATTTTATAACAATTGAAGTATCTTAGAAAAAAAATTTCAATTAAAAATATCAATAAATAAGTCCGTCACGGTAAATCTCCGGAGGCGCCTCGAAAAAAAAGTTGTTATGTGGTGAACTTCATAATTTGTTATAAATGCATATTTTTCTTTGAAGTGCATTTATTTTGTGCATGTTTTCTGATTTTTACTGCATATTTTAAAATTTTTTAAAATAATATATGATTTTTGAATTTATAGTTTATACCTACCAAATATGTACTTATAAAGAATTATTTATACTAGTATATCCCAGCGCTCGAAATTCGAGTGAAAATTCTAGAAATATTATTTTTTCATTCAATTTAAAAATTTATGAATATTTAAATGAGCCTAAAGGTATGCTAATCAATTTAGGCAATTCACAATTCTACACAGGGCGTGGCATATACAATTTAAATCATTCTCATTAACAGGGCGTAACGAATTATTAGATATATTTTATTTTATTTAATTTAGTGTATTTTTAAGACAGATTAAACATAAATTTTATCATTCTCAGCTTCTCCTCCATATGGACTATAACTATGCCAATTTTCACACTCCTCCGTGCCCGCATATTGATTAAAAAGGGAACTAAAAATTTACCTTTACGTAAAAATATATAGATATAGAAATAAAAATGTATTTTAAATCTGTATATAAAATCTATTAAATAGATTTATAGTATTATATATATTTAATAGATTTTATATCCCGTAATATACAATAGACTGAGTTTTGAAATTTATATATTTCTTAAATTACTTATATATATATTTTAAAACACATTTTTTGATCTGAATTTTAGTATTTTGAGTTTTATAAATATTTTAAAAAAAGGAAACGAATTTTTAAGTTCATTTTCTTTGTTTTTAGTGTAGTGTATATTTTTAAAGCATATTTAACAATTGTATATGTTTTAAGCACAAATTTTCGAATTTTTAGTGCATAAAAGTCGCAGCCCTGTTTATTACTCTATTCAAGTATAAATATCTATTTACGAATACCTATATTTATTATTAGTGCTCATATGATTGCTATTCGAATATCTGTTTTTTTCTCTTACAAATGTGAATTTAAAAATCGAACAGTATACATCGTAGACTATGAAAAGAGTATTAAGGTTTGCGCACATAAAAATTGTAACAGAAATAAATCGTAATAACTTTTAAACGAAATTACCGATTTTATAAAAAAAAAACTATAACTTTTTTAATAATTTATTATATTAAGCTAATTGGGCCTAACTTCGTAAATGTAAAATAAAACTCAGTTTTATCACATATTTCCCCGACGTTTCGTAAAATAAAATAAAAACACAACATTAACACACAATAATTGCACAAATATGAACAATAAAAACTTACAATAATAAGAATTTTAAACTTTATCACATTACAACATTATTAATATAAATCACAGCAAACATAAAAACACAAAATTGTATAATTACAAACATAAAACACAAATTTGTATAATTACATTTAGCTTAAAATTAATATCACAGAATGTTTCTAAACTATTGCGACTCTGTAACTAGTACTAATGTTTTGGGTGTCCTCTTTGTGGTTCATGGTTGTATTTATATTCTTTTGAATTCGTAAGCTTTCAATTGTGTACCGCTTTTTTTCTATTTTTTCTACATCCAGTATTTTCGTGTTGTTGAAATTTATTTTGTGTCCAGTTGTAATTACATGTTTTGACAACGCTGTGCTTTCTCTCTCTTTTATGATGTCCATTTGATGTTCTCCTAATCTCTTTTCTAATGTTCTTTTAGTTGTTCCTATATAAATAAGATCACAGCTGTTGTTTTTATCAACCTCACACTTGACTTCGTATACAACATTACTTTTTTGTAGCTTTTCTATTGGAGTTTTTGTTTTTGAAAAAATTGTATTTATTGTTGTGTGTGGTTTGTATGCAAATCTAATGTTTTTTGTTTCCATTGTTTTATCCCGATTTTGAGCAAACGTATATTATTTGAAAGGTATTTCTTTTTAGCCGTTTTGCAGATTTACAGATTTTGAAATTTTTTTCCTTTATTTTCAGAAAATTACATTTAAAGTTGCTGCTAACACATACATAAAATTATACATATGCTATGTGTGTTTTATTAAATTTGTTAATGTGTTTGTTAATGAGTTTGTTATCTTCATTCGCAATAACAATAAACCATAAAAGTGCTGGTTTGTGAATTGGCTAAGTTGAAAAATAAAGCTGCCTAGAAATTACACTCGAATTTCGAGCGCTGGAATCTGCTATTTTAAATAAATATATTAAATTTCTTTTTGATGCCACACGGTTTTGATTTGATATCCTTTTGTTTTTCGTATCGTTTTACTATGTCATGGACCGTTGACTTACTTTTTTTTGACAATATTTGGAATTTCGCATTCCGTTTTTAATCTAACTGGTTATTAATAACAATTTGATGGTCTTCCAAAGTTTTTTGCCCGTTGTGAGCATAATTTTTTTTTTTATTATCTCAAAACTAAGGTTATGGCGACACAATAAAAATGTACAAAATGCCAGGTTATTCCACTCTTATAGATATAAAAAACAAAATAGTTATTGAGGACGCCTGAAATTTGTCACATCATTACTGTACAAAAACTATACCGCGACCATTGCCTTTACAATGGAAGTTTACAGTTATCTGTACAATCATGCTGTGTTTTGCTAAGCCGAAATGATGTGAACACGACGAGCTCCTGAAAGAAACTGTGAGCATAATTTGTAAGAATTTTTTTAATTTGCTTAAAATTGTCCGTTACATTTAAATTGTGTGAGATCATTAATAGTTTGCTGTTTAATACATGATAAATATTTGAAAATATTATTATTATTATTAAAAATCGTTGATAAAGTTTTCCTATTAAGTTGCCCGACTCTCAATGTGAGGCACTGTAGTTATTGTGCCTCGATATTCAATTCGATAAAAGCTTATATACTAAATTTCATTAAAATATATTCAGATTTGCGACCTGTAGTTGGATTACGAGGTTTACATGGACGCACAGAAGGACGGACATCGCTAAATCGGCTCAGAAAATGATTCTGAGTCGATCGGTATAATAAAAGATGGGTCTAGGTCAAATATTTTTGGTAGTTACAAACATCAGTACAAAGTTATTATACTCAAACCACATAGTGGTATAGAGTATAAAAACTTAAATTTTATTGTTTAATTATAAATTTGGTAAATCACTGATACAGAAAAATCGCCAAAAAAAAAAAAAAAAATGAAAAATCGCCCAAATGAAATATTTCCCAAAAAAAATTAAAAATCACCCAAAAATAAAAATACGAAATTTCGCCCAAAAAAAAAAAGGAAAAACAACCCAAAAAGAAACGAAAAATCACCCAAATATGAAAAACGATTTTTTGCCCAAAATAAAAGAAAAATCACCCAAATTATGAAAAATGTTCTTTATTTTCAAATGAAAACATTCATTGCTTATTCAGCAGCTGCGCGACAGTATGAACAGAAGTACGGTATAAACCAAACTTTTTGCTGCAATTTAAGTACGCACTCATTGCAATATTTCAAATGACGGCAAGGCAACAATACTGTATTGGGAGATTGCGCCTAATTGCTTGGTAGAAATGAAACCAGCAACCGTAGTGTTTTGCGTTAGGAAATTTTTTTTGAAGAAGTTTGCAATGCTGTTTCAAAGTCGGTCATGAAACTGTATGCCTCCAAATTAAATATATTATTATTTATGTAATTGAATATAGATGGTCGTAACACTTTTTGGTTTTTTTTATCCATTAATACAAATATGAAGGGAAATATCTGTTGGGAAAAAACAATTAGCGTTTTTAAAGTTATTTTTAAGATATATTGATTAATTTTGTTTCTATTGCGGAGAATGAGAATCTCGCGAATTTTTGTCAAAATTTTATACTTTTAGTTTTTGCTTTTGACCAAAGCGCCACAGGCGAAAAATTTTTACAAAAATCGCGCGATTTTTGTTAAAATTTTTCATTTTTATTTTTTGTTTTTAAATTTCTTTATTCGTTTTTTTCCCGAAAAATTTTTTATTTTGTCCAAAAATCGCGCGATTATATATATTTTATGTCCAAAGTATTTACAACCAAACAAAACTAATCCTTCTCATTTATGGATAAAGATGTACTTACTTTTTCATCAAAGTAATCAACATGAATTACCAACAGTTGTTTGCAAACTCCAAATGGAACAATTTTGGGCAATTTTTTATATGTTTGGTGATTTTTCGTAATGAAAAATTACCCAATTTTATTAAACGAAGCCCAAAAATAACGAAAAAAAACCCAATAAAGTTGGGTGTTTTTTCATATGAAATTTAGCCCAATTTTGTATGGAATTTTTTTGGGCGATTTTTCATTTTTTTTTGCGATATTTCCTACCGCCGATACAGAGTCAAAGTAATCTGCGGAAAAACTTTGATAAACATCTCTTGAATACATCTGAATACAAAATTTAGGCCAGAGAAATTTTTCATTCATTTTTAAACTTCCAGATAAAGTCTATAAAGGGAGACCTTAACCCTTACCTTTAGTTTTTTCGGCGCTAAAATTCGGAGTTTTTACAATCATTGCAAAACATCCCTGTTTTTCAAAGCAAAATTTAAGAAATTTTTTTAACCAAAGTCTTATACAGAAAAATCGTGCATTTTTTTCAATTTGATTCCTTAGAATCACGTCTTAGAATCTAGGTTGAAGGGACTGTCTATTTAAAATACATTCTTGGACAAAAAGCTTACATTTAAACAACATATTATGGCTACGTGTCAAAAAGCTATAAAATCATTTAAAGCGTTATGGCCACTACTAAATGGAAGGTCATTTCTAAACCCCAAAAACAAAAATCTACTCTTCAAAAGTGTTATAAGGCCAATATTAACATACGCGTATCCTATTTGGAGTGACGCTGCCACCTAAAACGCTTACAAATTATACAAAAGAAATGTCTTAAAATGATAAATAAAAAGCCCTGGAAGTATCCTACAAATCTTCTTCATGAAGAAACAGGTTATGAAAAAATTATCGATTTCATAACAAGGATTAGTAACAATTACTTTGCCAAAATTGAAAATTCCTCTTACCCACTGATAAGAGAATGTAGAGAAATAACGTAAAATTAAAAAGAAATCAGCAAATTGAAAATTATATGCTTTAGAGGTCTATTATTTCTAATAAACCTCCTATAAGCACATAAATATTTTCAGATAGTATTTGAATATATTAAATCATATAAAGGTTTTTTCCTCCCATTTTCCTTCAAACATTATTATAAAATAAAATAAAAACTATTAAATATCTGTAGATTCTATATATCTGTGGTCACAAGTGATAACCGCCTAAGTCGACTTAAGAATGATTTGAGTTATGTATGCTATCATATTCTACTAAAAACACTTTATATTTACGTGTAATTCCCATTTCTCTATCACTGTTTATTAAAAAGTTACATTTATATAAAAAGTTATTTTGCTCAAAAGCATGATATTCGACGATTTGGCTTATGTATGCTATAGTGTTCTACTAAAAACGCTTTATATTTATTTTTTTTTTATCATTAGATTACATATGTATATAGAATAAATGAAATTTTGTCTGGCACTGGCTGGATTTAATATTTAATTTTTAGTTTTAAGATTTGAATAACTTATTTTTAGCTCACAAACCTATGTGAAGATTCAATAAATAAAGATCAGTTACAAAAAAAAAATAAAATATTTACGTGAAATCGCCATTTCTATAACACTATTTATTAAAAAGATATTAATAAAAACTAGCAGATTCCAGCCCTCGGAATTCGAGCGCAAATTCTAGGAAATTTTATTTTTTCATTAAATAAAGACCCTAAAGGTATGCTAATCAATTATCGCCAATTCACAAATCAACACAAAAACAAACTCATTTTAATTACAAACACATTAACAAATTTAATAAACACACACATAGCATTGTATAATTTTATGTATGGGTGTAGCAACTTTAAATGCAATTTACTCAAAATAAAGGAAAAAATTTAAATATCGGCAAATCTGTAAAAAGGCTAAAAAGAAATACCTTTCAAATAATATACGTTTGATCAAAATTGGGATAAAACGGTAGAACAAAACATCAGTCACAAGAAATCGCCTAGCCTATTAATATTATAGATATAGTGACCACCTAAGTCGTAATGAAGCGTCATTACATTTATATAAAAAGTTATTTTTCTCGAAAGCATGATTTTCGACTTAGGCGGTTAATGCTTGTGACCACAGATATCATTTGTTGCAATATCCATATGTAATGATAAGATCTCATATGTAAATATCAAATTTGTTAAAATATGTAAATTAGTGAAGAATATATAATTGAAAAAAATTTAAAATACATTGATCTAAATCATCCTCGCTTATCACTTTAGTGTGCTCGGAATCATCTCGAGCCCTACAATGAGTCTCCACAAATTGGGGTGCAGCTAAAAAGAAAGAAAAATATTTTAAAATATACATATATTCGCTTCTTATTTTCTTTGCACTTTGTAAAATTTGTTCTTAGGCCATAAAATCAGAAGCCCTTACATTTTGTGTTATCATTATACAAAATTTGTGCATACGGTTCTTAGAACCATAAAAAACAAGTAAGAAAATTATAGTCGGTCTAGACCGACTATACGATACCCTATACCATGCGTTTAGAGACCCTATCTCTTAGGCCCAACTAATTGGATATAGAAAATAACATAAACTAATTTTGAGTGGCATTTTTATTAATTTTTTTTGGCTGCAGATATGAAAAAGTTCATATCGGAGCTATGTCTATATGAGGACTAGGTCCAAAAATGGACCGATCCTGACCATGGTTGGTATTTTGCGAAAATATATACAAACAAAATTTGAGATGAATCAGTGCAATATTTTTGTTTTTGGATAGATTTAAGTGAAGATCGGGAAGCAGCTCTATATGGGGCCTATGACTAAGAGTTGTCCCATAGGGATCGTTTTTGAACTATTCATTAATGGATGTAATAAACACATACAAACCCAATTTGACTAAGATCATACGACAATTTGGATCTTATGTCAATTTATGTCGATTTTATAGGGGTCATTTGTATGGGGGCTAGGTCTGAACATGAACCGATTCTCACCAATTTCAATAGCGTTCATCCCATGTCCTATGAAACCTTATATACCAAATTTCATCAAAATATATTCGTATTTGCGACCTGCAGTTTGATTACAAGGTTTACATGGACACACAGACGGACGGACGGACGGACGGACATTGTTAAATCAACTCAAAAAGTGATTCTGATTCGATCGGTATAATTAAAGATGGGTCTAGGTCAAATATTTTTGGTTGTTACAAACAGCGGCACAAACCACATAGTGGTATAGGGTATAAACAGTGACTTACAACAAGTCATGATAAAC
The DNA here is from genome assembly GCA_963682025.1 of Cordilura impudica. Classification (NCBI taxonomy): domain Eukaryota; kingdom Metazoa; phylum Arthropoda; class Insecta; order Diptera; family Scathophagidae; genus Cordilura; species Cordilura impudica. Next base: position 44,072,167 of record OY821519.1, on the reverse strand, counting down.
AAATAATAAAATGTACAAAATTCATGTTAAAGATGCTAATTTTTTCACAAGAACTATCGGCCACATTCCAACCTAGAGCACCGGCGTGACCATTTGGAGGACTAGCTGCACTCACTGGCTGTAATCCAGTGAAGGATCGTCGTTGTGTTGCTGTGATATCACTTGAGCTGATACATCCGTATACGGAGCTGGTAGTTTAAATGATGCCAATGGCATAGTGCCCAAAGTGTGGCTGAAGTTGAAAAAGTGTTCAGTGAAATGAATTCTTTTTTAATTCGCTTTAAAAAAAATTTTATTCGAATTTTTTTTGGAATTTTTTTTTCATAAATATTTTCTAAGATCATTCAGAAATAAAACCCTAAAAGGATTTTTTTAAAATTCAAATTATGTTTGGAGTTACAGAGCTATGTATATATGTATATACATCGTTGTATGGTAATATAGAAAATCATTGTAATAAAACTTTAAATGCGGTTTTCTCGAAATCACTTTTTTCAAACTGGGGTGTCGGGTTTCTCGAGAACCAGAAGTCGTATCGAAATTCGGCGGCGTTTTATAGGTCACCATCTCAGGCAGGTCCTGAACTAGGAGAATTGGGCTAACGTTAATACCGGAGGAGGGTTGGCGCAAAAACCCCTCAAAGAACAGCTAATTTTTGAATTTTAAAGAAATCGCGCCATTTTGTCAATTTTCGATATCCTAGTTCAAGACCTGCCGGACGTGATTACCAACAAAATGCCGTCCGCCGAAATTCGATACGACATCTGGTTCTCAAGAAAAACGACACCCCGTTTGTCTTCTCATTTTTACGTACCCCTTTTCATCGCTCTGGGAGGGGAGGATAAAAAAAAAATAGAGACATAAACAAGTACGGAAAAAGTTAAAAAATTACGTCTACTTTTACGTAAAAAAAAACCCAAAGTTGGTAAATTGAAAAACGACTGAGCTACAGCACTTTTAAAAAACGGTTTTTTTTTGTGATTCTTTAATTCTTTAATATATACTAGCAGATTCCAGCACTCGAACTTCGAGTGCATATTCTAGAAAATTTTATTTTTTCATTGATTGAAGACCCTGTGCTTCACAATTCAACTCATTTTAAATGAAGAAAACAAACTCAAAACATAAACACAAACACATTAGCAAATTTAATAAACACACACATAGCATTGAATAATTTTATGTATGTGTTAGTAGCAACTTTAAACGATCATAACTCCAAAAAAATATTCCAGACGATGAAAATCTGTAAATCTGGGTAACAGCTAAAAAGAAATACCTTTCAAATGATAAATTTTTTGTCAAAATCGGGATGAAACTGTGTAACTTACATCGGTCACAAGAAATCGCCTTGCCTATTAATATTATATATTAAATATGAACTAGTTAATATTGTGCTAATCGTTTCATTAATTAATTTATTAAAAAATTTAAATTTTATACTAAAGCAATACTATGGGCAGAAAATTAAAATTTTTTATATAAAAATAAACAGAGATATACACTTAAAAACTAGCAGCAAATACTGACGATTTTTAGCGCTTTTCGTTTCATTATAATTTAGTGCCTTTTTGCAGTTTTTGCTGGAATGTTTTTCATTTTTGCTCAGAAAAAGTTGGCAGCGCTGGATTTGAGCCCTATCTTCTTTTACAATTGTTTTATGAAAGAATTCGAGCAATTGGTTATTGAGCTGCTTTTATCGCCGAAATATTTGGATTTTTCTTAAAAATTGGGAATATTTTATTAACCTTGCTAGCCTGAGTATAGCCCTTTTTGACCACTTCCCGTGCTTTTAGTAAGATGTGCGTTATAATTTTTAATAACCCGGGAAACTTTTTCCGAACAACTTTGCCGAAAACCTATTCCTCATGATCGATTGTTTTAAAAGCCCGTTTCGTACTTTTCTTCACAATTTATTTTAAAATAAAATTGTAGTTAAATAATATAATAAATACTTTAGAAAAAGGTTTTGTGCCACCCGAGGCATCTATAATATTAATAGGCTAGGCGATTTCTTGTAACCGATGTTTTGTTCTACTGTTTTATCCCGATTTTTGACCAAACGTATATTATTTGAAAGGTATTTCTTTTTAGCTGTTTTGCAGATTTACAGATTTTTAAATTTTGTCCTTTATATTGAGTAAATTGCATTTAAAGTTGCTACTAACACATACATAAAATTATACATATGCTTTGTATGTATTTACTAAATTTGTTAATTGTTTGTTAATGAGTTTGTTATCTTCATTCAAAATAATAATAAACCAAAAAATTTTGGTTTGTGAATTGGCTAAGTTGAAAAATAAAGTTGCCTAGAAATTGCACTCTAATTTCGAGCGCTGCAATCTACTAGTTTTTATAATTAGATAAGTTAAATATAATTCAGGACCGAAATGGCATTCCTATTTTATATCATAATTTCAGACGGGCCAATATCAAAGCAATTAATTGTAATTCTCCAAATAATAATATTAGGCATGACACAAGTATATCTATCAAAAAACTTCACATACCGCAAAGATCCAAATTTTCTTTTTACATTTAGATCTTAGTTTTATCCATCTGCCAAGATACAAGTAATGTTTTTAAAAAATTATTCATTAAAAAATAAGTTTATATCTACTGTGTATTTAAGTATACAAAATAAAAATACTAATTACTGTAAATTAATACCCATTCTTATATTAAAAATACTAGAGAGCTCGTTTCTGGGACTTTGTATATTTGTATATATAACTTTCTTTATAACTAGTGTTTATTATAGTTTAAGACTTTCAAAATTGTCAATAAACGTTTGTAGTAGTTAAATATTGATAACATATAGAAAACATATTTCATCATATTTAATAATTTTAATTAAGTAAACTTTTTACAAGTAATATTGTATGTTATAGTTTTTTTCGTGCGCAAACCTTAAAGACACCAAATTTATATTCGAAACATTGTCATTTATAGAATTATCTTTAATTTAAGTAGATATGTCTGTCTGATTGTCTGTTTATCTAGCTGGCTAGCTGTATATAAAGTGACTTGTTTAGTTGCTCAATATTTCCGCTACAGTTTCAGTTTTTTTTTTTTTTTTCTAAATCACATACATGCGTACATAGAAGTATGTATTATTGTCTAGTTTTAATTTGAACTACCGTTTTTGCTGTTAATGTTAATGACAGTTACAGCTAGCCATAGCTTAAAACCAAATATATTTAGATATTCGTTAAATCAGATCAGTCTCTTAGATACTATTAATTGGCTATATTTGTTTTATTTCGTTCTTTTTTTTAGTTCTTATAAACTATAACTAAAAATCCACTTTAATTTAATTTTATATTTCTAAATTTGTAACAATTTAATTTGGAATCTATTTTGAATGGTTCACTTTCAACATGGCATTGATGGTGGTATTCCCGAGGTAATTTATGGTTACTCGTTGTCATTGCTGATAGAGTACGACAACATTATGTGTGACGTGTACTGTTATGCTGTTAATAGTGTATGTTAATTTTCATACAGTTGTTTTTGTTATTCTGTAACTTGGCTAACGAAAGACAAGGTCATCACGTGTTTTGGCACAGTTACCATAAAGGTTTTCGAACAACTTAAATTTAAATATTTATTGTATAATATTAGATATTCATAAATTTTAAAAAGCAAGTGTAATGATAGTTGACAAGACATATACATTCATAAATTTTGTGTACATAATGTTGGCAACTCGCAATTATTTACTAAATTGCAAGAGAATGCTCTACATATATGAAATTGTGTTTATTGAAAAACAATTATAAAAATTATTTAATAAATTCAGAATCTGAAAATGCATTTAAACAAGTAACAATTATTCCGAATCTTTGCTACTTTCTACATAGATTTTATATTTACATTAATATCAGGTCTTATTGCACTATTTTGGTTGATGTTGCAGAAAATATTCGAAGTGAATTAGGTGATTGAAAAATTAATTTTTTGGTGCTACTTGATCATTCTAAGGCATTTGACACAGTAGAACACTATACTTTGTGCATGAAACTACAATATTTCTTTAAATTTTCATCAACTTCAACGCGGTTCATATTTTCATATCTAACGGAACGAACACAATCCGTATTTTCTAATAATACTTGGCCTAATCCATTAACCCTTACTAGGGGAGTTCCACAAGGGTCGATTCTAGGACCATTACTTTTCTCACTATATGTGAATGATTTGCCACAACAACTTTCTCATAGTAAAATGCATTTGTATGCGGATGATGTCCAATTATATCTGAGTAGCCCAATTGATGCAAATTTGATTAAGATCATCGTTTAGATCTTAGAAAAATCTATATATGGGCAACTGCAAATTGACTTTGTTTGAATCCAAAAAAAAAAAAATCTAAATGAATGCTAATTTATAAGAAAAAAAAATGTTCCTACTTTCAATGAATTTGTAAAAATTAATAACGAAAGAATAGAGATCGTGCAAGCAACGAAAAATCTCGGAATTATCTTCAACAATCATCTTACCTGGACAAGTCACATGTTGTTGGTTGGAAAGACGTACATTAAACTTAGATCCCTCTGGTGAACGCAGTATTTTACACCTTTAAGAGTTCGGATATTGTTGGCAAAAGCATACCTTATTCCTGGTCTAATGTATGGATGTGAGCTCTTTGCAAATTGCGATGCCAGTAGCAAACGTAAGATGAATGTGCTGTATAATAATATCGTTACATATGTCTGGTATCAGGAAATTTGAACATATTTCATCTTTTACAAAAAGCCTTTACAGCGTATCTTTTGAAAACTTGCTTAAGATTCGAGTACTAATATTTTTCACAAAATTATTTATACTCAAAATCCACCATATCTTTACGCGAAAATTCGTTTCGCAAGATCACAAAGAGGTAGGAAGATCATTCTCCCTAGGCATAAATATCTTGTGTCAGAATGGCAGTTTTATACTAGTGCTATACGTCTTTGGAATATTATTCCACAAAACCAGCAACTTAACAGCAGCGCAAACACTTTTAAACTATTTTTATTTACATTTTTTGCCTGATTTTAAAATAATATTATATTGTGATAAATTAAATTATTATTATTAGTTTTAAGTATTAAAATTTTGTTAAACTTGCTCATCTAACAATAATGCTTTCCTGTACTGTAATTATAAGATTTAATATTGTTGTACAGGAAATTATCAAATAAATAAATATAAATATAAAAAAATATAATTATAAATAAAGGGTGATCCATTTAAAGAAAAAAACACAGAAAGTTCAAATTTAATGGGGAATGTTTATTATCATTTGAAAGAACATTCTTTCGCATTTATTTTTTGAAGATTATGTCTATCAAATGTTGGCCGCGGCTACCTTTCAGATGGTCCATCCGTTGAGTCCAATTTTCGATGACTCGTTCGAACATTTCGACTGGTAACTGGCGAATGACACGTGTGATGTTTTGCTCCAAGGCCCGAATCGAAGCGGGATTGTCCGCATAAACTTTAGGCTTTACATATCCCCACAGGAAAAAATCTAACGGTGTGATATCACACGATCTTGGTGGCCAATCGACCGGCCCAAAACGTGAAATTATCTGCTCACAGAAGGTTTCTCTCAATAAATCCATTGATTGATGTGCTGTGTGGTTGGTTTCTTGTTGAAACCAAATGCGCCGAGATCACGAGCTTCAATTTCAGGCATTGACGGTTACGCCATTGACGGTTACGTTCTCACCGGCATCATTTTTGAAGAAATATGGACCGATGATTCCACCGGCCCGCAAACCACACCAAACCGTTGTTTTTTCTGGATGGGTGATGGTCGGACTTGAATTGTAATAAGGATCAAGAATATATATACTTTTTCGATTCATTACAAATGGAACTATAAAGCGATATATAGCCTCTGCACATTGGTGGTGAAGGAAAATCTTTGTGACCGTTTTTAAGCAAAATGCGCGAACGGAGGAGTGTGAAATTTGGCATAGTTATAGATCATAAGGAGGAGAAGTACCGAATGATGAAATTTGTTTATAATATGTGTTAAAAATATTTTAAATTAAATAGAATAAAATATTTATAATAAATAATATTATCAGCCCAATTCTAAATATTCCCAGGGAAATGAGTTCCCGGGGAATTAATTTTTCCCGAGAATAAATCCTCCTATTCTAATCAGGCGGGGAGAAGAATAATATGGGAGAGAATTTCGATTATTCGAAGACAGCTGTTTTGCTTCAGTTGTTTTGTTTTGTTTACAAATTTAAAAATTTTTGTGGAAATTAATAGTAAAACTTTTTTTAAAATCTTTAATAAATTAAAATAAATACAAAAAAAGTTCAGTGTAGCGTTTCTGATGGTAGATGATGTAGAAGAGCAGCAGCAGGACAAGACGGAGCAAAGCATGGCAAGAAGAAAGCTACGTGATGCCAGCAACCCACTTGAATTGCCTGCTGAGTTTAATTTCCACTCCAAATTGCGCCATACCCGGCTTAGCTCCTCCTTGCTTCCTTTGAACATCCCGCATGCAACATCAAGGTTGGCTTGCATTGCGTTCAAAAGAACATGAATTTGTTTTTTTTTTTTTTTTTTTTTTGTTGCTTTTGACCTGAAAGCAACAGTAATGCCATAATAATATTATTATACAAAATTTTAAATGATATATATTACTATTTTTCATAAAACTATTAAATACTTACATTTTTCGCAGCACTTCCTCTCAATTTTTTGGCGGAATTATTCCCAAATTATTCTCCCTTTTATTGACATTCAGAATAGCTACTTTTTTTTCCCGGGGAAGAGATTCCCATTTTCGAAGTTCTTTTAGAATAAGGATAAAGGGAAAAGAGAAAAAATTCCCGGGGAGATTTTATTAAGAATAGGGGAACAGGGAATAGGGAAAAAATTCCCAGGGAATTCTTATTGAGAATTGGGCTGTATAAGAACCTAAAGGTATGCTTATCAATTTTAGCCAATTCAAAATTTCATTATAATTGTAGATCAACAGCACTTACAAAATATTTGAATTTTTTGAATAAATTGTCTTTTATTAGCTTGGGGTCATATGTGACCCCAATTCCAAAATGGTTAATTGGGTCATATTATTTTTTTCCGAAACCCTAGGCTATTCAGATGATGAATTTTTGATACAAAATATTTAGAAATAATACATTTACAGAATATTTTACAAAAATCCCATTTTTCTCGAAATCCGCAAATATAAAATGCTTGCCAAAAAATTCTGGCATATGGATTTACCTAAAAATTCACACAGTTAATCTCTAACATGCATTTAACAAGACTTTAAAGAGCTAGATCAATATTTTTAAATTTTGTTTAAGAAAATTTTTCAAAACTTGAAAAACGAGTTTTCAAAATTTTATCAAAAAATTTTCCATTTTCGGTCTCAATGCTTAATAGGTTAATAAGGTGGTAATAAAACAATACTTCATATCTGAGTACCTACAGGTATAGGGACTAAAACAAAATGTTGGCTTTAATTAATTTCTTAAAGTTGAAAAAATGCCATCAAATTTCATGACCTAGTTTTTTTTTTGGTTAAAAAGTGGTCTGGCGAGTGCTACTTATTGGCGAGTTTTTATTCGATTTTGAAGTTTTGAAAAGATAATTTAATACTGATCCCGAATTATATAACAATTTGTCGGAAAATTAAACTATAGAACGAAATTTTCGTAAAATCTGAAAAAAGTCATATTTTCCCCATATAAACACACTTGAAATTTTCAATCGCGTTGAGCACCCTCTAAATGTTTTTTGATTGATTTTTTTCTATTCGCATATTTCTAGGGGGGCGGCCCAGTCAATAACTCAGAATTTTTTTTTTTTGGACGACCCTAATGTACATATATTAAAAAACATTGGAAGAAGAAAATTGAATGAAAGATTTGCATTCGAATTTCGAGTGCTGGGCTATGCTAGTAAAAAGCAATTCCTCAAAATCTGAAGTTATCGGCAAAAAAAAATACATTTTTTTAATACTTCACAGACAAAAATATGTTTAATTGAATCGCTTTTGAACCGATTTACAATTTTTGAACGGTTTAGAAAGATGAATAAGCTTAGCTGTCAAACGAACTGTCATACTGCGCTCACTTTTTGACATTTATGATCAGTATACTCTGGCAAATCATTATGAATAGATTCACGCTTGAACAACGCTACCGAATTATCCAAATTTACTTTGAAAATCAGTCATCGATTCACGTAACTTATAGACGACTTCGTGATTTTTATGGTTGAATTGTGGATATTTCTCATACCACATACTCTCTAAATAATGCAATAACACCAACACATCGAAGGAATGTGCATACTAAAGAGAATATCACCACTATAAAGTGTGGATTCGTCGTCGGTAGCAGGAATTGGGGCTCTGTCCGTCCACTACGTGGAAAATGTTGCGCAAAGATCTTGGCCTACACCCGTATAAGATTCAGCTGGTGGAGGAATTAAAGCCACGAGACCATCACATGGTCTCTAGAGCAGTGGGAAACTGACCCGATGTTTAATCGCAAATTGTGTTCAAAGATGAGGCTCATTTTTGGCTTAACGGGTTTGTTAATAAACAAAATTGCATCTTATGGAGTGAGACCAATCCACAATAGACCCTACAAAGCCAATTACATCGAGGAAGAATGCACTGCTTGGTGTTGTTTACACGCTGGTTGTATCATCGGACCTTGTTTCTTCAAAAATGAAGCCGGAGCTCGGGTTACGGTCAATGGAGATCGTTACCGCACCATGATCAATAATTTTTTGATATGAGAATATGGATTACATTGATCCGGGGTGACGTGTCATACGTCAGCTAATTTTTACAAGATTTTTAAAATCGAAGCTTCATTTTACTCATAAATAAACATACTTTTATAAGTTCATAAATTATGCGGTTCTTAAATAAAAAAAAATGTGTAAAGACATCTGCAAAGTTGAAAAATATAAATATTTTTAAACAAAATGAGTTTGCTGGAGGAATACGCTTAATAATACTTAAATATCGTTTCATATCTGCGAAAGGCCGCAGTTTCTTGTTTCTAGATCCGCTGAGAAATTCAAAATCGGTTGATATTCAGCAAAGTTACTGAAAACTTATCATTTCTATATAATGATATAATAATAGCTGGTGATTTCAACAGTAACATTAAAACTGAATCTGTACTCATGAACGAATGGAATTATTTAGTCTACTACCTGTCAATACAATTATTCCAACCCACTATTCTAAAACATCAAACTCCCTGATAGATGTATTTTTTGTGAGCCAAATATCTAAAGTTTTACTTTATGATCAGTTATCTGCGCCTGTTTTTTCAAATCATGACTTAATATATCTTACATATGATACTTACGTCAACAATGAAGATACCTACTATACCTTTCGTGCTTTTCGAAACCTAAATGAAATGTTTCTAAACCAATGTCTTGATAGTGTTCAATGGAATTTAATATACAGTATGGATAATATTAATGATCAAGTTACATTCTTTCAAAACAATATTACTTCAATCTTCAATGAATGTGTACCACAAAAAACGAGAACAATTAAAGCTAAACAACCTCCTTGGTTGAATTCCGCTATAAAAAATCTTATTGATAAGCGGGAACTAGCATATAAAAGATGGAAAAAATATAAAACTTCCGAACTACATCAATTATTTAAAAACTTAAGTAATAAAGTAGTACATCTGATTAGCGTCGCAAAATCAACATATTACAAACAAAAGTTCTCTTCGGCTGTCGGATGTAAACAAAAATGAAAGAAAGTACGGGAAATTTTTTTAAATTCCAAACCTATACATAACATTAATGTGGATGTTGATGTAAATGTCCTGAACCGGAGTTTTGTTGAAATTTGTGCAGATAAACCCAACCAGAATCTTTATGAGAGTCTATCCACTGTGTACATCGAAAATAGTTTCTCTTTTCGATGCGTTGATCAGTATGAGGTCGTGAAAAGTTTTTCGGCTATTAGGTCAAATGCTGTTGGTGTAGACGAAGTAAACCCCAAGTTTATAAAAATAGTTCTGTCAAAATTATTACCTATTTTCACACACATATTCAACACAGCTCTTATGAAATCTACCTACCCAGATATGTGGAAACATTCCAAAATAATACCAATTCCTAAAGCAAATAACGAATTTCGTCCTATTGCAAGTCTCTCTTTCCTTTCCAAAGTCCTAGAAAACCTCATCCACAGGCAAATGGATGATTATATCAACCGTCTTGGTCTCCTATCCGAAAGACAGTCGGGTTTTACACAGTGTAGGAGTTGTTTTACTGCATTGGTCGACGTGGTTGAGCATCTGAGAAACAAACATGATTGTAACATGATCTCTTTTCTTGTGCTTTTGGATCATAGCAAAGCATTCGATACCGTCGACCATGCGATACTTATTTCTAAGCTCGATAAACTTTTCAATTTTTCTATATCTGCCTGTAGACTTATTCGGTCATACCTCTCCAATAGATATCAATCTGTATCCTCAATGGAAAAACCTCTGAAGCACTAAATGTTGAAAGAGGAGTACCACAAGGTTCAGTACTTGGGCCCTTACTTTTCTGTATGTACATAAATGATATATCAAATGTTCCTCAATACTGCAAAATCCATATGTACGCAGACGATGTTCAACTATATGCTAGTGCTAAATGTACTGATGTCAACAACTGTATAGGATATATTAACAACGACTTAACGAACATTCATAATTGGGCTAGGTTTAATGGTTTGTGTCTAAATCCAACTAAGTCAAAATGTATACTCATATCGAGAAATAACGTGACACTCGAATTTGACGAGAATATAAAAGTTGGCGATACAAATATTGTTTTCGTTCAAAGCACTACAAATCTAGGAATAATTTTCAATACTCAACTTTCATGGACAAACCACATAAACTCTGCTGTTGGAAAGGTACATGCGATGTTAAGGAATCTTTGGGCTGTCCAATTGTCAACGCCATTTGAGATAAGAATGCTTTTAGCAAAAACTTATCTTATACCTGTCCTTCTTTATGGCTGTGAAATATTTACAAACTGTAATAGTGTTGATACCAGAAAGCTTAATGTGGCATACAGTAATATAGCTCGATACGTTTTTAGAAAGAAAAGAACTGATAGTATATCGTTATATTCATACAAACTGTATAATGTGCGCTTTGATGACCTACTAAAAAACCGATGTCTTACTCTGATGCATAAGATTATTCATTTGGCTGAACCAGATTATTTATTTAAGTTAATAAATTTTGCAAGATCACCTCGTGGAAAGAATCTTGTCAATCCATTCTTTAATTATGAGACAATTCTTTATCTATACAATTGGTCTTTGGAACAAACTACCTAATACAACACAGACAATTAGCAACACACATCGTTTTAAAAAGGAATTATTAAAATTATGTGCCTAAAGTAGTGTATTTTATTTAAAGTTTCAGTTTTAAAGTTTAATATTGCAATGTTTCTTGTTAAATTTCTTTTCCTTTTTTGTACTTTCTTTTATTCTTGGAAATTCAAATTATAAACTATTGAAAATAAATTGAAATTGTACCCATTTGTAATAAATGTAACTTAAATCCTACTATCGTCTAACACAGTGCTTCTCAAACTTTTTCATATTGCGGCTCCCTAAATTCCGAAACAAAAGTTTCATTCCCCCCATAAAAAATTTTAGCAATGCCACTTTTGCGATAGTCGGATATTCTTGCTGTCGCCTTATCGAAAATTCTGTACAACTTTTTTCGTTAAACTCTTATTCAAAAGAATTATCTGATCTAATTTCAATCAATTCTTCTTGAGCTACCCAATAAATATAATCATATTTCAATGTTTTAGCAAATGGCATCCTTATCCAGTCGTATTTTCGTTCCTCGTTCATGTTTGGGAAATATTTAGCAAAAAATCTTTTAGATTCATCAATATGATTCAGTATTGTTTTTTTAATTGAATTTGATATTGATATTTCATTGGTGCAAACAAACTCATTCAGACATGGGAACATTTCCATATTTCCTTCGTTAATAGAGTTTGACCATGAACAAAGTTTTTGTTGAAAAGCAATAAGTTTTGTATTCAAAACTAAAATATTGGTTTCATTTCCCTGCAGAGAAAGATTTAATTCATTTATTTTAGCAAAAAAATCTGCTAAATATGATGCTAAACACATCCAGCTTTCATCACTAAAGTGCGTAGCAAGATCTGGTTTGTTATCTAAAACAAATAATCGTAACTCATCTTTAAGTTCCAAAATTATATTTAAAACTTTTCCACGTGAAAGCCACCTTACTTCAGTATGCTATAACAAAACCTCATGCACTGATCCCATCTCCTTACATAAAATATTAAACAATCTCGAGTTTACAGCACGATTTTTTACAAAATTAACAATAGTTGTAATGTCACTCAAAATTTCACTGAGTTCGGAACACATTCGTCGAAAAACTAAATGTTCTCTGTGTATTACGCAGTGAATATGTTGCGCATCTGGTGATACTTTTTGTACTTCTGCTTTGAATCCAGAAATTCTCCCAGTCATCGCTGCTGCACCATCTGTACACACTCCTACACATTTTGACCATTTAAGTTTATTCTCTGAAAAGAACTCATCTAATTTTACAAAAATGTCAATACCTCTTGTTGAAGTTAATAGCTCCCGACAAAAAAGTAAATCGTCATGAATTTGGAAGTTATACTGATATCTTACAAAAACCATTAACTGCGCGTAATTTGTTATATCAGTAGATTCATCAATTTGTATCGCGAAGAAGTTGCTCTGTTTAATACGAGATATTAATTGGGTTTTAATATTATATCCCATGCTATCAATTCTTCTTTTCATAGTGTCGTTTGAGATAGGAATAGATTTTAAAGGATTAGCAATTTTTTCACTGTATATAGTTTCACAAATTTTAATTGCTGCTGGTAATATAAGATCTTCTCCTATCGTATAAGGTTTTTTGTTTTTTGCAATTAATAGGGCAACTTCGAAAGATGCTTTTAGCAGATCATCATTAAGTTTTGTATATTTTGTAAGAGAAACAGTTTGTTCCTTTTTATCTGCTGCTTTTCTTTGAAAAAATTCGAGTGGCTTACTTTGATATTCTGGGTGCAAAGTAGTTAAATGACGCAGTAGTTTTCCTGGCCTAATACTATCGCTTGATAGTTGGGTGAAACAAATTACACACAGAGGTCTTTCTTGATTATTAAATGTTGACGAAATAAATCCATATTTCAAATAATCAGTATTATATTTACGATTTTTCAATTGAGGTGTATTATCTGCGGCGGCTTTTCTCTTATTACCAGTTGTTAATCTCGATGTTGAAGTAGAAGTTCCTGGTAAAGATGATAATTCTACTGGTTCTTGTAGATGTTCAGATGTAAGTTCAATTAATTCATGTACACTTTCATAATTTTCTCGCTCTTTAGGTATTTTTATTAGCCACTTATCCATTTTTAAACCCGTACTAAAATCGTTAAAATTTTAAGAAAATAATAGTTAAATTTATCACCTAATTAAAAGAAATAATAATAATTACCTTGAATATAGAAAGAAATATAATTATTTTATAATATTTAATTATACTTTTTTTTGCTTTAATATATTCACTTTTTTAACTTTTTTAATATTACATAAAAAAAAAACTACGAAAATCGTCAATGTTGAAGGCACATCACTAAATGAAGATAAAATTTAAAAATGTGCTTCTTTTTGCAAACTAACTAAGCCTACTGCGGAAATAAATTTTTCAATTTAATAAAATTCTAGGAAGTTAAAAAATATGCTTCTGTGTAGCTAAGCCTACTACGAAATCTAATTTTATAAAATTTAACAAAGTTTAAAAATATGCTTCTGTGTAACTAAGCCTACTGTGAAATTTAATTTGAACAAATTTTACGATTTTAAATTTAGGAATACACCATTTTCAAAGAAATTTATGAAATAAAAAAAATATTTTAAAGACTAAATACATAAATGTAGAAATACTTAAATGTTTTGCGGCTCCTTTAAAAAAGTTCTACGGCCCCCTAGGGAGCCGCGGCTCACAGTTTGAGAAGCACTGGTCTAACACTGTAACTTATAAGAATTTATTCTTGTTGTGTTAGAATTACAAAAATTAAATAAATAAATAAAAGTGCCGAAACCCCGGTTTTTTGACCCGTAACTCATGATTTTGGAAGTGTTTCGCAAATTTCAAGGACAGGGTCTTATTGTACTCGACAAGACGTATCAGAAAAAAAGTATCGCATCCCAGGTATTTCTGTTTCATTCGGGTTTTGTATCACTGTATCTTTCGAATAAAACAAATTTTTTCTTTAAATCCAAATTATTTCAAAATTTTTCAAATTTTATTATTTTTTTTTTGTATAATTTTTTCAACTTTGATGCCTTTATTTTGTAATACTTTATTTGAAACCCTATTTTTTTCTTATTTGTATTTGAAAATACGTTTATTAGTGAATAAAATAAATCTTTGTTTGTTAGAATCGGTTAAAAATTGATAAAGTTAGTTTTTTTTAAATAAAATTTTAAATTTTCCCAATTATGTGTACCTAGTGCTTTGTTTTAAATAATAATGAGTAAAAAGTAACAGTAAAATTGTGTACGTCTTAAGTAGTATTTTATTTTAATTTTATTTAAAAAAAAATGTGTTTTTTGGGTGGTTGATAGGCGGTAAATCTAACGTGAAAAGCGCTAAGTTGGCATCGCAGAGTAGGATCCTTTGTAGAAGCATCTATTACTTTTGAGCCATCCTTTGAAACAATTATGCCTCGTTCACCACCCATTTTATTGTATTATAATCTTGTATTAAATTTATTGAAATTATAAGTTTTTTTTTTTTTGCAAAAATTATAATATGTTCATTGCTAAATTCTTTGCTCGACGTTGGCTGTATAAATGAATATAAAAAATTCAACCGAAATTCGTCTTTGGTAATTTTCTGTTATAGAAAAGAATCACGTTTTTTTTTATTTAAAATAATATTAACACATTTTGCTAAAATATATTGTAGGAAGTTTTTTCTATAAACAAATTTAGCTACTTATTTCAAAATAAAACACAATAAGGAAATACAATGATGGTAAAAAAATAAAAAATATTTATTTATTGATTTAAAAATTGCAAATAAATAAAGTAAAATCTTTTCGTAAATTACCGAGATATAAAAATTAAATAAAAAAATTTCACGTTAATTGCAAGTTACCACGAAATGCGTATAAAGTTAAAGTTAGGCTTCATGTTCGATTAGACCACAATAAAATAAATAAAACGAAATTGAAATTTAATGAAGAAATCGTTTAAAAATACAATCGTAAAGCTAAACACTTTAAACAAGTATTTAACTATGAGTTTTGAATTGTAATTATTGGCAGACGTCTTCACTTTCGTTTAAAACACACGCACACACATACAAATCCATGCCACAATATCAAACACTATAGGTAGAGAGACAAATGGTACGAGTACTAATGTGACCATATAAACACTGGTCTTACCCGAATTACGTGAGTAGAATTTTGTACAAGAATTTTTAAAGGCGAACCTTCAAAAATTTTGTTAAACTAAAAAAAAAAACAAAAACTGAAAAATACACTACAATAACATCGAAAAATAAAATGTAGTGCATCAGAAGACCAAGTTTGAGGGCCATTTTGTATAGAAGAATTCGTCATATGTCGTTGTATTTTAAGTTTTGCATATTTTTTGGTTGATTATTTGGATTCCCTTAGCCGTAAAGAGTTTTTTATATAAAAAGCGAAACAATTTTGTTAACGATATGTCAGTTCAATTTTAATCAACCGACAGTGTTTAACAAAACTTTTCCTAAGTCCACAATGAAATCGTTTACTGTAAGTATTAAGGACTACAAATTCTATGCATTTTTGGCTGAACAATGCTTTGTTTAAATCAACAACTGGATACTAATTATTGGATGTATATAAGCATCGGCAGCTAAGAATGCTTGACAGTCTCTTGAATACGCTCTACAATGGATTAATTTGTATTCTTCGCATTTTTAGGTTGCTGCTGTTATGTCCACCTTGGCTCTTTCTGCCAATGCTGGTTTGGCTCCCGTCGCCCCCGCACCTTTGGCTTATGCTGCTGCACCATATGCCGCTGCTCCATATGCCGCTGCTCCATATGCTGTTTCTCCTTTTGCTGCTTCTCCTTACTTTGCCGCTCCAGCTGCTTACTCTTCCCCATTGGTCGCCAAGACTTTTGCCGCTGCTCCAGCATTCGCAGCCGCAGCTCCTGTGTACTCTGCTGCTCCAGCTCCTTATGTAGCCGCTCCCGTTGCTAAGACATTTGCTGCCCCCTATGTAGCTGCTCCAGCTCCTCTTGTCGCCGCCAAGACTTTTGCCGCTCCTTTGGCCGCACCTGTTGCCGCTCCATTGGCCGCTGCACCCGTTGTGGCCAAGGCTGCCATCGTAGAACCTGAAATTGTTGATGCTCATCCTCAATACAGATACGCCTATGATGTTCAAGATGCTTTGACTGGTGATTCCAAGACCCAAGAAGAAACTCGTGA
The DNA here is from genome assembly GCA_963682025.1 of Cordilura impudica. Classification (NCBI taxonomy): domain Eukaryota; kingdom Metazoa; phylum Arthropoda; class Insecta; order Diptera; family Scathophagidae; genus Cordilura; species Cordilura impudica. The sequence goes on along the minus strand of OY821519.1, from coordinate 44,055,629 downwards.
TGGCGATGTTGTTCGTGGCTCATACTCTCTCATCGAACCCGATGGTTCCCGTCGTATTGTCAACTACTATGCTGATGACATCAACGGTTTCAACGCTGTCGTCCAAAAGGATGTTCCCGTTGCCCCCGTTGTTGCTGCCAAAACTATTGCTGCTCCCCTTGTAGCCGCTCCAGCTCCAGTTGTTGCCAAAACCTTTGCCGCCCCCATTGTTGTCTAAGTACGTTTAGTTCAGCAGTGATGCCAAACATGTAATACTATACAGTACCTTGTTTTTTGCCTATTCGCCTTTATTCCTTGCTTTCTACATCCTAGTGTTTTTTTTTTTATATTGTTATGGTTTAAACTGACCCATCTTTGCCAAGGTGCTGGCATACCATTGCAATATTGTAAACGACATTCATTTGTAAATAACATTTCTACAACCATTGTCGTTGTTGTCAAAATTTAAACTTTCATCACTTATGACCTAGACTTTGATAAAACTGTTAAATAAAAAAATTTTGGAAAAAAAAACAAAGTTGTATTACTTTCTTAAAATTAGAATCAAAGTTACAAATTCAATCTATTTTCCTGAGATCAACACAATGCACTGCATTTAAAGGTGGAATCTCCTGAATATTGGTTTATATTGAAAAAATGCCGTCTTGAAGGGGGACATCCGGTTTAGATTTTCATTTCAAATTATTTTCTTTATTTAATGCAATACCACTTTTTCGTCAATGTGACATTTTCCCTTTAATGCTGAAAATGCGAAACTTTCTTTAATCTTTAAATAAAACACGTTCCCAAAATTCTGGAACCTTGTTTACATGCTCACTTCCAAAGCCTATATGTTATTCTGGGTATAATGACTTTGTGTTGATGTTTGTAAATACAATTTTTTACCTAAACCCACCTTTTATTATACCGATCGACTCAGAATCACTTTCTGAGACGATTTAGCGATGTCCGTCCGTCCGTCTGTCTGTGTGTCCGTGTAAACCTTGTAATCAAACTACAGGTCGCAAATATGAGTAAATTTTGATGAAATTTGGTATATAAGCTTCTATCCACCATAGCATGAACTATTGAAATTGGTGAAAATCGGTGCGTGTTCAGACCTAGTCCTCATACAACTGACCCACTTAAATTGTCATAAAATCCAAATTACCTTATAGATCTCGGTCAAATTAGGTTTGTGTATGTTTATTACTCCCACTAATCAGTAATCCAAAAATAAAGCCTATAGGACAATTCTTAGTGGTAGCCCCCATATAAAGCTGCTTCCCGATCTTCACTTAAATCTATCGAAAAACAAAAATATTGCACAGATTTTTTTTAAATTTGGTATTTATATATTTATCGAATATTGTCTGGATCGCTCCATTTTGCGTTTTTTTGTTTTTTTTTTTTGCATTTTATTTTCAATATAAAAATTCATTTACAATTATTTAGAGCCTCAGCGCCTTAAAGGCATTATTGAGGCGAGTTGGCAAAAATTACTACCAATAATTTAACTTTATAAGAATAATCAACAAAAAAAAAACCAAAAAAATTAAAATGTAAACTATAATATAATAATAATAAATGTATTCTAAAGGTGCGTTCACGCAAATATTTGACCAAATAAGCGTAACCACTAAATAATGTATAATTTTCCTTGTATAATTTTCATTAAGTTATACAATATGTGATATAGAATATAGTTAAATATATTAAATATTACTAATATAATAAAACATAACTTAATTTTATCTTTTATATATCATGTAAGATTGAATAAAACTTTCATAAAATTAGGGGTTACGTTTATTTGGTCAAATATTTGCGTAGTCTGAACGCACCTTAAGTTTGAGATCATTTTAAATTAAAAGTTCAGTTATTTTTTGCAAGATAAATTCTTTTAATAATTTTTTAAATATTGAAATTCTATTTTCCGTTTTTATATTTTGAGGTAACTCATTATACTCGCGACTACCCAGAAACTCTACACGTTGTTTGGTTGTTTCCAACCTACACCAAGCTACAGTTAAATTTCCATTACTTCTTGTATTGATTGCTCGATTGATCATATTGATTTCTTCGAAATTGTATCGTGTGATGTCCAATATTGTGCAGGCACTTGTAGACATATAATAAAAGCTGCATTTTAAAAAGGACTATAGATTGGTAGGATTTTCTTATTAGAATAAAATGAAATAGTTGGATAAGTTATTGGAAGGTTGTATACCACTTTTAAGGCTTTATTCTGCATTCTTTGAAGCGATTTTAATTCATAAGTCTTCCTATAACCATATGAAATAGCTAAATAATTCAAATGACTTTGAATTAGAGCATTATATATTAACAATTTTGTATATTTATGAAATTTGTTTTTAAATTTGTATAAAAACCCGACAGCTTGAGCCGTTTTTTCTTCAGCTTTTTCAGGTGTTGATCCCAAGCAAGATTACTTTGCAAATTTATATAGAAAAGTTATTGTTTAGTCTTGCAAATTCACATATTAAGGCAGCATCATGTTCCATATATGCCTTGACTACCGTTTCTTGCTTATATGGGTAAAACAGACATATATCGTCAGCATACAGCAAGAGTTGTCCTGATAATCCAAGGTTTTTTAAATCATTTAAGAAAATTGTGAATAACAAGGGCCCCAACAAACTGCCTTGTGGCACACCAAACTCAACCGGACGAAGAGAGCTTTTGTGATTACCAATCTGAACATACTGTTTTCTACTTGTGAGATAGCTTCTCAATAATAGCAGATCTCTTCCATAAATACCATAATATGTAAGTTTTTGTAACAGGATCTCATGGTCTATGCTTTACTAAAATCATAAAAAATCCCAGCAACGCCGCTCTGACCTTCATCCAAACCTTTACAAATAAAATTAATAACATTTACAACCGCTTCTACAGTTGTTGCTATACATACACTCCTTGTCACTTGAATAGGACACCCAGTACACTCTTTTTTCAATTGCCTCTAACTCAAAAGCGAAATGATAAAATAACTCAATTTTTGCACGTTCTCTTTGTGTAATTATTTATCTCTCTCAGCAACAAGCTGCAAGTTGTGGCAAAGAACCGTTATATTTTTTCTTGTTTTATGTTGGAATTCGCTTGAAATTGAGTCAGTATTTTTGTGTCACTTTAATAGAACATGCGTTTTGTTTGATCGTCTACTTTGGCACGTGCTCACGGAGTTTTCGCCGATTGAATTTTTTTGTGAATTTCGGCTATTGTCTTTAATATAAAGTTCAAATGGGTCGAGGAAAAGCCTTATCTGAAGAGAAAAAAGGAAAAATAAAGGCATACAAGGACTCTGGCCTATCAATTGCAAAAATAGCAACAAAAAAAAAAAAAAAAAATCAACAGGAGCCGACATGTCATATCAGGATTCTTAAGTAATGAGTCTGAATATGGAAAAAATATGAAAGGCCGCACGTGCAGTGTGCTCACGAATCGGAAAGACGCCTCATATTAAGAAAAGCGTTAAATTCTCACGACTCTGTGGCTGCTAGTGTATCCACTGTCCATCGCGTTATTATGAAGGCTAAATACCTAAAGAGGTTAAAAATAAAGAAGAAGCCTCCCCTTAACTCGGCAAGAAAAGCGCAACGCCTCAATATTTGTCGCAAACATGTGGCCTGGACCTTTCAGTGGCATAAAGTGGTCTTCTCAGACGAAAAAAAGTTTAATTTAGAAGGCCCAGATGGTTATAGTTACTATTTCCATGATCTCCGCAAGGAACCCCATCATTTGGACCGTCTGCATAGCCGAGCTGGAGGTGTTATGGTGTGGGGGGCCATTTCCTACTATGGCATCTGCAAACTAAAATTTATGTCATCAACGATGAATGCTTTGTGCTACAAAGAAATATTAAAAGAGGCGTTTCCATATTTTCAAGGCCCGAAAAGCCTCTCCCATGGATATATCAACAAGATAATGCGCCAATACATACAGCTCGGTTCGTAAAATCTTATATACAGAGCCAAAATGTGGCCGCCATACTCACCCGATTTAAATATAATCGAAAATGTTTGGGGATGGCTGACACGTGAAATATATGGCGCAGGAAAGCAATATTCGAGTGTACCCGAACTAGTTACAGCAATCGAATTAGCTTGGGACTCGATTTCATTAAATTACTTGGCTAGCTTGTATCAATCTCTTCCAAAACGGATGACTGAAGTTTTGGAACATCAAGGTGGCTCGACGCATTATCAAAACAATTTTTTTTTTCTTCTAAATTAAACCTATTACCCTATATTTAAGTCATTTTTATGTTAAAAATAATCTGTGATCTCTGAAATGTTTTTTTTTGTTTAACTGTCCTATTCAAGTGACGCAAAATTTGAGCCCCTGAATTTGACGGATTGAGTTTAAGAATTTTTTGTTCCTGATTAAAGCTTTACCATGAAGAATTCCTGCTGGTTAAGACAAAGCAATTAAATGATCTTTAATTAAAAAAAAAAAAATAAGTCTATTATCATTGGTTTGGGAGCAGTGGGTGATCGCAAACACACTTAGGGGGTGTCCTGTTCAAGTGACAAGGAGTGTATAAGCAGAAATTTGGTTATACAAAATCCTCTCAAATACATTGTCAATTATTGAAAGGACAGCAATTGGTCTATAATTGTCAGTGGTTGAAGCATTTATTCCCTTGGGAATCGGAATTATCTTATGGATTTTTAGAACATTTGGATATGAACTTCTACTAATCATATTATTAAAGATATATACAAGATGTGGCGTTAAATCGTTATTGCACTTTAAAATTAATTTCGGTGACACATTATCGTGACCACATGATTTACTTGGCGTTAATTTCAATATAATTGTTCTCATTTCGTCATTAGATGTATAATTGAAATTAAATCTTAAGTTATTTGGAATTAATGTTCTTAGCGAGTTGTAGGTATCTGCTTGAGAATATTGAATTTGTAATCTTAACGTTTTTATTGATTCCACAAAATATTTGTTTAAAACTTCAGCCTTTTGTAACTCATCTAAAATTTCATCACCATCAGCATTTCTAATCTTAATAGATTTATTTGAGGTTCTTCCAAGCGTTTCATTTAAAAACTTTCAACTTTTTTTCGGATCTGCCCTAATTTCATCTAAATTGTTCATATAGTAATTGTTCATCGATTCTTTACATGCTTTTTTAATTACATTGCTAATTCCTTTCAGTATTTTCTTTAAATTTTCGTTTTCAGGTTTCTTCCTTCGTAAGTTTAACAGTTTTTTCTTATAGTCAATCAATTTTTGCAAATTTCCGTTAATGGAGTTATTCCATGATTATGAACTCTTTTTATTTATTTTTTTTTTAATGGTTGAATTTTTGATAGCGCTTTGAAAGCAAGATATTAGAGAAGCTGTATCAGATGACGGGTCTCCTGTTACGTGTATTAAAGGTAATTCAGTTTGAATGTACTCTTTTACACGATCGAAATCACAATGTAAACGTGTTTCTTCAGTAAAATCATGGTTTTGAGTTCCGATTCCAATTCTACAAAAGATTATATTATGATCTGACAATTTACATTCAACTGATTCAATATAAATAGGAATCTTAATATTACTGTAAATGTGGTCAATTGAAGTTTTACTTTCAGGTCGTGTAATCATTTTATGACAATTCATGATATCATAATTTGTAAGCAGATTTACAAGTTCTTCTGAAGATTGTATATTTAAAACATCAATGTTTAAATCACCAACAAATACACATGGATTACGGGCATAACAACAAAGCAAATTTTCCATAAACAATAAAAATCTATTTATGTCACACTTTTGTGATCTATAAAATGATACGAATGTTAAACATTTGCCATTAAGTTTTTGATCATCCAATGATAGAACGATAGAGTCTATAAAATGCTTACTTTCACATTTTTCATTTCCCCATATAAATATAGCATCCGATATGAACTTTTTCATATTCAAAGGCAACAAAATTAACTAACAATGGCACTCAAATTTGTTTTATGCTTATTTTCCACATCCAATTAGTTGGGCCCAAGAGATAGTGTATCTAAACGCATTGTATAGGGTATCGTATAGTCGGTCTGGACCGAGTATAATTTTCTTACTTATTTTTCTATTGTTATCGGAAATGAATGACTTTCTACGTGCTACACGACCATGATAATCAGATTTATTTAAAATTTTTCGAACGGTATCTCCATGGATATCTTTACCCAAGAATTCTTTGATTTTAGAACGAAATTGGGAAGCAGTAATTCTGTCATTCTGTTTACTGATACCAAAATAGTTAGCTTTTCGCACTCTGTTAGTTTGTAGGAGGAAAATTTAATTGGTGAATTTGTAGTTTTGAACGACGTACTCATACTGAGCGGAGGAGTGGCTTCTTCCTTTGATCTATTTCCCAAATTACCTTCATTTCTAAGCTTTAAAATAATTTTTCTCTTGTTAACACATTCTTTGATTTTGGGACTCATCTCAGTAAATAGTTTTCAAAAGAAATGTAATTAAGTCAAATCAGCTTTATGCAAAAAAGATTGTTCTCTATTAAAATAAAACCGATGTAACAGACCTATACATAGTTATATATTTCGCGGGATTCCTCTTATTGTAAATGTAACAAAAATTTGTTTTGGCAATTATAGCTGTCATACTGCATTTTTTGCATTGTAAACCGAAAGATTTAAGTAGACACGTTCCGTAGGGTTTTTCACAAAAAAAAAAAAAGTAAAATTCCTACTGTCAATGGTAAAAAGTTCGTTATATTAAAAATTTTTTTAAAATTATTTATTAATACTAGCAGATTCCAGCCCTCGAAATTCGGGTGCAAATTCTAGGAAATTTTATTTTTTCTTTCAATAAAGACCCTAAAGGTATGCTAATCAATTATATCCAATTCACAAATCAACACAAAAAAACAAACTCATGTTTATTACAAACACATTAACAAATTTAGTAAAACACACATAGCATTGTATGATTATTAGAAACTTTAAATACAATTTACTCAAAATAAAGGAAAATATTTAAAAATCTGTAAATCTGCAAATCGGCTAAAAAGAAATGCCTTTCAAAATAATATACGTTTGGTCAAAATCGGGATAAAACGGTAGAATAATCAGTCACAAGAAATCGCTTAGCCTATTAATATTATAGATATAAAAAACTTGAAAAAGAAACATAAAAAATGTAAAATTGTTAAACAATCATATTTTTTAGTTAACATATTCGTAAACATGATTTATTTCAATTTGATAACCCATAAGTAAGCATCTAGAAGGTGTAGCACTTTGTTCAAACAGTTATTTTATAGGTTGGATAATTATCTATTTGAAATATGAATATGAAATATAAAACTAATTCTATTTATTTTGGTATATTTAAGGATGATGTAGTGTGCGATTCAAATTGTTTTCTGTAATCACTAACGACTTGCAATAAGTATTGCTTTTCTTTAATTTTATATTATTATATTAATTTTATATTTCATATTCTTTTGAATACAATGTCTTTTATTAGCTTTGGGTCATTTGTGGGTCTTCTTATTTTATTTAGAAAAATATAGATAGTTTTTATATATAAAATAATTTTATAACAAAATTGGTTAAAAGTTGTTTTAATTTATATTCGCGAGCAATAATAATGGATTATTTTGATCCCAGGAGTACTAAAGGGTTAAATAAATAAAAACAAGTAAGAAAATTATAGTCGGTCTAGACCGACTATATGATACCCTATACCATGGTTTAGAGACCCTATCTTTCGGTCCAACTACTTCGATATAGAAAATAAGCATAAACCAAATTTGAGTGCGATTTTTATTAATTTTTTTGGCTGAAGATATGAAAAAGTTCATATCGGATGCTATATCTATAAAGGGACTAGGTCCAAAAATGGACCGATCCTGATCATGTTTGGTAAAGTCTCTTGTATTTTGCAAAAATATGTACAAACAAAATTTGAGAAGAATCAGTGCAATATTTTTGTTTTTTAACAGATTTAAGTGAAGATCGGGAAGCAGCTCTATATGGGGTCAAAGGGATCATTTTTGGACTACTCATTAGTGGATTTAATAAACGCATACAAACCCAATTTGAGTAAGATCTATATGACAATTTGGATCTTATGGCAATTTATGTCGATTTCATATGGGTAATTTGTATGGGGGCTAGGTCTGAACATGGACCGATTCTCACCAATTTCAATAGCGTTCATCCCATGGCCGATAAAAGCTTATGTGCCAAATTTCATCAAAATATATTCATATTTGCGACCTGCAGTTTGATTACAAGCTTTACATGGACACACAGACGGACGGACGGACGGACATTGTTAAATCAACTCAGAAAGTGATTCTGATTCGATCGTTATAATTAAAGATGGGTCAAGGTCAAATATTTTTGGTTGTTACAAACAGCAGCACAAAGTCATTATACCCAAACCACATAGTGGTATAGGGTATAATTAACCTAATTATTTTTCTTAAATTCTAAATAGTGGTTTCATCGAGTTTAATAGAAAAACTCGGTTTCGGAAATTTTTATTTAAAATATCTTAAAATCCTTAGCAAATAATGGGTTAACGTTCTCGGATTTATCTCAAATTTTAGGAACGGAAGTTCTACACATTTGGCTTTTATATTTTAAGCATCGCATCTAGAAATTCAAGAGCACTTACAAAATATTTGGATGTTTTGAATAAATTGTCTTTTCTTAGCTTGGGGTCATATGTGACCCCAATTACAAAACGATTAATGGGGTCATATTATTTTTTTCCGAAACCCTAAGCTATTAAGATAAAATAAAACATTTAAAAGTAGAAAAGTGATGAATTTCTGATACAAAGTATTTAGAAAGGGTACATTTACAGAATATTTTGCTAAAATCCAATTTTTCTTGAAATTCGCAAAAATAAAATCCTTGTCAAAAAAATCCTGGCATATGGACTTACTTAAAAATTCACACAGTTAATCTGTAATACTTTTTTAACAAAACCATGAATTTTTAGATCCGTTTCTTTAAATTTTGTTTAAGAAAATTTTTTAAAACTTGAAAAAGGAGTTTTCAAAATTTTATCAAAAAAATTTCCCATTTTCGGTCTCAATGCGCAATAGGTTAACAACGTGATAATAGAACAATACTTCATATCTGAGTACTTATAAGTATAGAGACCGAAAGGAAATTATGACTTTAATCAATTTCTCAAAACTCAATCAATCAATTTCTGAAAAAAATGGCATCAAATTTCATGAGCTAGTTTTTTAGCACAAAAATGGTCTGGGGCATTTGCTATTTCTTGGCGAGGTTTTAATTGATTTTGAAGTTTTATAGCTTTTTGAAAGGATAATTTAATACTGATCCCGAATTGTATAACAACTTGCCGGAAAGGGTAAATTATAGAAATTTTCGTAAATTCTGAAAAGAAATACATATTTTCCCCATATAAACACACTTGAAATTTTCAATCGCGTTGAGGCACGACTAAATGGTTTTTGATTGGCCCAAAACCTTGTATTTCTCAGTTTTTTTGCTATTCTCATATTTCTAGGTGGGTGAGACCGAGAGTTTGAACACTTTTTTTTCGCTCCATATAATGAAGGGCCACCCTAATGTCACATTCTTTTTTTTTTTTTTTTGCTGTCGTTGATTTTTATATTTGCTCGAAAATATAAAAATCAAACAATAACTTTTAGTTCTGCTCGCAAAAAATAAATAAAAATAAACAAGTAAGGGTGTTAAATTCGGCTTTGCCGAATCTTTGTTCTATACGTAGTATTATAACTAAGGTTGTCAATATAAAGAAACAAAAAAAGTTAACTTTCACATTTTAATGCACAGATTTTTTACAATGATGTTTAAAATAAATTTGATAATTAACAAAAATTTGAGATATTTTCATACTTTTTTAATTGAAAACAATTATTAAATGCAATCAGCAGAAATGTAAATACATGCAATCAAAATTTTGTTTAAATACTCTCTTAGATAAATCATTCGTTCACATGTACAAAAACAAACAACAAGCACATGTTCTGTTACGTTACGTATAACATTTACGTATAAACAATTTTCACTATTTTTAGTGAAATAATAGAAAACAATATTATCCTAATTTTTCCCAAGCTAATGCTTTATATTGTGAATGAGCGTGATTACAACAGACAGACGTACATCGCTATTATCGGCTCGAGCTGTTATAAGGATCAAGAATATATATACCTTCTGGAGTCATAAATAAATTTTTCAATGCTTTTTTGAGACCCTACCCCCTAGGCGCAGCTAACTGGACTTAGAAAATAAGCATAAACCAAATTTGAGTGGGATTTTTATAAATTTTTTTGTCTTCAGATATGAAAAAGATCATATCCGATGCTATATCTATATGGGGACTAAGCCCAAAAATGGACCGATCCTGACCATGTTTGGTAAGGTCTCTTGTATTTTGCAAAAATATATACAAACAAAATTTGAGATGAATCAGTGCAATATTTTTGTTTTTTAATAGCTTTAAGTGAAGATCGGGAAGCAGCTCTATATGGGGCCTATGACTAAGAGTTGTCCCACAGGGATCATTTTTGGACTACTGATTAATGGATGTAATAAACACATACAAATCCAATTTGACTAAGATTTATATGATAATTTGGATCTTATGACAATTTAAGTCGATTTCATAGGGGTCATTTGTATGGGGGCTAGGTCTGAACATGGACCGATTCTCATCAATTTCAATAGCGTTCATCCCATGGCCGATAAAAGCTTATATACCAAATTTCATCAAAATATATTCATATTTGCGACCTGAAGTTTGATTACCAGCTTTACATGGACACACAGACGGACGGACGGACATCGTTAAATCGAATCAGATAGTGATTCTGATTCGATCGGTATAATTAAAGATGGGTCTAGGTCAAATATTTTTTGTTGTTACAAACAGCAGCACAAAGTCATTATACCCAAACCACATAGTGGTATAGGGTATAAAAATAACTTTTATTTCTAATAAAAATAAAATTTATATGAAGCAAAACATCTTCTAAAAAACTAGTTCACAATTGTTTACTTGAATCAGTTCTCCCACATTTTTTTCTTTATGCTTTTTCGTTTAAAAATTTCAAATTGTTGTTTTCGGTCCCAGCTATTTTCAAGTGTTGAATTTTCACAAAGCATAAAAATTTCAGATCGAATAAATTAAACTAATTATGCATGATTAATATAATAACTATTTATAAATAAAATCGGTATTTTATTATTCTAGAGCTATGATGGAAGAACACTGGACCCTATCAAATCATGAAAATGCAGCACGAATGAGATTAAAACTGGAGCCCCAATTATATCCAAACAAACATGAAAATGCTTCAAAGCTGCGTGATAATGCTACAAACACTTATGATGCCAAGTATGAATTCTAAAAATACCAGTTTTTTTTTTTGATCTTTTTTACTAATTTATATATTCAACTTTCACACAGAGAAATTTCCGAGTTTGATTCGACCATTAAAAATGTAGTTGTACGTGATTTTCTATCGAATGATGAAAACGCACAAATGGAAGAAGATTTACGCTTGACCATAGAGCAACAGTCGCAACAAGACAATACTTTAGAGAAACTTGTTATATCACAGGATTGTGAATTAATAACACTAATGACCAAAGTCAAGGGACGCATTGAAGTTAACCAAACGCTATTTACATTCATTGATTTAAGTCCACCAGCTGAGGATGGCTCAAAACATGATTTTAGGTGAATTTTTTTGTTTATAATATATCTATTTTTGGAATATATATTTATCATACATTATGTCTTTAGATTTTCTCTTAACAAAATACGTGAAGTTCATTTACGGAAATACAATTTAAGACGAAGTGCTTTGGAGATATTTTTGATCGATCAAACTAGTTACTTTTTAAATTTTACTACCAAGGTAAGACTATCAGCTAGTAGCTGTGTTTCTTATAGATTTTTAATAATTTTTACTAATTTCTTGGCTTTTATTTTAGACGCGCAATAAAATATTTTCTAAAATTTTAAGTTTACAACCACCAAATATTCTATACGGTTCAGGTAGATCCCCAGCTGAACTTTTAAAAACATCTGGTCTAACTCAAAGATGGTTGAATCGTGAAATATCTAATTTTGAATATTTGATGTATTTAAATACTATAGCGGGTGAGTCGAATAGTTTTTACTTTTCATTAACAAATGGCTTAATTCGGTTTTATTGTATTTTTTTAGTTTTATTTTATTCTATAAATTAAATCGTAGATTTATATTAATCTGCAACCAATGGGTTACAGCGGCTCCACATTATATATATTTTTTTAAATTATGACAAATCTTTTCTAAAAATAAAATTAAAAAGAAATAAAACTTCATTACTGATAAGAACAAACCATGAAAAAGCTATTAAAGATAAGAAATTCTACTCCAAAAAATATTCGCTGATATAGAGAACAAATACAAACAAATTATAAAATTATAATCGGTCTAGATCGAATATACAATACCATATACCATTGTTTAGAGACCATATCTCTTCGGTTCAACTAATTGGATTTAGCAAACAAGCATAAACCAAATTTGAATGGCCTTGTTATTAATTTGTTTTGCCTTCGGTTATGAAAAAGTCCAAATAGGATGCTATATTTCAGGGACTAAAATCCTTAAAAATTTATTCAGGTTAGGGTTCGGGTTAATCAATATAGAAAGTTTAGGTTCGGGTTCGGGTTCGGTTGAGGGTTCGGATTCGGGTTCAAAACTTAAAAAAAAAATACAAATGTTTCATTAGTAGGATTTTTCTTTCATTTTTGAAAGAAATTTTCGTTTAATTTTATAATTACATAATATATTTTTCAAGTTTTCTTCTTTTAAATTTGTTCTTTGTGACGAAAAAAATGAATTTCAAAGCTGAAAAGGACCTCTCGACACTTACTTGCGTAGCAGGTACTGCGAATATAATCTGAGCCGCTTGATACTGGCGTTCCCATTTTATGTTGTTCCCAAAATAGTAAAATGTTTTTTTCTTTTCCCAGTCTTGGATGTATTTCATATATTTCAATTTCATTTTTAACTAATTTATCAATCGAAGCGGTGACATTTACATTTCAAGAATTTGAACTCTGACTATTTTCAGTCTTATCATGCATAAGACTCCAAAGTTAGTATTTTTATTTTTCCATCAAAAATATATTGAATATTTATCGATTTTAATTGAAATATTGTTTTTTGATAATTCCTATCTAATTTTGTTTCTTATGTCCATTGCTTTGTTGTTAACAAGATCACTTATATTATGACTGTTAACTTTCAATGCATTCATAATCAGATTGATTATTTCTTTCATGCCAGAATCTTCAAAGATTGTAACTGAGGGGCCATTAACGGTTACTAATTTTACACATGAATCAATTAAACTTTTTTACGCTTTTTCATCTTCATAACATTTAAATATTGCTCTGCTCTGACGGAATTTAGATGTTGCCGATTGATTTTGAGCTTTCTTGTAAATGTCAAGAAGCTTCCGTTGTATATGTTGCCCACGATTTGTCGCTTGTTTACCTTTCATTTCATATTTTCATTCTGAGCATAAAAATACATATTTTCCTGCATCATAAAGAAACAAATTTTTCGTAAATGTCGTAGAAATCTATGGATTAGATATTTGAAAAAGTTTAAAATAAATTTTTAAATTTGAAACAAAACAATTTAAGAGTTCAGAGTTTTAACAACAAAAACAAATTTAAAATATACTAATGCACGGTTTGCGTCGCACAGTGGACCATATTTTGAGAAGGCGGCCAAAAATCATTTTTTTTTTTTTTTTTTTTTTTTTGTTACCGATTTTAAAGTTATGTTATTCATTTGAAAGTAAATACTAGTAAACCTCGGGAGCCAAAAAATTGCGACTCTATCTTAACTATATCACAGCGAACAGGGTCTTCGAAAATGGGCTTTCTCAGTATTTTGCTAAAATTAAAAATTTCTTTGTAAATTTTTATTTTTGAATGACTGCAACTTTTTTGATTTAAAAGATTTTGAAGTGAAATAAATTTTGTATAATTTTGTGGCTTCCATACTATTAATGTTAAAAATGTAAAATCACTGAGTCATTCCGAAATTTAAAAAAAAAATTTTTTAAAAAAGGTCAAAATTTTCCAAAATTCTCCTACTTAATAGAGCATAACTCCTGCCAGTCAAAAGCAGTCGGAAAAAATCTTGCACTCTTCTATAGCCCGAATCCTCCCCTATACTCCTATTCCCCATTATACACCCGCCAGTTTCCGCCCGTGTGCACCAGAACAATTTTTCTGACCGAAGGTTAGATATTTTCTGCAAAATTTATGAATACAAAAGTTGTCCACCATGTGGTTAGGATATATTAAGTTTGAGGTGGTTTGTAACTGCCAAAAATATTGGACCTTTATCCATCTTTTATTATACGGATCGACTCAAAAACACTTTCTGAGTCGGATAAACGATGTCCGTCCGTCCGTCTGAGTGTTATGAATACAAAAGTTGGTCGTACCGGTGCACCGCGGTGTATTTTTTTGCGTGTCGGTAGAGTTGTCAGGAGTTGTTATATACTTATAAAAAAGGGTTGAGATATAATGCGCTTAATTGTTACAGGTATATTTACATAGGTATCTTTCAAAAACATTAATAGTCTGAATTAGAGTTATATAGTTTAAATACCTGACAAAATGGGAAACAATTTAAATAACAGGTAAATGGTAAAAAAAAAACTATTGCGACATAGCCCTTTAAGATATGACCAGGTATGCTTCACCTTTTAAAAGGGGTTAGGGTGTGGGATTTTTATGCTACTAAAAGTGGTAATAAAAGATAAAAATTTTTATTTTACATAATTGCAAGAAAGAGTATTTATAATAATGTTTCCACAATTATTATTCATTACAATTTGTGCAATGGCTAAGTATTGTTACAGAGATCTGGCAGATATTTATTTTCAACGAAATGATGTAGACGATGTAATTTTGCACATAGTGAGCAACGACTTCTTTAAGAATTGTAACCTAGAAGACATTGAAATGCACAAAGGAAAAATTACTAATTTTGCATCGAATTTGAAAAGACGGTACATTGAATGCTCTCATAGCAAGGCAAAGATGTACAAACGTTACCAAGACTGGTTAATAAAGGAACTTATTTTTGAGAGTGCATCTACAACTGCCAACGAAAGTGGGAAAAAGGGTCGACCAGCAAAACCAATTGACGGATGTAGTGAAAGATCTCGAAGGCGCAAGCTGGAGAATATCAACGAAGAAATTTCTCAAAGAATTATTACTGATTCATTTTTGCACCAAATTCAACCAACCCAAAATAAAACAAGTAAGAGTGTTAAATTCGGCTGTGCCGAATCTTTGATACCCTCCACCTCGGTTTGTTAAACTTAATACCAAATTATTTCAGCAAATTCTTTGGGTTGGTTTTCTTCTTTTCTATTATTTCGGATTTATTTCGGTGTTTGCTTTTTGGTCATCGTGGTTGCTGATCGGCATGCATTTTGGTTATATACCTATATGCATGCGTTTCCGGTTATATGACATAACTTCTCGTTTAATTTAGTTTTTGCTAATTAAATAGCTCGCCCTAACCTCCATTGCAAAGGTAATGGTTGTGTAGAGTGGCTATATGCATTAAATCGTGCTAATTGGAGATGGCTGTATAGTTTCTTTTAACTGGCCAAATATTTCTTCATTGTGGCCATATAGGTTGGATGGAGTAACAAAATAATAACCAAAAAAAAAGCTCTCTCAACTTTTTTTTAAAATATTGCCATATTTTGAAAACATAGAGAATAAATTTATAATAATAAATAATCAAATTAGGGATGAAAAACGCAAAAAACGAAAAGTCCCAAACATTTTAAATAAAATAATTTAATGTTATCTTTATTTTCTGAAAAACTTCAAATTTTCATCCAAAAAAAATTTTGAAAATTTATATATAAAAAATAACATTCTCATAAAATTACGTTTACTTATGTAACAATTTTTATGTTAGCAATTCTTAAATATCATTTGAGGTTTTTTTAAATTCATTGAATTTAAATTAATATCGACAAATCTGTTTTTCTATTTATTTAAATTGTAAAGGAGTGGCATCTCTGTCAAAATAAGCGAAAAACACAAAGAATAGAAAAAAACAAATTACTTCGTGTTTGACAGGATGATTTTATGTTTATGTTTAATATCTTTATTTTTTTTACTAATATTTCTGTTTATTTATTTGAAAATGAAATAATGAATTGAATATGCTATTTAATTTTTTTATTTATATAAAAAAGTTTTTTAATTAAAGCAAAATATCTTCACTATTTCATGATTTTTATTTATGTATGACGACATTTCAACCTAAAAATTTAAGTTTTTATCGATTGGATAAACAACACAAAAATGGTTGTCGTTTAGATAACAACAACAGCTGACTTTAACAATAGCGAATATCGTTTCAAAATTTTACTGATAATTTTGCAATTTTCTTTTTTTTTACAATTCGACTATCGTTAAAAGAAGTTACTGAATCGCGGTACTGAAAAGTTATTAATATCTCCTGAATGGCAATATTTTTTTTAAATGTAAACATTTTTATATGTAAAGATATTTCTAAATTTAAAATTATTATTTCCGACGTTTTGATATGATTTTCTGAAACTCAATTAATATTTTCTAATTTATAATTGGAAATTTTATTTTCAGTTTAAAAAGTGAAATTTTGTATTTATGTGAATAATAATGCTTTATTAATTATAAACAATTTTTAAAAATTAGATGTAATCGCAATCAGATATTTTATAGGTAAAGCAGAATAATAATTCTATATAACTATGTAGAACTGTTTTGTAAGCAAAAAACTCATTGACGAACTCGGTAACTCTATTTTGTAAAGACAACAAAAAGTTAACCCCCCAATCTCACATCACACTGAAATTGTAAAATCGTTGTGTACGTATTATCAACGAAAAATTGTTCGAATTAGTCGAATCCATCGCCATTAAATTTTATGCTCAAACATCTGACTGCAATCTCATTTTTAAAATGTTGTCGAAGCGTAAACTTGAAAAAATTTGTATACTTCTCTCTCTTATTTTATTTTAAGTAGAGTTACCAAGTTTATTATACAGGCACATGTTTGAGGGAAAATGTTTACATTTATTATTATTAGTATTATTTTAATAATAGTTAATAATATTTATGCTCTATAATTAACAAACTTGCGTTTCTGTATGCGCATTTCAAAAAATAAATCATTATAATAGATTTAACAAGTTAAAACTTTAATTACAATTTTACAGAATCCAGTAAATTTGCATTAAATTTATAACAGGGTAACATTAATCATCGTTAGTGTCTGCCACTATTCGCACGAAAAATTTGGTGCCATTAGTGTGACCACTGCGGAAAATGTGTGTGTATTAGTAAAAAAAAATGTGAGTGTATTGAGTTTTTCGAACTTGCAGTGTGATGTGAGATTGGTGGGTAATATGCAAAACTTATGTTCATATTTGTAAAAGAATAATGAAAAAACGTATGAAATAAAAGACCAACCCGTGTATACTCTTAACATTGTTCTGTATGATATCTAGTTGAAAATATTAACATTCATGTTAAAATAGAAAAAACTATTGCAAAGCTAATTAGAACAAACAAAAATTATGCCGGCATCTACTATGGCATAGTCACGCTGAGCAAAATGAAGTGACACTCTGTTAATACAAAAGAAATGTATTTTCCCCACAACAAAATACTGCAGAATTTTATGTAAATAAAATAACCGATTTATTTCTAACATGCAGTTACTATGAATATACATACATACATATATATAATATATGTACATTATTTGTATTATTTAATATGTGTATGTATGTATATTTAAATATTACACACAAAAAATACAACATCAAACGTTATTTTTGTGTTTTTCTCTTTAAATAAATTAATACATAAATTTTTTGCTAAATTTACATTTGGGCAATTCACAACAGGTGTTGTACATTGTATGTTGTATTGAAATACACAATACAATCATTTGTTGTGAACACTCAGTTGTATTTTCATATTGTAAAACGCTTTCTTTAGTAATTTTCGATCCAACGAGGAAAGATGGCTTCGTCGCTTCTGCTATTTTGTATAAGAGAAAACACTTGTCAGTGTTTGCTTTTTGGTCGTGAGATATACCCTGGAGTTTTAGTTACGTACCTCTTGCATTTTAATTTATAATGAAAAAAAAATGTTAAATGTTTTGGTTGGTACTGAAAGAGAAAATACATACTAAAAATATAAACATTAATTTTTATATAAATAAACTTATCGATGTATTTGCGTTATTTGCATTATTTGCCATATTTTATTTTATAATTATTTATGCTGATAATATTCTATGTATTTGTTTTTTCTTTTTCATAAAAACTGGCATTCACTTGGAACTGATATGTTATGATACAATATACAACATTTACTAAACATAGCAAATGAAGTTGGATCGTGTATCAGATTTTTCAGTGAAAATTATCAACAACAGTTTTACACTATTGTAAAGTGATACACGATACAGGAGAAAAAACGATACATTACCCATTGTGAATTGCCCAATTGTTTTTTTTTTTATTAACAACTAGGTATTTTAGCATTATTTGCTTTAGATGTTGGTGAATTTTTACTCCCTTTATATTAACTCGTAGTGTCTGCTTGTCGAAAAAATTTTGGATCGATTTTAACCACTTTCCCGTGACCCAATCGATCTGAAATTTTGCAGGCAGGCTTGTGGCAATGACAGAAATGATCTAACATATTTTTTTAGTGATGCCAAAACAATGGAAACTTTAAAATTTTTCTACCAGAGTTGATAAAAAAATGTACAAAGGGTTTGTTTTTGTTATATTATTACCATAACGACCACAAAAACAACAAGTCCAGCTATGAAAACAATGCAACATTTAGAATAACAACAAGAACAATATAGAAATATCATGTTTTTCATTTTTTTTTTACTTTTTCAGAGATTTCCCTGGACCTGTTCCACCGATTTTAATGATTTTTGAAGTAGAAATCTTTCCATGAATTTGGTGAATCATTCTCACTAAAAATGATCACTGTAGCTGCACTATTGAGGGCGTGATCGTGACAAGAACAACATAGAAAATTATTTTTTTTTCAAGACTTTTTTAGTTCTTCATTCAAATCTCGGGCCCTAATCGACCGATTTGGACGATTTTAAATAGCAAACTTCTCAGGATGTTAGTGAATCATTCTTATGTCAACGAGTACCCTAGCTGCCGGATTGATGCCGTCATCGTGATTTCCACAGACGGACAGACGGACATCGCTATATCAACTCCGGTTGTTATAAGGATCACAAATATATAAATTTTATGGGGTCCAAAATTTTTTTTCTAATTATTACAAACGGAATGACAAACTTATATATACCCTCTGCACACTGGAGTGGAGGGTATAACAACTCTACAACAGCAACAATGACAGTCATATGTTTTTCAAATAGGAAAAAACTGTTTATGTGTTAGTTTCGGTCATTCCCCAGTATGCATTGAAATATTATTTCTCCAATGTTGGAGAAAAGTTAAGTTCTTAAATTGATGTCAAATGTAATTCTCAACTTGGGTTGAACAATTTTTCTCCTTGTTTGCTTTCAACTTGACATCAAGTTGAGATTTAACATTTTTTCCAATCTTTGAGAAACATTTTTACTCTCAATTGGATATCCAACACTTTTCTCCACTTGAGACAAACATTTTTTCAACTTGAATACGATTTGTGTTAAGTCTGAGATATTATTTAAATATGTCATAAA
The DNA here is from genome assembly GCA_963682025.1 of Cordilura impudica. Classification (NCBI taxonomy): domain Eukaryota; kingdom Metazoa; phylum Arthropoda; class Insecta; order Diptera; family Scathophagidae; genus Cordilura; species Cordilura impudica. The sequence goes on along the minus strand of OY821519.1, from coordinate 44,035,817 downwards.
TAATAAATTAAATTAAAAAATGCCAAAAAAGTACAAATAAATCATTGATATATTTTTAATTATTTTTGCTTTTTGTCGAATTTTTCAAAAAATGTACAACTAATTAATTCATTTATTTTTAATTCTAGATTTTAAAAAATGTACATAATATGTACATTTAATGTTAAATATGTACATAGTAATGTTAAATATATAATGAAATTAAATTGAAACATTAAAAAAAGTACATTGTTTTCATTTCTAAAATTAGTATAATATTTTTTAATATGGCAATTCCGTACCTTCCATTTGATACCGATTGGAAATATTTCTTTGCTATCAAGTTGAGAATCACAAATTTCTCAATTTGATAACTATGAAAATCGCCATATAAAAAATGTGCCTTTTAAGTTGAGAAGACTATATTCGAACTATTGAGGGCATTTGAGAATTAACGTTGGAGATTTGAGAAATGTATTTGATCTCAAATGCACCTCAAGTTGATAGCAAACAAAAATGTTTATTGGGACATTTATTGTAGGGTCGTTTGCACACACACAAAAAATAGAAAATAAATTGTCAATAAAGGTGCTATTACACGATGTGTTTTTTACATATGTACTGTCACTTTTTTTTATCCATATGAAATTCCTCATGTCTGTCAAAATTGTCTTTTACATACGATTCATAATTTTTGCTATCACACGTGCATATGTATTTACGTATGACATAAGCTCTAAATGTAAACAACAGCTGATTTAATTTGTGAATTTACAAAAATTTATTGTTAAAAAAAAGTTATATATTTTTTAACTGTTAATTAATATTAAACAATTTATTTTTCTTTCAATATTAATCTTCATAATTTACTCTGTTTTTCTTTCGCCACAATCAGTGTTGTATTCTCATATGATTGTCATACAAAAATAGAACCTGGTCTAATTGAAAAATGTACATGTGCCTTTCCTCATGTATTGTACATAAACAATGTTTCATATGTATCACACGATGTGTACAACTTTTGTTGTGGGAAAATTTGACAGTACATATGTAAAAAACACATCATGTAATAGCACCTTAAGCAAAGCAAGTGGCTTCGAAATTCGATGATGCCAGTTAATCATTTTTTGTTCACGCGGAATTTATAATTGGAGGAATTTTTTTCTCGAGAAATGTATTTTCCGTGAGAAAGAAATTCCTTGAGAATATTCATAATTGGGATGAATAACTTTTAATTGGAACTTTTTAGTCGGAATAAATCATAATTCTAGTTAGATATTGGTTAATATTTAATTAGAAAAAATATTGTGGTGGCATCTACGCAATTATTGAGGCAGTCACGGAAAAATTAAATGCAAGTCTGTTTTTTTTAATATAACAAAAATGGATTTTCCCTTTAACAAAATATGGCAGAATTCTTTATAAATGAAATGCAAAATGGAAAATCAATTTTGTGCTAATTCTTAACAAAATTAATAAAATATATATATGTATTATTATATTTATTAATATTTGTAATTTTATTTGACACAATTTCACACACAGTTTTACAGATCAACTGTTTTAATTAGAAAAAATATTGTGGTGGCATCTACGCAATTATTGAGGCAGTCACGGAAAAATTAAATGCAAGTCTGTTTTTTTTAATATAACAAAAATGGATTTTCCCTTTAACAAAATATGGCAGAATTCTTTATAAATGAAATGCAAAATGGAAAATCAATTTTGTGCTAATTCTTAACAAAATTAATAATATATATATATATATATATATATATGTATTATTATATTTATTAATATTTGTAATTTTATTTGACACAATTTCACACACAGTTTTACAGATCAACTGTTTTCAACTGATTTAGAAGTTTTCTGTTTTTGAAACAGTAGTGCCAATTTGTAACATTTTGTGATGTAATGAAAATCGCAGAATAATAAGTTAATACACAATAAAAAATATTAAATTTTTAAGTTTTATATACATATTGCAATAAAAAAAACTTTGGTAAATTTACATTGAAGATGGTCAGAAATGAATGAGAAAAAATATATAGACATTTTAGAAAAGCACATTTAATGTTAAACTTTATGCACAAAATATATGGGTTTTTGTTGTTTCGAATTTAACTGTGGCTCTAAGTGAAAAGTTTTAGACCGATCGTATATTACATCTTGAGGATCCTCACCTAATATTTTCAAATATTTTAAATTCTTTTTAACTCATTTAACCTCATTACGAAAATAGTAAAACAGTAAATATAGAAAATCCACGCACCTCAAAAAATTGTTTTCTATGAAATAAATTAAAGACATTTCATATTATACAATTTTCTTTCAAAAATGTATCAATTATTGCAAATTTGAAATTTGACATATAGTATTTGTACATATATTTGTATAGATTTCGCAGTATGAAAAGAACTATTATTTCTTTATTTAGAATATATGTAAGTATTGCTCGCAAAAAAATGCAACATCATGAATGAAACACATAGACGACTGCTGGCAGCAGCATTTGTAGTCGTATAGTCAGCTACTTGATTTTTCTGAATACGACAGCAACATATAATACAAATGCATTTTTATTTAAATATACAATTACTTTTACTTATTTAAAATGCATTAGTACAACGTAAAAATAAATAAATTAGTTTAACGCCTTTTGATTATTAATGGAATTATAGCCTTTCATTTTGCGATTTTTTTTTTAAACAAAATAAAATATTTCATAGCACTAACTTCTTTTACATATTTTGTTATATTGTCAACACTATTTTTGTTTTGTAGGCAACAAAACACACTTGCAGTTTTTTTTTTTCTATTTGAAGAACATATGACTGCCATTGTTGATGTTGTAGAGTTGTTTTTTTTTTTGATTTTGTTTCGTTAACTCTTTTGTATTAAAGCACCTCCAATATATGTATCCATTTTAGTTTGCAAATTCAGTATATTTATAATTTATTACTTACAGCAAAAAATAATAGAAACAATTTTATCAGTTATGCTTACGAAACTATATAAATAGACTTGAAGTTGGCTGCAAAAGCAGTAGCCTGTGTAAAGAACAAGTTAGCGACATGTAACTGTTACGTAACGTGTCAGCCTTTTTTTTCACATGAAAAGTATTGGGACGTTCCGGTTACGTTCGGTAACTGTTTTAAATGATTTTCATGTAAAAAAAAACAACTGACTCGTTACGGTTACGGTTAGAAAACATTGACCTTTTATATGTATTATAATGCTATGAATGCATTTATCTTTATTTTATTTTATTTATATATTCTTTTTTTTTGTATTGTATATTATTTTTTTTTATTATTACTATTTCATTTAATTATTTTTTTCTTTAAATAAATTAACACATAAAAATTTGTTTTTTAAATTATTGGTGAACTTTTACTCCCTTTATTTACTGCCTTTATATTAACTGGTAGTGTCTGCTTGTCGACAAAATTTTGGATCGATTTTTAGCCCCTTTCCCGTGAGCCAATCGATCTGAAATTTTGCATGCAGGCTCGTGGCAATGACAGAAATGATCTAACAAATTTTTTTAGTGATGCCAAAACAATGGAAACTTTTAAAATTTTCTACCAGAGTTCACAAAAAAAATGTACAAAGGGTTTGTTTTTATTATATTATTACCACAACGACCACAAAAACAACAAGTCCAGCTATGACAACAATGCAACATTTAGAATAACAACAGGAACAATATGGAAACATCATGTTTTTCATTTTTTTTTTAATTTATCATAGATTTACCTGGACCTGTTCCACCGATTTTAATGATTTTTGAAGTAGAAATCTTCCCATGAATTCGGTGAATCATTCTCACTAAAAATTATCACCCTAGCTATCCTATTGAGGGCGTGATCGTGACAAGAACAACATAGAAAATTATATTTTTTCAAGACTTTTTTTAGTTCTTCATTCAAATCTCGGGCCCTAATCGACCGATTTGGACGATTTTAAATAGCAAACTTTTCAGGATGTTAATGAATCATTTTTTATGCCAACGAGCACCCTAGCTGCCCGATTGATGCCGTCATCGTGATTTCCACAGACGGACAGACGGACAGACGGACAGACGGACATCGCTATATCAACTCCGGTTGTTATAAGGATCACAAATATATATATTTTATGGGGTCCAAATTTTTTTTTCTAATTATTACAAACGGAATGACAAACTTATATATACCCTCTGCACACTGGAGTGGAGGGTATAAAAAATAAAATTGAAATAATTGAAAAAACAGTAGAAGCGAGCCCAAGGCGCACAAAGAGGATTTTGAAAAGCATTCCTACACCAATTGAAGATAAGAAATTTACGCCGGAAGAAGCGTTCGCCCTATTTTTGGATTTGAAATTAACCATAAATCAATATAAGAAATTGCGGAAGCGAACCAAAAAAGAATTGTGGAATTTTTCCAGAGTATCGAGATTTAGTTTCTGCCAAAAAAGAATGCGTACCTTCACAATCTGCTATTAGTGTCTCTTCAACATCAGCAGAAATAAAACTGCATACTGCAGAACGATTGCTAAATACGCTTGATACTGATCATTTAAAAAAAAATTGGTAATGGCACCATTACTTTAATTTCTAAATGGAGATGTGGTGGATCCTCTGGTCAGAAACAATATAAGCAATTTAATGCCAAAAATTCATCAGATGCTAATTTATTTATGGTATCTTTCGTTCCCTTGCGCTTAACAAAAAGGTATAGCGTCTTAGAGCCGTCAACTAGTAGAGCAACAGAAATTGATATATGGAAAAATGAAATTCCTTCTTCAACAAAGTATTGCAGACCAATAAAATTTGCATTCAAAAAGGAAACCAAAGATGTCATAACTGAAGAAGTTCAAAAAATAAAAGATCAAATTAAGGAACTTCAACCAGTAATATTTAAATTTGATGACCAAGACATTGAAGTACATTTTAAAATATGTCTCACAATGATTGATGGAAAAGTTGCACAAGCTTTAACTGGAACAAGGTCAACGTCAAGCTGCATTATATGCCAAAAGACATCAAGTCAATTAAGCCAACCCTCACCAGAAGACGATAGTTTTAAGGAAGCCTACGAATTTGGAATGTCCCCTCTTCATGCTAGAACACGTTTCATGGAGCATATTCTTAAATTGGGTTATGATTTGGAATTTGGTCCGTTAGGCGAAATAGTGAGAAAAAAGAAAGAAAATGAAGAAAAAAGAAAGCAAAAAAAACAATTCAACAAAAATATCTACAGCTAGGCCTCGTAATCGGCCAATCAAAACAAGGGGAAGGAAACACAAATGATGGAAATACTGCAAGGAGATTTTTTTCCTATCCAGAAACTGCAGCATCTATCAAAGGTGTAGATCATGAATTAATAAGACGATTCAAAATCATATTACAAGTTCTAGCATGCAGCAGAAAGATAAATGCAAAAAAATTTGGAGATTTCGCCAATAAAACAGCTATACTACTACAGATTCTTTCTCGAGCACAACACAAGGAAAATGTCCAGATGTTGTACTAATGAAGACCTTATCACTATTTTGCTGTGCACTTCAGATCCATATATGTCCAACATTCGTCAATAATGGAAAACTACCTCTATTGAATTAGACTAAGAAACTAAACAACTTCTAGAAGATGAAAATTAAGGCCATTTAGAAGAAATTTTTACTAAAATTGGTTGATTTAAAGTACTTTTTCATTACACTAACAATAAGTTACACTTTTTTTTTATATAGTTAAAAAATTTTCTTGATTCAAAAATTTATATATTTCGTAAATTTACAATAAAAATTGTTATATTTCATAAATTTACCATAAAAATAAAAATTAATATAGAAATATTTAAAAAGGCAATAAAAAAAATTTTAACTAAGGCAAAAACATACGAGTTTTTCATTGAAACTTCTCTATCTTGAACCAATATAAGGTAACTTTTACGTTCGCTGCTTAATAAATTATATTTTAACTCGGGATCTTCAAAAAAAAAAAAAAAAAAAACAACCTTTGGCCCTTGTGCACATTAGGACTAAAAAGTTTACGGGGGCCAAAGTTTGGCATTTTCTGAAAAAATTAACTTAAAAAATTTTTAAAAAGTATTAGCTGTAAAATTAACTGAAAAAATAAGACATTATATTAAAAAAAACCTTTATTTATCTTTTAACACTTCACTTTTATACTAAAATTCAACTACAAATGAAAATGTATTTTAACCCTCCCTAACTTTTTTTATTTTCGGTCGAGAATTACGTTTTATCGCAAAACTTAAAGGCTAAAGTCTCACCTACCAAACAAAAAAACCGCATATGAAAATTCCAATCCAATCAAAAGTTATAGATTTTTGACCGCCTTCTCGTCAAATGGTCTACTGTGCGTCGCTTCTATTTGCATTGGTTATATGAAAATGTATGCCTACTGATTTTTTTACACAAATATAGCTTAATCTGTTTATGTGCTGGACTGGACGTTAGACGTTATTTTATTCTATTTTTTAATTTTTTTGAATGCATGAAATGTAATGTCTTTATGATTTTTCTATCAAACAATTCTCATGCCATGAACAGCAAGAATGTTTTTTTTATATATTTGAAGCCGAAACTGCTTGAATATTTGGCTTCAACGTGTTCGGGTTCAACGTTTTTATAAACAGCAAACCTGAACGTGTTTTCGGTTCGTCTTCGGGTTCGGTTTCAGTCCCTGCAATATTTATGTATGTGGGGACTAGGTCGAAAAATGGACCTAACCACAAGTCCATTATTTTTTGCAAAAACATATACAAACCAAATTTGATAGATTTAAGTCGGGAAGTAGCTTAATATGGGGACTAGGGTGGCAATTAATAAAAAAGTTTTCAAACTCTCGGTCGCACACCCTAGAAATATGCGAATAGCAAAAAACTGAGAAATGCAAAGCTTTTGACTTTTTTCAGATTTTACGAAAATTTCGTTCTATAGTTTAATTTTTTCGTCAAGTTGTTATATGAATCGATATCAGTACTAAATTATCTTCCCAGAAAGCTATATAACTTAAAAATTTAGTAAAAACTCACCAAGAAATGACAAATACCCCAGACCACTTTTGTGCCAAAAAAAACTCTAGGTCATGAAATGTGATGAACATTTTTTCAACTTCAACAAATTGATTAAAGCCATATTTTTTTAAATTTTTATATTCCAGGTCGTTCTTATAATGACTTAAGTCAATATCCGGTCTTCCCTTGGATATTAGCTGATTATACAAGTGATATTTTAGATCTAACAGATCCAAAATCCTTCAGAGACTTATCGAAGCCCATAGGTGTGGTAAGTGATATCTTGTTTTGATTTCATTTGAACTTTATGTTATAGAGATTTCGTTTTTCAAGATAAATCCCAAAAATGAAGCTGAAGTACGCTCCAAATATGATTCCTTCGAAGATCCCTCCGGCGGTATACCGAAATTTCATTATGGTACTCATTATTCCAATTCAGCCGGTGTTCTGCATTATCTTTTAAGAGTTGAACCGTTTACCTCGTTGCACATCGAATTGCAAAGTGGTCGCTTTGATGTAGCCGATCGCCAATTTCATTCTATACCTCAGACATGGAAACTACTAATGGACAATCCAAATGATGTTAAAGAATTAATACCAGAGTTTTTCTATTTTCCAGAATTTTTGAAAAATATGAACAAGTATGAAAACGATAATTTTATTCAATTTGAAAATATGTTTTTAGGCTTAATTTGTTTTTTATTTAAAACAGATTTGATTTGGGTCATTTACAAATAACCAAAGAAAAAGTAGATGATGTTATACTGCCACCTTGGGCCACCACACCCGAAGAATTTGTAGCCATACACCGACGAGCCTTGGAGTCAGAATATGTTAGTCAAAATCTACACAACTGGATTGATTTGATATTTGGGTAAAGACTTTATAAGAAACTATTTATTTATTTATTTATTTACAAATTCCAAAACCAAGCCCTTAGGGCCAAATATGGTTATTATGGTTATTATTTAACAACATAATTTTTGAAATTATTTAATTTTAAAGTTACAAGCAAAAGGGCCCTAAAGCAGCCGAAGCCTTAAACGTTTTCTATTATTGTTCTTATGAAGGAGCTGTTGATTTAGATAAAATCACAAATCCAGTTGAAAGAGAAGCTGTTGAAGGTAATTGTATTAAAAATGTATACTAGTGAAGACTTTATTTATATTTTTTGAAATATTTCTTTAGGCATGATAAATAATTTTGGTCAAGTGCCCTCGCAATTAATGCGTGAACCACATCCACGTCGTTTGACTCAGGAAGAGACTTCCCTAAAACTAATAAGGGGTGAATTGAAACGACCCGATTTAACACAATTTCTTGATAAGGTTGTTCAATATTATTGTGAAATTTCTACACCCAAAGATCCTATTGTCTATTTAAGTCCACCTAGATCACCGCCAAGATCATTTCTACAACTTAGTCCCGATATGTTGGTTAGCATATCAAAGTCCTGTATATTAGGTTGTAATTCATGGATGTCTTATGATAAAGACAGAGGTTTCCTATTAGAAATAGATGCCACAACTACAAATTTAAAGTAAGTTAAAATAATTTCAAATATTTCAAATAAAAAATTTACCATTTTATGTTATCCACAGAAATCGTAAACGTATATTTGGTCCTTTACATCCCCAACAAATGCCACATTCACAAATGTTTGCCATTAGTACTGACGGTAAACTTTTATATGCTGGTGGCATATGGGACAATTCCCTAAGAGTTTATAGTTTACATAAAGGAAAAACCGTGGCTTCAGTAACCAGACATTTAGGTAAGAGTTATGCACAATGAAATAAAAAAAAATGTTTAATAAAAAATTAATATTATTAATATTATTACCAACCAGACATTATCACCTGCTTAGCCTTAGATAATTGTGGCTCATATTTAGTTACCGGCTCACGAGATTGTACCTGCATCATATGGAGTATACAAACTTCGCATTCAGGTTCTAGTGCCAACACATCAAATATTCCCGTGCATACCTTGACCAGCCAAACCAATTTCCAGTCAATTATGCAATTAAACACCCAGAATAATTTTTCTCCCAAACCTTTGACAACTTTATATGGTCATGATGATTCTATATCAAGTGTTGCCATCTACACAGAATTGGATATGGTTGTTTCAGGTTCATTGGTAAGTTTAAATTGATTGTTGTAGTGTTCCTTTATGGAATGTCATATTTTTCACTTTGTTACAGGATGGTACTGTTAACGTTTATACCATACAAGATGGTCAATTTGTTCGAACATTAAAACCTATAGGTTGTACGGAATTTTGCGTACAAATCTCGTATGTCACAGTTTCTTATCATGGTGAGTTAAAAAATGTATATTCTGTTTTTCTTTTTTTCTTCTTACTATTCGTACTAAAGCTAAACAAATTATCTTTATAATGAGGTATTAACACTGCTATAAGGTTAAACAAATTATTAAAATTTAATCCGGAGAAAATTACACAGTGCCACACGTAAAATGCAAACTCCTCCTGTGCGGTTTTAGAAGTACTTATCGCAACTAAGAAAACCCCATCTGGGTTTTGCTAGTTTAGTTGCTGTTCGAATTTTATGGTCTCATTGATATTTTGGGGAAAACTTAATTTTTCCGAAGAACATGCAATTTTTCTCACGGCACCAATCTCTCGGACACCAATTGGAATTTTGTTGTCCTGTTTTCGGCACAAACTAACCCGAACAACTGCATCTAGTGCCTCAAAATTGCTAAAATGGTGAAAAATTTAAATTATTTTCAATCTTTTTTCACCATTTTATAATATAACTAGCAGACTCCAGCCCTCGAAATTCGAGTGCAAATTCTAGGAAATTTTATTTTTTCATTAAATAAAGACCCAAAATGTATGCTAATAAATTATAGCCAATTCACAAATCAACACAAAAAACAAACTCATTTTTATTACAAACACATTAACAAATTTAATAAACACACACGTAGCATTGTATAATTTTATGTACTTTAAATGCAATTTACTCAAAATAAAGGAAATAATTTAAAAATCTGTAAATCTGCAAAATGGCTAAAAAGAAATACCTTTCAAATAATATACGTTTGTTCAAAATCGGGATAAAATGGTAGAACAAAACATCGGTCATAAGAAATCACCTAGCCCATTAATATTATAGATTTATAATTCTTCAGAACATTATAATACTGGAAAATGTTTTTTTTTCTTAATTTCCAGCTGTATTTTACATCGAAAATTCGATGTTGCAAGTGCACTAGCCCTAGCAGTCAATACCAATGTCCTATAGCCGAATGCAGTCATTGATGTTACAAGAAAATAACACATTATTTTGAGTCGATGACAATTGAACAGCAAAAACATAAAGGCTTCACTTTGGAAAATAGCAAAAATAAATATATTTTGTTACTTTTGTGGTCATATAGTGCCCAAAGTTACAAAGAAGAAGAAACTTTGAATATGCGCAATATTTGGGGTTAGTTCGTTTTACACTTTTTTCTCCTAGTCTATAGCTAATATTGTGCTCAAGACAGAAAAACGAATTCCAATTTGTTTCCGAGATATAGCCGTGAGAAAAATTAAATTTTCTTCGGAAAAATCAAGTTTTAACCAAAATCTGCGTAAAGTAATAAAACAGCTAAACTAGGAAAACATAAATGGGGTTTTGTTAATCTCGATAAGCACTTCGAAAAACCGCGCACGAAAAGGAGTTTGCATTCGATGACTTCAAAAATATTGCACTGTGTTACTCTGCAGACTATAAACTCATTTTTTTTTTCCGATAAATTAAAAGTTTTTTTGTTTATTTTTTTTACACTTTTTAATAACTACTTTATAGGCATGAACTTGAATTTTAAAAATTACTTTTATAGTGAAACCCAGAAATCCTGATTTACAATATGACAACTTCTTTTTGAAATCAACAAAGAAAATAAGCTTTTTCTACTAAGCCTATTTGATTTTGATAAAAAAAAGTGGCTTGAATATTCTATACTAAGTATTTTTGGAACACTTGGTCTTACATATCCTGAAATATAGCAGCACGAAAAGTGAGAAATTCATAAAAACCTGAGTGAAATGGTCTAGAATAACTGGGTTTATCTTCAAAACTTGTTAACGCATATTTCTAATTAAAGTCTCTTTTAAAAGTCTCACAAAAACTTTCAAGGTTCTCACTATCATCGCACTCCATATATATTATTTTATATGACATGACCCAGCTTAGGTTATACTAGTCCCATTAATTACTTATGAACTGATACAAAGTTTTTAGACTCTCTCTATTATAGTACACAATATATTTAATGAAAAATATTTACTTTGTATGGAAGGTGCCAAGCTCACTAATCCAATCCCGTCCATTTTTGGCTTTGATTTTTAGTTTAATTTTTTTTTATTAACAATTATTTTTAAAAGTTAGGATGAGATTGTTAATAGTTCCGAAATTTGGTTATAGCCCTAATTTAAATAATGTATAGCAAGGGTTAAACCCATTCTATCTCTTATCTATATATGTATATAAAAATTACATGTTTGTTTGTCGCACAAACATATATGATCTGTCGATGATGAGAATGGTTTAAAAAAAAAGAAATTTTAAAAAGTCAAAAAAAAAAATTTTTTAATATCAAATGCTTCTTATCATATTTTAGCGCCACATACTATATTAAATTTTTTTTATTACAATGTATTTATTGTGCTAAAAAGTATTATTCAAAATTTTAAAAATTGTGTCAGTGACAAAAAAAATTTATTTGGATTGAACATATGACAGATTTATAAATTCGTTTTTTATTATCAATACGGGACAATAAAATTGAAAAAATATATATATATATATATAAACCTCACAGTCACGTGCAAATGATTATGAACCACTTGAATTAAGATCAATATATCCGATTAAGAAATAGACAAGCAAGAATAAGCACCTCAAATACAACCAGATTAATATTTAAGCGTCTCGCTTTTCGTTATAATCATACATTACGCATGGCTTATGTTGTGCAAATGGTAAAGTCAAATTGCCAGTTTGATCCACCAGAACCGCTGCTAACATAAATTTTGGGAGCAATACTAAATCGAAGCATTTTTGTTTTTCAAACATTCAAATATACAATAACGCTTTTCAAATGATTTCTTTTGGTGCAACAAATTTTATTACTGATAATTTCATGCCAACATTCAAAGTTCAAGGCCAAATTTATAATTCAGGTTCTTTATTACCACTTGCAAATGATACACATAAATTTCTACAAATTTATTTTTATTCCAAATTTCGATAATTAATTAAATGTATGTAATGTAATTCAACAACAAGAAGGGAAATAAATCTTGACAAAATTTACTTTATAAACGTAATGACTTAATAAAATTATTTAAAACTTCCGTTAAACAAATGCCATGTGATAATCTTAAAATAGTTATTAGAGTTGATAAAACCCCTGTCGGAGAACGCTCGAGAAGGTTCAATGCACACACATTCAATAAAGTTGCGATAGTTGTTGCTGCAGACCAATTTGAATCACGTGACATTAAATTACACCGCAGAGATGTGTTATAACAAGATCAACTACAGCTGATTAATAAAATGCGTGCTTAGAACGTTCACAAAATCAATTTAACAACAAATCTAAGTGTCCAATTACAAAACGACGAATCAGCTACAATATTTTCAAAACAATTATTGGACACTGGAAGTGGAAAAATTCTAATTGCTATTACAACTGGTTTAATGCGCTGTAACATAATTTTTGTATGATAAAAGAATCAAAAGAACAATTGATTGAAAAAGTTTATCGAATAATTGGTTAAGTGAAGGAGCAATATTGACAGCAAAAAATAAAGACGTTAATGACATAAATATTGGCATTCAAAATAAAATTTTCGATCAAACAATTACATACAATTCAATAGATTGTGTTATGGATGCAGACGAAGTAGTAAATTATCCTACAGAATTTTTAAATTCCTTATATTTGCCTGCAATTAAATATTGCCAAAACTTTGTAAAATAATACAATTTCCCATACGTCTAGCTTTTGATATGACAATAAACAAATCACAAGGTCAATCACTTCAAGTCTGTGGTCTAAATTTAGAATATCCATGTTTCTCACATGGTCAACTATATGTTGGATGCTCATGTGTAGGAAAACCATCATCTATATACATATGTATATGCACCTGAAATATTGGAATAATTAATACTAGCAGATTCCAGCACTCGAAATTCGAGTGAATTTCTAGGCAACTTTATTTTTCAACTTAGCCAATTCACAAACCAACACTTTTTTGGTTTATTGTTATTGTGAATGAAGATAACAATTGTTTAACCTCATTAACAAACACATTAACAAATTTAATAAACACACATAGCATATGTATAATTATACCCTCCACTCCAGTGTACAGAGGGTATATATAAGTTTGTCATTCCGTTTGTAATAATTAGAAAAAAAATTTTGGACTCCATAAAATATATATATTTGTGATCCTTATAACAACCGGAGTTGATATAGCGATGTCCGTCTGTCCGTCTGTGGAAATCACGATGACGGCATCAATCGGGCAGTTAGGGTGCTCGTTGACATAAAAAATGATTCATTAACATCCTGAAAAGTTTGCTATTTAAAATCGGTCGATAAGGGCCCGAGATTTGAATGAAGAACTAAAAAAAAGTCTTGAAAAAATATAATTTTCTATGTTGTTCTTGTCACGTTCACGCCCTGAATGGTGCAGCTACAGTGATCATTTTTAGTGAGACTGATCCACCAAATTCATGGGCAGATTTCTATTCAAAAATCATTAAAATCGGTGGAACAGGTCCAGGCAAATCTCTGAAAAAGTAAAAAAAAAAATGAAAAATATGATGTTTCTATATTGTTCTTGTTGTTATTCTAAATGTTGTGTTGTTGTCATAGCTGGACTTGTTGTTTTTGTGGTCGTTGTGGTAATAATATAATAAAAACTAACCCTTTGTACATTTTTTTATTAACTCTGGTGGAAAAATTTAAAAGTTTCCATTGTTTTGGCATCACTCTAAAAATTTGTTAGATCATTTCCGTTATTACCACGAGCCTGCCTGCAAAATTTCAGATCGAATGGCTCACGAGAAATTGGTTAAAATCGATCCAAACTTTTTTCGACAAGCAGACACTACGAGTTAATATAAAGGGAGTAAAAGTTCACCAACATCTAAAGCAAATAATGCTAAAATACCTAGTTGTTAATAAAAAAAAAAAACAATGTAAATATAGCAAAAAAAATTTTATGTATAAATTTATTTATAAATTTATATAAACATATTAAATAATACAAATAATATACATATGTATATTATATATGTATGTATATCCATAACAACTGCATGTTAGAAATAAATCGCTATATTATTTTATTTACATAAAATTCTGCAATATTTTGTTGTGGGGAAAATACATTTCTTTTGCATTAACAGAGTGTCACTTCATTTTGATCAGCGTGACTATGCCACAGTAGATGGCGCCACAATTTTTGTTTGTTCTAATTAGCTTTGCAATAGTTATTTCTATTTTAACATGAATGTTAATATTTTCAACTGGATATCATACAGAACAATGTTGAGAGTATACACGGGCTGGTCTTTTATTTCATACGTTTTTTCATTATTCTTTTACAAATATGAACATAAGTTTGGCATATTAACTTTTTGTTGTATTTACAAAATAGAGTTACCGAGTTCATCAATGAGTTTTTTGCTTTCAAAACAGTTCTACATAGTTATATAGATTTATTATTCTGCTTTACCTACAAAATATCTGATTGCGATTATATCTTATTTTTAAAAATTGTTTATAATTACTAAAGCACTATTATTCACATAAATACAAAATTGCACCTTTTTAATTTTCCATTAAAATTTTAGAAAATATAAATTCTAAAAACTAGAATTAAAATTTCAAATTATAAATAAGAAAATAATAAGAATAAGAATAATAAGAATTTCAGAAAATCATGTCAAAACATCGGAAATAATAATTTGAAATTTAGAAGACATCAATTGCATCTTTAATATATAAATTTTATTCGTTAAACACAAATTGAAATTCCAAAAACACCACCAAATATGTTTACATTTAAAAAATGTTTCCATTTAAAAAAAATATTGGCATTGGCATAATAGCTTTTCAGTAACTTCTTTTAACGATAGTCGAATCGTTAAAAAAAGGATATAGCATTGCAAGGATATATATTGTTAAAGTCAGCTGTTGTTGTTATCTAAACGACAACCATTTTTGTGTTGTTTATTCAATCGATAAAAACTTAAATTTTTAGGTTGAAATGTCGTCATACATAAATAAAAATCAGAAAATAGTGAAAATATTTTGCTTCTATTAAAAAACTTTTTTATATAAATAAAAAAATTAAATTGCATATTCAATTCATTATTTCATTTTCAAATAAATAAACAGAAATATTAGTAAAAAAAATAAAGATATTAAACATAAACATAAAATCATCCTGTCAAACACGAAGTAATTTGTTTTTTCTATTCTTCTTTGTGTTTTTCGCTTATTTTGACAGAGATGCCACTCGTTTACAATTTAAATAAATAGAAAAATAGATTTGTCGACTGTCGTTAAGATGTATGTACTTAGTGAATCACTTAATTCTTAGTGCAAACAACAATAGCTGCCGATATATTTTGCGATTGTCGGATCGTTGAAATTTACAGAATCACAGAAAACATTAATTTAAATTCAATGAATTTTAGAAAACGTCAAATGATATTTAAGAATTGCGAACATAAAAACCGTTACATAAATAAACGCAATTTGATGAGAATGTTATTTTTTATATATAAATTTTCACAATTTTTTTTGGATGAATATTTGAAGTTTATCAGAAAAAGATAAATTATTTTATTTAAAATGTTTGGGACATTTGGTTTTTTGCGTTTGGCATCCCTAATTTGATTATTTATTATTATAAATTTATTCTCTATGTTTTCCAAATATGGCAATATTTTAATAAAAAATTGAGAGAGCTTTTTTTTTTTTTTGTTATTATTTTGATACTCCATCCGACCTATATGGCCGCAATGAAGAAATATTTGGCCAGCTAAAAGAAACTATACAGCCATCTCCAATTAGCACGATTTAATGCATATAGCCACCCTACACAACCATTACCTTTGCAATGGAGGTTAGGGCGAGCTATTTAATTAGCAAAAACTAAATTAAACGAGAATTTATGTCATATAACCGGAAACGCATGCATATAGGTATATAACCTAAATGCATGCCGATCAGCAACCACGATGACCAAAAAGCAAACACCGAAATAAATCCGAAATAATAGAAAAGACGAAAACCAACCCAAAGAATTTGTTGAAATAAGTTGGTATTAAGTTTAACAAATTGTTTACTTTTTCATTTACATTTATTATCAACACTCAAACCGAGGTGGAGGGTATCAAAGATTCGGCACAGCCGAATTTAACACTCTTACTTGTTTTATGTATGTGTTAGTAGCAACTTTAAATGCAATTTACTCATAATAAAGGAAAAAATTTAAATATCTGTAAATCTGGTGAACAGCTAAAAAGAAATACCTTTCAAATAATATAAGTCTGGTCAAAATCGGGATAAAACGGTGGAACAAAACATCGATAGAAAAAAATCGCCTAGCCTATTAATATTATAGATAATCAATGCGTTGGAATAATTAAAGAAAAATATATTTATGTTTCTGTTATATAATTTTAATTTATTTAAAATCAGAGAATAATTTATGTCTTTTATGTCAAACACATTAATTTTTGATTGCATTTATTCACTTAAAAAATTAGTAGGACCAGTAAAGCGGGCAGGATACAGCTAGTTAAATTATAAAAACCTTATCAAATATCAACCTTCTTTGCAATGATCACGTGACTTTATTTCATAAAGACTACAAGTGTATGTCTATCATGCCATTATCTTTTAGTACCTGAACATATTGAAATCGATGGTTATCAAATAAATTCTAAATTAAAAATAAATAAAGGCCTTGCCTTATCTCATGATTTCACCCAACCACATTTAAAGGCATTACATGACATACTTTGCATTTAACTGAATTAAATACGACTAACAAATAATGAACATTAAAAGTCTCGTGTTTCTTTTTATACCCTATACCATTATGTGGTCAGTTTGTGTGATGTTTGTAATTACCAAAAATATTTGTCCTACCTTTTATTATACCGATCGACTCAGAATCACTTTCTGAGCAATGTCCGTCCGTCTGTCTGTGCGTCTCTGTGTCCATCCCAGAGTTCAGAAAAAAACACACACTGAATAAAAAACTCGTACATACATATATGTAAACAAACATAACTTAGACCAACACACACATATTTTTATTTTCATATCAATTATGTTTGTTTTTAAATTTTCTTCGGTGCCCAACACAACCATGACTGTGTTCGTTTTAATATTTCATTATTTACACGAACATTTTTCTATCACGTATTTTTTGTTTCGAACACACATAAGGCACACATTTTTGAGTGTTGCTTTATTTGAAGTTCATGTTCTGGTATGTGTACTGAAAAAAAACACAGAACATGTACAATAAACAGGTTCGAGTTCAGTTATATTTTAAGTCGTGTTGTGGCTCGTGTAGTAAGAAAAAACAGAACATGTACAATAAACAGGTTCGAGTTCAGTTATATTTTACAATGTTAATAAACAAAATTAAAATTATTCCTGTAATTGTTTTATTTTTAGAGAGTAAACAATGAAATTAACAAAATGAACATCACAAAAGTTAGTATGCAGTATAACAGATGTTTTGATTTTGAACAAAAAAATTTTAGAAATATTTTCAATTTAAAATTAAGGGTTTTCACTCTTGGTAGTAAATTACCCTTGTAACCCTTGTAAATATTGTAGATATAGTAAAATTACTACTATTTACAACACCACAACAACAAAATGTATGAAATTGAAATTTACTACGCTGTATTGAAAGTACAAGGGTAACAGCTATAGTACATCTACATGACTAAATATTTACAAGACTGAAACAGCTGTTTGGTGAGCTGCCAAAACAATTGTTTATTTTTTATTTTTAATTTTGTGGTAAATGAATCAAAATAATAAAAAAAAAAATGTATCAAAATAATGAAAAGCCCCTTCTCCAGATGACCCGAGTCTGTATAGGACAATTGCTAACTGGTACTCAACTGGAAATTGTTCACATGAATGGAGTTGGTTAAATTCTATATCTCCAGAAATCATAGACACCAGTGTATGAAACTCAATTCGACTAACCCTCAGCATTTGCAAAATTCTGTTGTCATATAATTGGGTTTAGTGACCACTTTATTGATTTTGGAACCGAATTCCAAGCTCCGCGAATGTCATCAACTAATTCATCTAAAATGTGGTCAATGGCATCATGTTTACATGTATCTACAAAAGGGGAGTAGTTATATTTTTGTATTGTTTTTATTATTCCAAGTAATACCGTACCTTCAACATCCAGAATCTCTGCAAATTCTATTTCGTCAACTGCATTTTGTTCTACAAAATTTATAATTTTTTCTTTTTCCATAATTTTGGACATTTTACTTATCTGCAAGTTCTTGTTGATATTTTAAGTTTTCAAATTGATAAAAAAAAAAAAAAAAAAAAAAAAACAAAAAACAGCTGATTCATTAGTTTACAATACACAACATAAAAGACGTACACGCTTTGGTAGTATAAAATCGTTGTAGATATAACAGGGTTCTAAATTTAACACCAAGAGTGAATACCGCTATTAAGTTTTATAACTTCTTGAAGTTGTGAATGCATTGAATCAACTAAATGCTGAGTCACAGAGTTGGGGATTTTTAACCATACTTTCAAAATAATTTTTCTTTGAACCGTTCTATCTTTCACCTCTAGTTTTCATGTTTGGCGTTCAAGATGATCTCAAAGGTTCTCTAATGGCTCAATATTGAGCGACTGATGAGGAGTTATAAGTTGTTTTGTGTAATACAGAAGTCATTCCTTGACGATAAGAGCCGTATGTTTCGTGTCGTTATCCTGTTGAAATATAAAGGAATCATTTAACTCTACTTGCATAGCACTTTCTTTCAAATTGTTTTTTTAGAATATTCGGGTACAAATATTTATCCTTAGTTCCATCAATAACTACAAGTTTTCCGACTCCTCCATGTTTTACGGTGTCAGTCACATTTTTTATTTCGAGCTCGGAATATACCCATCAGATCCATGAATATTTATTTTAGTATCGCCCGAAAATACTACAGTGTTCCAAAAAGTTTCTGACTGATTTATGTGTAATTTAGCGAAGTTACGGTTGACTCGGCTTATGATTGTTTTTTTTTTATACTTCGGCCATGATATCCAGCATTGTATAACACGCGATGAATTGCTTCTGGACTGCAGGATTTTCTGACTTCTCTTTCAATTTCTGATTGCATTTTTCATGCAATTATCTTTGGGTTTTGTTTAATTTTTCGAACAATAATCCTTTCTTCTTTGCTAGTTAATATTTTCGGTTGGGCCGGGCATGGCTTATTTTCTGTTGAACCTCCGGAATTGTACTTTTCTATAATATTTTGTACGGTAGCATTATTTTTACTCCCAATACTCGAAATTTGTCTTTCTTTGAACAGCTTTATTATCGCTTGCTTCATATAATGAAAGTAATAATGAAAATTGGTTTTAGAAATAAATCAGGCTCATGATCAAATATTTTTACTTTAAATAAAACAAACAAGTAAGAAAATTACAGTCGGTCTAGACCGACTATAGGATACCCTCAACCATGGTTTAGAGACCCTATCTCGTCTGTCCAAATAATTGGATATAGAAAATAAGCATAAATCAAATATAAGTGGCATTCTTATTATTTTTTTTTGGCTGCAGATATGAAAAAGTTCATATCGGGTGCTATATTTATATGGGGATTAGGTCGAAAAATGGACCGATCCTGACCATATTTGGTAAAGTCACTTAAATTTTGCAAAAATATATACAAACCAAATTTGAGAAAAATCTGTGCAACTTTTTTGTTTTGATTGATTTAAGTGAAGATCGGGAAGCAGCTCTATATGGGGCCTATGACTAAGAATTGTCCTACAGGAATGATTTTTGGACTACTGATTTACGGATATAATAAACACATACAAACCCAGTTTGACTGAGATCTATATAATAATTTGTATCTAATGGCAATTTATGTCGATTTCATAGGGATCATTTGTATGGGAACTATGTCTGAACATGGACCGAATTTCACCAATTTCAATAGCATCCACCCTATGGCCGATATTGGCTTATATACTAAATTTCATCGAAATATATTCATATTTGCGACCAGTAGTTTGATTTAAAGGTTTACATGGACACACAGACGGACGGACGGACATCGCTAAATCGATTTAGAAAGTGATTCTGAGTCGATCGGTATAATAAAATATTTTTGATAGTTACAAACAGCAGCCAAAGTCATTATACCCAAACCACATAGTGGTATAGGGTATAAAAACATGGCACATCTGATTCAAAAATTGATCTATATAAACAGACAGGCCCTTTAATATAAAAAGACAGAACCTTTATTCCTTAATGCTAACTAACAACTTGATACTCAATTATTGCATACTTACTTTTGTGATCATAAAAGTTACATTTTCATATTAAACTAAAAAAAAAAAATTACGGGATCGTACTCAAGAGTTTAATTTTTTTTTTTTTTGTTATCTACATAGTAACAACTTAAAGTATATGTATAAAAACTAGACCCATGATAAAAAGAAAATAGAAAGAAGGATGATGTTGATGCAAAATATAAAGTGCATACTTATTTTAGTGACACACTGCATATGTTTTTGACCCAGCCCTCATATAAAAATAACATCAGGTATGAACTTTTTCATATCTGCACTCCACAAATTAAAAACAATAACACTAAAATATGGTTTATGCGTATTTTCCAGTTATAACCCTCTCCCGAAACGCATGGTATAGAGTATCGTATAGTCGGTCTAGGCCGACTAGAATTTTCATACTTGTTAATATATTATATATATACCCCATTACCACTATGTGGTTTGGGTATGATGATTTTGTGCTGCTGTTTGTTACTACCTAGAACCATCTTTTACTATACCGATCGACTCAGAATCACTTTCTATTTAGCGATCCGTCCGCCCGCCTGTCCATCTGTGTGTCCATGTAAATCTTGTAATCAAACTACAGGTCGCAAATATGAATATATTTTAATGGAATTCGGTATATAAGCTTTTACCGGCCTTATAAAATCGACTTAATTTGCCATAAGATCCAAATTATCATATAGATCTCGGTCTAATTGGGTTTGTGTGTATTTATTACATCTATTTATCATTTGTCCAAAAATAAATCCCATATGGCAATTTTTTGTCATAGCCCCCATATAAAGCTGCTTCCCGATTTTCACTTCAATCTATCAAAAAAAAAAAAAAAAGAATATTGCACAGATTTTTCTCATATTTGGTTTTTATATATTTTTTCAAAATATAAGTGACTTTATCAAATATGGTCAGGATCGGTCCATTTTTCAACCTAGTCCCCATATAAATATAGCATCCAATATGAAGTTTTTCATATCTGCCACCAAAAAAATTAGTAACAATTGTACTCAAATTTGGTTTATACTTATATTCTATATCCAATTGGTTGGACCGAAGAGATAGGGTCTCTAAACAGTGGTATAGGGTATCATATAGTCGGTCTCGTCCATATCTTCACTTACCTAACTAAAAATATTTTTTTTTAATCAGCGATATAAGATTTCTTAATCTATGTAGTACTAAACTTATCATTCTGAAATATTTTTATCACTAATTGAGTTTGATACTTGAAAGCTAAATCGCTCAAGTCCGTCAATAAATATTTCAACAAAATCAAGTTTGGAAATATATTATTTCTTCAGCGTATCCTAAAACAAATTACTAAAGAAAAGATTTAAAATTCTGATGAGAAATGCATAATTCACTCATCTATCTTATCAGAAAGATTATTTCTTATTTTCCTAAAGATAAATAATAAATAAAAAAATATTTTTTCATAAAACTTTGCAGTACTGAAGAACATTTCTACTGACAAAATTTTCTAGCTACACAGAATTTTCGTGCTTATATTGGCTAATTGGAGTCACAAAAATATGAGTAATTTAAAACACTGAGAGCGTTTTCCTAAAAAAAATGATTATGAATATTCTTTACAACAATCTTATATATTAAAAGAATTTATGAATAAACTTTGCATTCAAGATTTTTTTCAATAGTTTTCTTCTCTCAAACCTCTATAACTAGAGTTCTAATTAACGTAGGCTGTTGAGATAGGTCTAAGAACACTCAGTGGATCAAGCTCCTTCTTTTGAGCTATTAACTGCTTGGGTTTGAGGAAAGTTATGCGTGGAGAATCAACTTTACTTTTACTGTACGTTAACTTATCTTGGCATATTTTGGCATTACTGTACGTTAACTTCTCTTGCCAAATTCGTTTGGTTTGAGGAAAGTTATGCGTGGACAATCAACTTTACTTTTACTGTACGTTAACTTCTCTTGGCATATTTTGGCATTACTGTACGTTAACTTCTCTTGGCAAATTTTGGTATTATATTATAAAAATTAACATAATATAATATAATGCTGCGGAGCAGAAGGGGTCCTCTAGTCCTTTATGATTCTGAGCACAAAAATTGTTTTTTCTGTAGGAAATCCTGCAGATCGAAAACAAATTTTGTATTTATCGCTTAAATTTTGCATACACAAAACTTCTACAATCCTGGAAAGAATTCCGTTTGTAAGCGTATACTTACATATACATATACTCCGACCACTGTTGCCAGATTTACAGTGCAAAATGTGAAAAATGCATAAAATTATTGCGTGCATCAGTTAAAAATAATTGAAAAATCATCTTTTACAATGACAAGAACCAAAATGTTATTTTCGAAAGGTCAAAGATCATTATCATATTATTAAGAGTTTTGTGATCAAATTTCTTTAAAAGATTTTTATTTATTTATTTATTTTCAATATATTTTACTAAGTTAATTATTAAAATATAAACTTAAGGCACCGGGTAACCAAACCAAATAGTCTAGACCGACTATACGATACCTTTTACCATGCGTTTAGAGATCCTATATCTTAGGTCCAACTAATTAAATTCAGAAAATAAGCATAAACCAAAATTGAGTGGTATTTTCATCAATTTTTTTTTGCCTTCAGATATGAAAAACTTCATATCGGATGCTATATTTATACTTATTTTTTGCAAAAACGTATACAAACCAAATTTGAGAAATATATGTGCAATATTTTTTTTTAGTGAAGATCGGGAATCGGCTTCATAAGGGGGCAATGACTAAGAATTGCACTATAGGGTTTATTTTTGGACTGCTGGTAAATGGATGTAATAAACGTACACAAACCCAATTTGGCCGAGATCTTTATAATTTAATATTATGTCAATTTCAATCGATCTTATAGGAGTAATTTGTGTGGGGCTAGTTCTGAACAAGAACCGATTTTCACCAATTTCAATAGCGTTCATTCTATGGCCGATAGAAGCTAATATACTAAATTTCATCAAAATATATAGATATTTGCGACCTGCAGTTTGATTATAAGGTTTACATGGACACACAGACGGACGGACGGACATTGCTAAATCAACTCAGAAAGTCATTCTGAGCTAATCGGTATAATAAAAGTTACGAACGTTAGCCCAAAGTCATTATACCCTGATCACATAGTGATAATAGGGAAAACGAGCTCAGTAATGATATTAAAATGAGAATCTGATGTTTGTTTGACAATTGTGGAATTAACCATCAGTTTGGAGAAAAAGATACAATATTCTCCACCAGCATTTTCTTAAAACATTCAATATTGGTATTTTTTTTTTTTTTTTGTACCCTATACTACTATGTGGTTTGGGTACAATGACTTTGTGCTGCTGTTTGTAACTACCAAAAATATTTGACCTAGACCCATCTTTTATTATACCGATCGACTCAGAATCACTTTCTGAGTCGATTTAGCGATGTCCGTCCGTCCGTCCGTCCGTCCTACAGGTCGCAAATATGAATATATTATGATGAAATTTGGTATATAAGCTTTTGTCGGCCATAGGATGAACGCTATTGAAATTGGTGAAATTCGGTCCATGTTCAGACCTAGTCCCCATACAAATGACCCCTATGAAATCGACATAAATTGCCATAAGATCCAAATTATCATAGAGATCCCAGTCAAATTGGGTTTGTATGCGTTTATTATATCCATTAATAAGTAGTCCAAAAATAATCCCTATAGGACAGTTCTTAGTCGTAGGCCCCCGATCTTCAATTAAATCTATCAAAAAAAAAAAAATATTGCACATATTTTTCTCAAATTTGGCTTGTTTACATTTTTTCAAAATATAAGTGACCTTACCAAATATGGTCAGGATCGGTCCATTTTTGACCTAGTCTGACTATAATTTTCTTGCTTGTTTTTTGTTGAGTACTATGAAACTGTTATCAACCGTAACAATTGCGCCAGCACTACTGGTGGTGATTGGTATCTGTGGTAAAGAAATGCTATTCCTTTTCAATAAAAATATTATATTCCTTATGGAAGAAGGAGGTTGATATATAGGATTGTTAAGGTGTTTCCAAAATGTCTCATGAAGACCATCAGATGACATCAAATAAA
Source organism: Cordilura impudica (assembly GCA_963682025.1). NCBI lineage: Eukaryota > Metazoa > Arthropoda > Insecta > Diptera > Scathophagidae > Cordilura > Cordilura impudica. The sequence goes on along the minus strand of OY821519.1, from coordinate 44,011,088 downwards.
CGTGGACGCCATATTAACAGAGCTCTTCTTTAAGAGGCTTTCAAAGTTCGAAAATTTAGCTTCCGATCACAGTAAATGAATAGGAGTAGGTCGGAGTAAACCAGCAGCAATTTTAAAACAGTTATTAAGTGAGGTATTAATTTTAGAAATATTTTTTTATGGATGTCCAACCATAAACTGTGATGCCATACAAAATCACACCAATAGTTAATAAACGGCAAATAAGTCTGAGTAAATTATTTGTTTTACTTAATTTAGTTGTTAATAGTCCTACATGAATGTACCAAAGTAAGTTTTTTGGCAAAATGACAGGTATGATTCTCATTTGCTCTGTTATCTATAGGTTAACATGTCCAATGCATATTGTGTTAGAGAGTGCAACTCTCTTTTGCTGCTAACATGCAGAATCTCCTTTTGATGTGTAAACATCTATACGCGCAGGGGGGTAAATTTATAATACAATCACAAAAACAGCGTAACACAAATCGGTGAGAGCTGTAACACAAATCGGTATGTGACTTATGATTGTATTGGTGAAAAAATTATGATATAAAATTGTTTTTTACGCCACTTTCTTAAAAGCGTCATCTATGTATCACTTATATACGTTTATATTGGGATATTTTTTAACGTTTTGCAGCAAAGGGTTGTTGAATTAGCTGAAACAGTTTTTGCTATAAGTGATACATAGATGACGCTTTCTGTTTGATTTTAAAAAATGACATAAAAAATCTTTAATTACTAGATGTTTACACATCTCCCCTGTGATCGGCCCACATGATTTTCTATATGTTCCATTTCTATATATTCCGTGTGTTCAACAAATATTTATAATTAAATTTTATGAATTTTATTTAAAAATTCACAATTTGAATATGTTAATTTAAATAAATAATATATATATATAATAGAAAGAAAAAAATTTAATGAAAAAATAAAATGGCCTTAAATGTCCAGTGTTGGGCTCTGCTAGTCTGCATAAATACCAATATAATCAATCCCTGGTAGGTTTTGAATGGCACTAGCTAGGGAGTTAGCAGCTTTAAAATCTCCTCAGGTATACCCCATTCATTAAGCTCACATATGATGTATGTTGAAATTATTCTGTCAAATGCTTTTTCTATATCTTCAGAGAGAACCAAGGTATGTCTTCTATTTTTCTTGAAAAGTATATTTTAAAATTTGATTTAAATTTTTGTATATAGGTTACCATTTTTTTTTTTTGCAACTCATAAAAGCCGCTGATAGATCTCTAACAAATATTTTTATAAAAAGCTGTTTTGACCTGGCATACATTCGTAAATAAACAGTTTTTTCGTGGATTTATATAACTATATTATCGTAATGATAGTAATAATATTTGGACTCTACATAGATGTTATAATTTAACTCCATTGGAAACATTAGGACTCACACAAAGTTTCAAGGCGTTCACTATCTTTGTCCTCCATATATTTTACTTTGTATGTTATTACCACGAACACTTGTTCAACCCGCCCAACTTAGGTTAGACTACTCCCTTTAATTATTTATAGACTTATAAAAACTTTCAAGATTTTCGCTATTATAGTGTACTAGCCATTTCTGGCTTGACTACCTAGATTTATAACTGATGAACTCACACAGCGTTTCAAAATTCGCTGTCATAGTACTCTATATAATTTGATGATAAATATTTACTTACCATGGGAGGTGCCATGCCTACTAATCAAAATCTATTCAAATTATACCTTATATAAACAATTTTTTTATGTGTAAATCGGTTAAATAGTTCGCGAATTATAACCTACCAACGAACAGCAATTCATTTTTATATATATAGATTAAATTCCATTAAATGTTGTGATTTCAAAACATAAAATACAGATTTAAAGTTTACTTTTTGGTACTAAATTGTACTGTATTTTTAACTTGGGAATCGAAAAAAAATGAATTATTTTTTTTTAATCGTAGCATTATGTAAAAATATCAATGCTTGAAATAAATTTTTTTCATTGACCTTAGTCATCTGGGAAACATTAAAAGCTATTCGCAATATTAAAGGCGATTACAATACCTTCAAAACAGCACCCTAACAGAACTTGTAGGTAAACTACTTTTAAAGAGAACCGTAATTATGTTGACACACCTTCTTTAATTCAGGGCTATGAAAGCCTGGGCTACAAATTTTACGATTTTCCTTAGTTGAATAAGGTGACACATCGATAGCAATTTTTTAATGAATTCTGAGGTAGTGAGGGAGACGCGTTGTTGATTATAAATATGAATTCGAAAAATAAAAGCCTTAATGTATGCAACAGATTTTTATTGTCAATAAGCTTATAAATTTGTAGCATGATATTAAATTATTCGTTATAGAAATTTTACAAACGTCAAACAAATTACATAGCGATAATCGCAACTCTTTTTTGTTATAAATTTTCAGGTAATGAAAAAACGTTATAAGTAAATTAAAAACCGAAATTAGGCAAATAACCTTGATAGGTAATTAATTTCGTTATTATTTACTCACTTTTGGCTTGATTTTTTAGCAAAGTTTTAACGGTTTTTCTTAGTGTTTTTAAGATAAATAAAAAACTTCTTACGATATGACAACTTATGGCAATCGATATGATATGTTTAATTTTTCAAAAAAAGTTTTGTTTCTATGAAAAAAAAAAATTCTATATTAATATACAATTGGGAGCAGAGGGGAGTACTGGTTTATACTTCTTGCAGAGGGTAGTATTGGTTTATACTTCTAATAGTGCGTTTACAACTGAGGAAAATCTAGTAGATTTTAGTTGAAATCTATACCGTTTACATCTAACTTTTTTGACATTTTGTGAAATTTTGTTTCCGCAACAATAAACAGCTGATCAAAATAAAACATATAAACTAGAAATACCAAAAATAAACAAAACAATAGGAAAATGGAAATATGGAAAATTCTAAAAAGGAACAGATTTTATAATTATATTATGCATCAAAAATGAAAAAAGCACAAACTGGAATAGAAATTTTGTGAAAAAAAAACATCTGCATTTGTTAAATGTATTGTTTGTACAACAAAAACAAATTCATTTTCCACAATTATTATTTAGCAGATTGGAATGGTAAATCTAGAAATCGTATATACTAGATTTTGCTTAGATGTAAACGCACTATAAGCGAATTAAAAATTCTACGATAAACCGAATTGCAATTTTTCTTCTTTCTTTTTTAATTCACAGTAAAACTGTGTTCAAATCTAAATAAAAATCAGTAAGACTATTAAATTCGGCTGTGCCGAATCTTTAATACCCTCCATATGGGTTTTGCGTTTACATGAATATCTGGACTTATTGCACTATTCATAACAAAAGAAAACACAATATTTTAAAAAGTAAACAATTTGACAAACTTAATATTAAAAATTATTACAAGAAATACACTGAATTTTTCACATTTTTAGAGGTGTCTTCATATTCTTGGACATATCTTGGACGGACGTTTTATCCCATTTTCAATAGCAACTTGCTAGAAATAATGGCAAACATTATTATCATAACTTCGCCCCGGAAAATGGTTTATTTTGTGAATAAGTATGATTTGAAGAGTTAGATGGACAGACATCGCTATATCGGCTGGGTGGAGGGTATAAAAAACAAATTGAAGGACAGAAAAATAAACAGAAAAATTCAAAATTTACTATTACTTTTGATTTGGTTTATTATATGGTTGTTGTTATATATGTTTCTGTTAATGCAAATTTTAGCTTAAGATCGTGTTTGATAAACTGAGATGACACGTTCTCCAAACTTGGTTTCCAATAAATTGATTGTGACATTCGCTGTGTCTTGATCATCACGGAAGAAGTACGGCCCAATGACGCCGCCGGCGCACCAAACCGTAATTTTTCGGGATGCAATGATGACTCATGGAGTACGTGTGGACTGCTGTCTGACCAATAACGCATATTTTGTTTATTGATGAAGCCATTCAGCCAGAAATGAGCCTCATCGCTGAAGATGATTTTTCGATGAAAATCCGAATCATTTTCAAGTTGTTGCTCAGCCCAATTCACGAACATACGACGCTTCCGGTGGTCAAACTTCTTCAGTTTTTGCGTCAATTTGATCTTGTAAGGATGTAGGCCATGATCTTTTCGCAAAATTCGCCACAACGACGTCACAGAGGTGCCCAACGCTTGAGAACGACGTGTGAGAGACACATTTGGGCTTTCTTCAACTGAAGCCTAAGCGGCAGCAATATTCTCGACACTACGGGCATTTCTTTGTCATACTGGCACGGGAACATTTTGTACTGTGCCTGTGGACTCAAATTTTTCCACTAGACTCAATTGTTCATCTGCTATGACGATTATGACGACCATAAAATGGACGTAGCGCTCTTAACGTTGAGGCCTCTGACTCCGAATTTCGGTAGTAAATTTTAATAATTTCGACTCGTTGCCTCGTATATCTTTCCATCGTGAAATGGCAAACCTTACTGAAGAGAAATGTCAAAAGAGCGGCAAGAAATAAGGCGTCGTTTGGTGTCCCTGTCTTTCTACTTTTGTAGCGTCCCCGTTGAAAAACCCTTTAAAATAAAAATTTCATATTATTCAAAATTATGAGAATGTCATCGCGAACCGTGGAAAGAGAAATAGCAAAACAAATTAAAGTGAGTCAATCAGTTCTGATAAGAGTCCTGAAAAGGCGAAATATTACTTTCCAAGCACAAAAACCTTTTAACGGTTATCGATACACGTTTCATGATGAGAAAAATGAAAGCAGATAAATCTTTAACGCCAAATGATGCTTCCCTAGCAAATAATAAAAAAGTTGACCGATGGACAGCAATATTGGCTACATATCAGCTGTGAAAAGTTCTAAACCTGTAATACTGAAGAAAAATGTTGCGGCACGGTTAAAGTTCACCAGGGAACACAGTAATTAGATTGCCAAATGTGACTGCTTTATTTGGTGATATATTGGAACACTGCAATAATTTTGTGGTATCATACGAAAACTAGATTACATGAACATTTTAGAGACCCATCTTCCCGGTTTTGTTGATGTGAATGCATTTCCTGAGGAAGAAGTCATATTTCAACAGGATGGTGACCAAAAACATGCCTCTAAAATCGTTAAAAAAATGGTTAACAGGGCAAAATTTTCAATAGATGCAGTGGCCACAGCGAAGTCCCAACCTAAATCCAATTGAGAAGTGTGGTCAATCGTGAAAATACGGTTGGAACAGTATCAAACAGTCCCATCAAACTGAAACGAGCTATGACGACGTGTGCAGTTGGAGTGCCAGAGTATTCCTGATGAATATAATTATAATTGTAGTTGGAAGGTGCAAAATTAAGTACATAAGAGTTATTTTAGTTTTATTTATGTTTTTCTATGAACTTGTAGTTTTTTTTATTTTTATTTTTTTAATTGAGCTAAGAATTAAAAAAGAGATAAAATAAAGAAAATATAAATTGCTTTAATATTGCCTTTTTATTCCCTTAGAAGTGCAAGAAATACAAACATGTGCTCTTATATACATAGATGGAAGTTTTAGGATCTTTTAGCAGAAATTATTTCCTATAACAATATCTTTCGCTACACCAAAAATCTTGTGACTCCAATGACATTTTAAATAGAAAAATTGTCTTATTTCAAATACTTTTTCCTATTAACTCTCCGATTAGTAAGTCTCCGTTGGCCTTAAAATAGTGAAAAGGTCCGCAGGGACCTACAACAAATTGTATGGTATTTTGCTTGATTGGGTGTGCTTTGATGATTTTGATTGTTAATTTCAGATTACATAAAGTAATAAAAATGCGCAAGAAAGTTTTTTTTTTTTGTCAATTTCGGTTTTATTTAATATTAAAATACATGAGAAAATTATGCTTCTTACTGATTTTCCAGTTCGAGTGTGCCGGTATTGCAACGATGCAGCAATGTTGAATGTTCAGCACAAACTGCTTTGTTATTTTGCCTTTTCATTGAATGCTTCCATAGCACTTCGAATGCTGGGATAGCTCGCTATTGCAAAAATGAGCAATTGCAAAAATTAACGTCACTTATCGGTTTTTTTACTGGCTTAATTTCATTATAATTTCATTCATGATAAATGCAGATAATGCATCCATATCAATAAGCGGATCAACGAGTCCGTGACTTTTCATATTAACATATCTTTCCACTAATTGTCAACAACATTCTGCCCTTGATTTACCTCACGCTATTGGTCAGGCAACTTCCCCCAGAGTAATCCATTCCTTTGAGGGGATAAAAAGATTTCGAATCGCACAGCCACCATACCTTTATTCCGTACTTGATTGGCTTAGACGGAATATATTGTGGGCCAACTTTTTTATTCAAAAATTTCAGCGGGCTATATATTATATGAAAAAACTAATTTTTATTTGAATTATTTCATTACGTAGATTTTTACTATTCCAAGAGAAACATTTATTTTTATATTAACAGTAGATTTTTTTATTGTTTCCAAGAGAAACATTTATTTTTATATTAACAGTAGATTTTTTTATTGTTTAAAGAACATTGAACCATTTATTTTTATTTCAGTAAAAAAAGGGTCCGCCAAATAACTTTTTTTTTTGAAAATGCTATAAAAAAAACTACTGAATATTATCTCAAATTTCTTTTTTTATTTGAAAATACAATCCTTCCGGTTAATAATGGAAAATAATTTCATTCAAATGGCTGCCTCGGCTGGCCATGCAGTAGCCTACACGATCGGTCCAATTTTTAAGCACATTATCGATTGTGTGCAGCTGTATTTCATCAATGGCTTCACGAATATTGTCCTTTAAAGCGTCAATTGTCTCTGGCTTGTTGGCGTAACACTTATCTTTGAGGGCACCCCACAAATAATAGTCAAACGGTGTCAAATCGCAGCTCCGAGGTGGTCAAACGACATCAGCTCTGTGGCTGATAATGCGATCTTCAAAAACAGGGCGCAAAACATCGAGTGTAGCTTCGGCTGTGTGGCACGTAGCGCCGTCCTGTTGAAACCAAATGTTGCCAATATCCTTCTCTTCAATTTTTGTGAACAAAAATTCGTTCAACATGGCCCGATAACGATCGCCATTGACTGTAACGGCCACTCCTTGCTCATTTTCGAAGAAAAATGGCCCAATTGTGCTTCTGGAACAAAATCCGCACCAAACAGTGACTCGTTTTGGGTGTATCGGCTTTTCAATGTATGCGTGCGTGTTTTCTGTGCCCCAAATGCGACAATTTTGCTTGTTTACATACCCGCCAAGATCAAAATGAGCTTCATCTGAAAAGATGATTTTTTTTTGTCAAAATCGTCATTTTCTGTAAGTCGATCGCAGGCCCACTTAGCGAAGCGAAAACGCATTGGATGGTCAGTTGGCTTCAACTCCTGAACCAATTGGACTTTGTATGGCGTCATACCAAGGTCTTTATGCAAAATTCGTCTCAATGATGCCTCCGAAATGTTCAATTCTTGAGAACGACGGTGAATTGATGTTGATGGCGCTTCACGCACACTTTCTGCCACAGCAGCAATATTCTCGGGTGTACGCACTGTTTTTGGCTTTTCACGCTTTGGTTTATCGATGAAGATGCCAGTTTCTTTCACTTTTTTCACAAGATAACGAACATACGGAGCTAATGGTGCTTCTTTTCTTAAAATTTTCTTACGCAATTTTCGCACACATTCATCACATTACCATGATTTTCAAAGTAATGTCGCAATATTTCCCAGCGTTGTTCAAGCGTATACACAACCATATTCGTTCAGCGGAAGGATAAAACTAATTATCTGTCAAATCAGACATGAGCTAAGTGTTACCATTCACGAAATAAGCACTAGTTGAAAAAAAAAACGTTAGATGGCGGACCCTTTATAATTTTTATTAATGGGATATTTGCTTTTCTTTGCGATCGCTCAATGATTTTAAATCTACATCAATTTTGGTAGTTGCACATCGTAATTGGCTTTCAAGGTTTTCGTCTGTTAATGAACCGTGAAATTTACTTTTATTAAATTTTTATATTTTAAAAAAAGCTTCACAAACATATGTAGATCCGAAGACGCTTACAATTTTTTGACCAAATAATCTTAAGTTAGGATATTTTTCCGCCGTTATATACGTGTCGTAGAAATCAAATTTTGATTTAATTTGCACTGCAAATTAATTATTTCCATCTGTAAAGCTTCTGGAACAGTAAAACGTCTACGTGAAATGGAGCAGAAAATATCTCAAATGTTTGGTCATATTTTGTATATTCTGAAAAACGACTATTAAAATCAGCTGAAAGTTTTCTAATTTCATCAGCGTACTTTGGAAAATTAATAGTTTGACTGCTATTGGTGAAGATTGATATTTCTAAGTTGGAATTCAAATAAAATTAGCTTGGTTTGGAATGCTTTGATATGATTAGCTGATTAATTTTTTCGGTTATGTCTACTAAGAAACACAGGTCCAACGACCACATTTCGTCATATAAAATTGAAACTGGAGTTCTCTCTTCAGCCATAAAATTTTCTATTTCCACCCTTAATTCAAAAAAACTTTTTAAAATGTTCCGCGACTCAACCATCTAACTTTGGTAAAATAGACAATATCGCCGCATTCCGAACTTAATTCGTTAAGGTATGCTTTGATCTTCCGATGCTGAAGCGCATGTGTTCGAATATAGTTAACTGTTTTTTTTTTACATCCATGACATGACATGGTTTATGGATAATACCTGGGCACATATATTTTTCTGATGTATCAAACAGTTTATTACAAATATTTCATTGGTTTTAACAGATGTAGCTTCAAGTTCTTTCATAAACAACTTTACAGCTCCTTTATTTTTACCAATCATAGCAGGCGCACCATCCGTTGTTAGTCCAGAAAGCTTCTCTAAATATAAAGAATTGCGGGATACTCATTTTTTTATAGCGTGAAAAACATCCTCTCCTCTAGTGGTGTCTTTCAAATTTAAAAGACTTAGCATTTCTTGTGTCACTCCGAAAGAGTCGTTAACCCCACGAATAAATACAGCAAATTGAGAGGTATCTGAAATATCTGTACTTTCGTCGAGAGCTAGAGAAAATGCTTTGAATTGTTGAATCCGCCGCACCACTATTTCATCTGAAGTATCATTAATGCGACGACAAATAGTTTGACGCGACAAACTATGCTTGAAATCATTTTATGTTTATCTGGCATAACATCTTCTATAACAGCTGCCAAACATTCTTTTACAAATTCTCCGTCCGAAAATGGTTTCATTTTGTTAGCGATTTACATTGCGACAAAGTAGCTTGCTTTAACAATAGAAGGTAGTTGTAATGAAGAACCAAACATTTTCTGATGAGATGTTAATTCAGATTTTAGCTCGGCTAACTTAATTTTTCTCAATTCTTCATTAAATTTCACATACACGTCGTTTCGTTTCATGATGTCTTTTAACTTTGTATTCCTCAAAAACAGCTATTTTATCTCGGCAAATCAAACATGTTCATTTTGAGTTCTGTATTGAAAAGAAGTAATTTTCTTCCCAATGATCGCTGTATTTTCTGTTTTCTTCTGAAACTTTCTTTTTTGGAATTCATTCTAAAGGCCAAATATAATTAAATTTATTTAGAATTATTCAAAATAAATGCATTTAATGTTACTTAGTTATTTAATTTTTTCTGGTATAGAAATCTAATTATTAGAGTTTTATATTACTTTTTTTTTGTGTTATATAATTTGATAATTTTTATCACTTAGAAAATATGCAACTTCATATCCTAATAAAAAAAAAGCCAACTAAGAAAGTTTTCAATTATTGTCGGCTTCTCTAGTTAATTTTTCTGGCAAAGCCTACTATAGAAATATTTTACATAAAAAAATTTTTACAATAATTTTATTACGCCTAAAAATATGCAATCGAATAAAAACTAATGAAGATTATGAAGATAATCTTTTCACAAACAAAAATTATAATCAGACGGACTAAAAAACAATAAAAACTGTTTAATATTGAATGTTGTAGTTAATATTTTTCTTTTTTAAAGTCTGTATTTAAAAATTTTAGTAGATTTTGCAATATATTTATTTTTTTTAATAGATTCTGTAAAAAAAATTTTTAAAGCGAATAATAATCATGCAACGGGCCGCATAAAAATTCATAAAGGGCCGTCGGGCCTCGGCTTGACCACGCCTGGTGTAAACCATGTGCGGCCTCTATATGGGAATAATAGGCAAAATGTAGCAAATTTTGTTTTGGCATAAAAAATATTCAATTGAAAAAAAAATACAGATAACAAAAACAAGATACAATTCAACAAACCTCATTAGCGATTTCTTCTAAAAATACGAGTAGTACAAGGTCCGTAGGGACCTCTTCACAAATCCACGTACTGTCATTAAACCTCAATAAAATGTGAACTATTACTCGATTCAGCTCACTGTTTTCTTGGAGTTTATGTACGGTTCGGTTATTCAACCCATACAACATTCAGGAGTTGTGAGAGTTTAAAAATCAAAAAGGTCTCCAAACAGAAGAGTCACAGACAGAACAGTTAAAAATCATCACTCTGAAAAACTTTTTTGTTTTAATGATACTCTTATATTCGATTTAATTAGCCCCAGGAACATTGTGAAATAGAAAACCCCAAAGATTCTAAAGACAAAAAAAGAATTTGTTATTCTTTTTAAATAAAAAAAGATGGAGTATTTCAAAAAGTTATTATATCATTCCTTTACCAATTCACAAAAAAGACAATTATGATCAGCAAATTGTTTACATCTTCCCAATTTATATCTGAATTGTTTATGATCATATTACTCTGTAGAAACTCTTCGCTTCACAAATTGTTTTAAGTTAAATGGAATTTTTAAAAGAAAAAAAAAAAAACATTTTAAAAATGTAAACGGAAACTTTGAACAACAAATGGAAATTTTTGAATTCTTTAATGAAATATACATTTTTTTAATTTAGCTATGTGTATTAGGGTCAGAACTTTTTAAAGTTACGACAATTATGCAGCGGTTGTTAAAAAAGTGCAGCTAGGGAAATCGATGAAGTTTGGAATAAAGATTTTTAGTTTAATTCTTTTTTATTGGCGAAAGAACGCAAATTATTTTTCTAAAATCCAAATATTAAATTTCAGGTGAATGTGAAGGTTGCCGTGCTAGCAACATTAAAAAAAAAGTATTTAAAAACAAGGCTTTTGATAGTTCCGAAAGTTTGGCTATAGCCCTAATGTAAATGAATGTATAACAAGTGTAATCCCCATTCCGTTAAATGTCTTGATTTCTTAAGGCAAATTATAAAAATATTAAAAACATTATCAATCATCAACCTTCTTTGCAATGATCACGTGACTTTATTTCATGTAGACTAACTACAATTGAGTATGTATGTACATATGTCTGTCATGTCATTATCTTTTATTACATGAACATATTGAAATCGGTGGTTATCAAATAAATTCTAGATTTAAAATAAATAAAGGTCTTGTCTTATCTCAGAATTTCAACCAACCACATTTAACGACATTACATGACATACTTTGCATTCAACTAAATTAAATACGACTAACAAATAATGAATATGAAAAGTCTCGTGTTTCTTTTTAATACATGAGTTTTTTTTGTGATTGTTCTAGTACATACGAATGTGTATGTAATTCATACAAGCAGCTATAATCAACAATTTTCAAAATCCTCACCTGCCTAACTTAAAATATATTTTTTATAACAGTGATATAAAATTTCTTAATCTTTGTGGTATTAAACTTATCATTATGAAATATTTTTTACTGCTAATTGAGTTTGATGCTTGAAAACTTAATCGCTCAAGTCCGCCAAGCAGTAAATTGAATGAAATCAAGTTTGGTAATATATTAATCAGTATATGGCCAAATAAAAAGTAGTTTTTTGTTCAGTTTGTTCTAAAAAGAATTAGTAAGGAAAAGCTTAAATATTCTGATGAGAAATGCATAATTCCATCTTATCCAAAAAATTATTTCTTATGGAAAAGCGCAAAGAAATTAGAAGAAAATATTATTTCACAAAATACTGGATTTAAAATTGCACACATAAATGCGCAAAGTTTGAACAATAAAATCGATGAGTTTCGATACCTCTTTATTGCTTCTGGAATTGAAGTAGTATGTGTGTCCGAGACTTGGTTCAATACCAAAATAATATAATAATATATAATATAAAATAAAGTAATATAATACTAGCAGATTCCAGCGCACGAAATTCGAGTGCAATTTCTAGGCAACTTTATTTCCCAACTTAGCCAATTCCCAAACCAACACTTTTTTGGTTTATTATTATTGTGAATGAGGATAACAAACTCATTAACAAACAAATTAATAAATTTAATAAACACACACATAGTAAGGGTTTTTCAACAGGGACGCTACAAAAGTAGAAATACAGGGACAGCAAACGACGCCATATGTCTTGCCGCTCTTTTGAATTTTCTCTTCAGTAAGGTTTGCCATTTCATGATGGAAAGATATACGAGCCTACAACGAGTCGAAATTATTAAAATTTACTACCGAAATTCGGAGTCAGTGGCCTCAACGTTAAGAGCGCTACGTCCAATTTATGGTCATCATAATCGTCCTAGCAGATCAACAATTGAGCGTCTAGTGGAAAAATTTGAATCCACAGGCACAGTACAAAATGTTCCCCTGCCAGTGAGAGAAAGAAGTGCCCGTAGTGTCGAGAATATTGCTGCCGCTGAGGCTTCAGTTGAAGAAAGCCCAAATGTGTCTCTCACACGTCGTTCTGAAGCGTTGGGCATCTCTGTGACATCGTTGTGGCGAATTTTGCGAAAAGATCTTGGCCTACATCCTTACAAGATCAAATTGACGCAAGAACTGAAGCCACTTGACTACCAGAAGCGTCGTATGTTCGTGAATTAGGCTGAGCAACAACTTGAAAATGATTCGGATTTTCATCGAAAAATCATCTTCAGCGATGAAGCTCATTTCTGGCTGAATGGTTTCGTCAATAAACAAAATATGCGTTATTGGTCAGACAGCAATCCACACGTACTCCATAAGTCATCATTGCATCCCGAAAAAATTACGCTTTGGTGCGGTTTATGAGCCGGCGGCGTCATTGGCCCGTACTTCTTCCGTGATGATCAAGACCGGCACGTTACTGTGAATGGGAATCGCTACCGTTCAATAACCGAATATTTTTGGCCCCAATTGGATAATATGGACTTGGAGGACATGTGGTTCCAACAGGACGGCGCCACAAGCCACACAGCGACTGTCACAATCAATTTATTGGAAACCAAGTTTTGAGAACGTGTTATCTCACGAAATGTTCCAGTCGATTGGCCGCCTCGGTCGTGCGATTTGACGCCGTTTGACTATTTCCTGTGGGGCTACGTCAAGTCTATGGTCTATGCCAACAACCCAGCGACGATTGATGAACTTCGTACGAATATCGAACGTGAAATTGCAGCAGTATCGGCCGATTTATGCTTGAAAACCGTCGAAAATTGGGTTCATCGTCTGGACTTCTGCAAGCGTGCCCGTGATGGCCATGCAAAAGAGATCGATTTCCATACATAATGGCATCGAACGTACTTTCACAGGAATAAAGAATTTTATTGATATCCAAAACCGTTTTTGTTTTATTTAAAAAAACTTTAGTAGCGCTCTTATTGAAAAACCCTTTATATGTATAATTTTATGTATGTGTTAGTAGCAAGTTTAAATGCAATTTACTCAAAATAAAGGAAATAATTTAAAAATCTGTAAATCTGGTAAACAGCTACAAAGAAATACCTTTCAAATAATTTACGTTTGGTCAAAATCGGGATTAAACGGTAGAACAAAACATCAGTCACAAAAAATCGCCTAGCCGATTAATATTATAGATATAAAATATAATAATATAATACTAGCAGATTCCAGCGCACGAAATTCGAGTGAAATTTCTAGGCAACTTTATATACCAACTTAGCCAATTCACAAACCAACACTTTTTTGGTTTATTATTATTGTGAATGAGGATAACAAACTCATTAACAAACACATTAATAAACTTAATAAACACACACATACTATATGTATAATTTTATGTATGTGTTAGTAGAAACTTTAATTGCAATTTACTCAAAATAAGGAAAAAAATTTAAATATCTATAAATCTGGTGAACAGCTACAAATAAATACCTTTCAAATAATATACGTTTGGTCAAAATCGGGATAAAACGGTAGAACAAAACATCGGTAACAAGAAATCGCCTAGCCTATTAATATTATACTAGCAGACTCCAGCACTCGAAATTCGAGTGCAAATTCTAGGAAATTTTATTTCTTCATTTAATAATGACCCTAAAGGTATGCTTCACAATTCAACTCATGTTAAATGAAGAAAACAAACTCGACACATTAACACAAACACATTAACAAATTTAATAAACACACACATAGCATTGAATAATATTATGTATGTGTTAGTAGCAACTTTAAACGATCATAACTCCAAAAAAATATTCCAGACGATGAAAATCTGTAAATCTGGACAACAGCTAAATGGAAATACCTTTCAAATGATGATTTTTTTGTTAAAATCTGGGTAAAACTGTGAAACTTACATCAGTCACAGAAATTGCCTAGCCCATTAATATTATAGATAGTAGATATATATAAAATATATATAATTTGCCTGGATACAATATCTATCGAGCTACAGGGAAAATAAAACTGGAGGTGTATCTATTTATGTGAGAAAAGATATTAGCTGTATACGAAAATTTAAAACTGTTATAAAAAGTCAAATTGAATATATTTTTCTAGAAATAAACACAGGAAACAAAAAGAAAATACTTTTAGGCACTGTCTATATCTACAATATTAATAGGCTAGGCGATTTCTTGTGACCGATGTTTTGTTCCACCGTTTTATCCCGATTATGACCAAACGTATATTATTTGAAAGGTATTTCTTTTTAGCGGTTTTGCAGATTTACAGATTTTTTAATTTTTTCCTTTATTTTGAGTAAATTTCATTCAAAGTTGCTACTAACACATGCATAAAATTATACAATGATATGTGCGTATATATTAAATTTGTTAATGTGTTTGTATAAAAATGAGTTTGTATTTGTGTTGATTTGTGAATTGACTATAATTGATTTGCATGCCTTCAGGGTCTTTATTTAATGAAAAAATAAAATTTCCTAGCATTTGCACTCGAATTTCGAGGGCTGGAATCTGCTAGTACCAAATAAAAGATTATATACTACATGGAGTGAAAAGTAGGTGGCCTAACCATGAAAAACCAGATTTTTGGATTTGAAATCAATTTTGTTCTTCAACGTAATCTCCGATAAGTGGAATGCACTTCTCCCAACGATGCTATAACATCTTGATATTCTTGAAAATTGCAATTTGTCAAACTCGTCAAAATAGGCTTCCGTATCTGATATGACTTCATCATTTTTGGAAAATCTCTTTGCCTGGAGCCATCTTTTCAAGTTTGGAAACAAATAATAGTCGCTGGGGCCAGATCTGGAGAATATCGGAGGTATGGAAGCTATTTGTGATATAAAGACCTTAATTTTTCTGAAGCCAAAGCAGATGACTGCACCGGTGCGTTGTCATCATGGTACAAAATTTTTTTCTTATTTAAGTTATGTCGTTTTTTTTTCTTAATTTCTTCATACTTAAAGTACTTGGCAGTTAGTGTTTTTCCTTCCTCCAAGTAATCAATAAAGATTATACCACGTGCATCCCAAAACACACTGGCCATTACCGTTTCAGCCCATTGTTGAGTCTTTGGCCGCTTTGGTCGGCTTTTGCACGCTTATAAGCACTCCGCTGACTGTCTACTGAACTCCGCTATATAATAACACAGTACAACATATTTCAGCTCATTGATTTGGAACTCAATTCTGAGAATAGCCCGAAAAATAAGAACTTCTGCATCATTGGTTTTGTCAAGTTGGCTGCCATTATAATTTAATGGCCACATGAATTTTTTTGCTCAAGGTGGATTTTTATCACATTTTTGTATATTCTGTGTCTGAAACAAAGTTGTAGATATTGAATAGGAGAAAAAAAGCCGGAACAAACCTACCCGAAAAAAGTGCATCCAGTGCCTTAAAAATCGCAAACAATGCCCATTTTCCCCCATTTTCATCTTTTTTGCTAAATAACTGGAATATATGTTTGTGTCTTAAACAAACTTGTAGATATTGAATAGGAAAAAAAAAGGGGAACAAACCTACCGGAAAAAATTGCATCCAGTGCCTTAAAAATCGCAAAAATCCGCATTTCCCCCCATTTTTCCCCATTTTCAAATTTTTTGCTAAATAACTGGAATATATCTTTGTTGTCTGAAACAAAGTTGTAGATATTGAATAGGAGAAAAAAAGTGGAACAAAACTACCCGAAATAAGTGCATCCAGCGCCTTAAAAATCACAATAATGGCCATTTTCCCCCATTTTCACCTTTTTTGCTAAATAACTGGATTACAAATCCCCAAGCAGTGCATCTAATTTTTTGCCTTTGAATCGCTTTTCCATTGGCATGGTCACCTGGTGGAACCTCTCTCATTGTTCGTCCGATTACTGAGGTAAGTGTGCCAAAAAGGTATCAAGGTGGAAATGCATGAAGAAATGTAATTTTAACGTCATGGATGCATTGATTTTTTTTTTTTTTTAATAATACAGCAACTTGTCCACTCGTGTCTGTATGTATGTCATCTCGCTGTACACGTTTATATCCTACTCCTTCGAAATTAGATGCATTGCTTGTGGAGGTTTGTTGGAGGAGCTCTAAAATTATGCAGTTAAAGATGAAAGCACCGAAGATGAAGATGACACTGAAATTGGTCGGACACACTGAAGAAAACATGCCCTTGAATATTATGTCTAACTCGGATGGTGATGCAGATTCAGACCATGAATATGAACAACCTACGAAGAAAACAAGATCATCAGAAACACAAGCGTCAACTTCAACGAAGATGGATATTGACAATAATTGAAAATGTTCTATTTTCATTCAAAATAAAGTTTATAAACAAAAAAAAAACAGCATATTTGTGCATTTGTAATCCAGGTATTTAGAAAAATAGCTGAAAATGGGGGAAAAATGGGAGAAAATTGGCATTTTGCGATTTTAAAGGCACTGGATGCACTTTTTTCGGCAAGGTTTGTTCCGCCTTTTTTTCTCCTATTCAATATCTACATCTTTGTTTCAGACACAAAAGAGATATTCCAGTTATTTAGCAAAATAGGTGAAAATGGGGGGGAAATGGACATTTTCGCGATTTTTAAAGCACTGGATGCACTTTTTTCGGGTAGATGTGTTCCGCTTTTTTTCTCCCATTCAATACCTACAACTTTGTTTCAGACACAAAAGAGATATTCCGTACGGTTACCGAGTTATAACCGTGTTAAAATATACAAAAAGTGATAAAAATCCACCTTGAGCAAAAAAATTCGTGTGGCCATTAAATTATAATGTCATAATTGAGTCCTAAAATCATGTGTTGTACTGTGTAATGAATCCACATCTCAACCATTGTTATAAATCGACGTAAAAATTCAGTTGAGTTTATTTCGAACATCTCCAAAGCATACTTTGAATCATGAACACGTTTCAGTTTTATTCAGCTGTTAAAAATCGCGGCACCCTTCGAGCAGAAAGCTTTTTCATACTTCAATGATCAAGTAATATATGCCGAACTCACTCTGTTGATATCTTTATGATGCCAGCAATCTCACTCACTTTAATCTTTCGATCATCCAATAAGACCTGTTGCATTTCTCTTACGTTTTCTTCGATAACTGCCTCATTTGGACGACCAGAATGATCTGCATCATTTGTGCTCGTGCGACCACGTTTCAATTCGGAATACCACCTTTTAACCATGGAATATGACGACGAAGACTCATTATTCTGCGGCCTGGACAGTATTTTTTTCCCTTCAAAAAACAATGTTTACTCAAAACACGAAACTCTTCGCAATCAATTTTTTCTCAATCTTTGAAAGCAGCATCATTTTTATAACGGTAATTTTTTTTCTAATTAATGAAATGTCATGAAATTTTTACAAAATTTTTCTAACAGTTGGTCCTACTAAATAAACGGAACAAAAAATGACACTTGTCACGCCATCTGTATGTGAGGCCACGTACTTTTTACTCCATATAGTACATCAGAATGAAATCGTAATTTTATATCCTTAATAAAAAAAAAATTGGAAACTTCTCATTATCATACAATGACATAATCATAGTCGGGGATTGTAACATTAATCTTCTAACTGAATCTACTCTCTCAGATCCACTGCAAACCCTTGACCTATTACCAGTAAACACAACAATGCCACCTCATTTTCCAAATGGTTTCAAATAGTCTTCTAGATGTTTTCTTTGTAAGCCAAAATCTGAATATTTTACACTAAGACTAATTATCTGATTCTGTATTTTCTATACATGATTTAATTTTTCTTAAGACACCCATTATACATTCCGGGATTTCCAAAATATGGATCATATGTTACTAAATCATAAGCTTGATAGTATCCAATGATGTTTAATATACAACATGGATAACGTAAATGATCAAGTAGCTTTCTTGCACAGCAATATTCAAGATATGTTTAACGTTTGTGTACAAGAAAAGTACAGAATAACAAAGACAAAACATCCTCCGTGGTTTAACTCACCAATAAAGCACCTCATTGATGATCCTATAAGATATGGAAAATATTTAAAACACCAGAGCTACATTCTGTGTTTAAATGTTTAAGAAATAGAGTAGTGAATAGCATTAATGAAGCAAAATCAACATACTACAATCATAAGTTCTCATATGCAATTGAAAGTAAACGTAAATGGAAGGGGATTCGTGATACAGTTATAGGAAAAAAAAAACACAATTACGGTGAATGCAGAAACTGATGTAGATAAGCTGAATAATCGTT